>CM068382.1:64696159-65113522 GCA_034770075.1 Aralia elata | reverse complement strand
TTTCTTCTTCAACTCCAAGAAACTCTCTTCGCCACTTATTCATCCATACAAACTTCCACAGTTTTCCTTGTCAAATTTGGAACTGTGTCTGTCGCTATCTTTAAAAAGTTCTGATATTAACCTGCCAGATAATAACCTGCTAATCCCAAGATAGAAACTTTGCGGACTTCTGTCGACGTCCTTGGCTTGCTCCCAATTTTGTACTGCTTCTACCTTGGCAGGATCTACTTGCTACACCATCCTTGTCAATTACGTGCCCCAAAAACTGCACACTTTATAGCCAAAATTCACACTTGGAAAACTTTGCGTAAAGCTTCTCCTTTCTCAGCATTTCCTGGGCTATCCTCAAATGCTCGACGTGGTGTTCCTCCTCCATCTTCGAGTAGGTAGATAAAAATGTCATTTATGAACACGACAATAAATTTATCTTGGTATTGCTTGAACACACTGTTGATAATGTCCATAAATGCTTGCTGAGCGCGGTTCGTAAGTGCATAATGACATCACCAAGAACTCAAAATGTCCATATCGAGTTCTGAATGCTGTCTTTGGAATATCCGCTGCCCTCACCTCTTAGCTGGTGACTAACCGTGCGTCCTCAAGTCAATCTTCGAAAAAAATATTTTGCTCCCTTCAATTGGTCCTAAACAAACTTAATCCAATTCTGGGGTAGCGGATACTTGTTCTTACTCGTGACTATGTTCAACTCCGCTAGTCGATCCATACGCCTCCGCGATCGTTCTTTCTTCTTTTACCAAATAGTAACTGGTTTCTCCATTGGAGATACACTCGGACGAATATACCCCTGATCTAAGTAGCTTGCTGCCAGTTGAACCATCCGTTCCTTCATCTCCAACTGGTGCCATCCTGTATGGTGCCTTTGAGCTCAGTGTGGTTCCCGTTTCTAGGTAACCACGTCGATCACAAATTCCACTTCTCTATCCGTGCGGTAAACCCGATCACTTATCTTTTGGGAAAACATCTGGACATTCCCCTTACGGACAGGGGGTTTTGTCTCATCATGACCCCAGCTCACCCTCTACTCTTTAGAGGTATACCACCACGTGGAGCAGGATCCCCTATTACCAACCTTTCGCTTAACAATCTCCTTGCTTTGCATCATCGTCAGACATCGAGATTGTTCCTAGGCGTTTTACTACCATACGAATACACCCTTCGACCTTCTTCCGGAGTCCTTTCAAGTGTATTACCCTTCATTTTACAATCCCAATCACAAACCCCAGTGACCTAGACTCACACCCCATCCCATCCCACGAGATCACCATCAAATTTCTCCTAGTCGTATCGAAATTAAATCTCATATGCTCAGCTTATTTTTTTACCGTTTAATCTCCAGCACAACAATTTCTATGAATATATTCTACAGGAATAAACTTCCTTATTAGCCTACCTTCCACATTCATTGGATTCTCTAATTCCTTACAAACGGTTAAATTTAACCGTTTAGCCAAATTCATCCAACACAAGTCATGAACAAGTCAGCACCCGCAATCAAATAATTAAGATATATGCACTTGCATATTGTTGATCCAAAACATAAATACCTGACACCACGTCCTTCGACTTCCACTGCTATCCTGCCAACTGTCATGTTGAAAGTGCGATGCCATTGGTCTGTTGGTTGTTGACTAGCTGGCCATTTCCAATGCTTAGGCCTATTATTGTTGTTGTTGCTATTGTTGTTGTCCCTTGTTGCCACTTGGTCTACCATCCCCTTTCCTGTTTCGAGGCAACAATCCTTGATTTTGATGATCCTGACTTGACTCCACATGGAGAAGCATCTCGTTTTCTTTCCTTTTGGGCATTGAGGAGCAACAAAAGTGCCCCTTTGTTGCTCCACAGTTGAAACAAAACTCCCTTTCCTTTCATGCACACTCTTCCAGAGATGATTATTTCCACAATTATTACACTTATTACCCTTCTTAAACTCTCTCCTCCCTCGGACTTGTTGCCCCCGGAAGAGTTGGCTAATCCATTCCATTTCCTTTTTATTCGGAGTTACTTCCCCCGCTTGTCTTCCTATCTTGCTTCCTTCGTGGACCCTTCGTTTTATCTTGATTGAAACTTTGACTAGAGCCTCGTTTGCCTCCTTCGCGCTATGATGGTCCTTTCCAACAACATAGAAAATGTGTTCAATCCTTAGAACTGCCACCTTACTATATACCCACGGGTTCGTTTTCAGGCCTCCTAATTCAAATTCCTTGGCCTTTCTGGCTTCAGCGTCTACACTGGTGAGGTGACAAATCTGGCTTAACTCATTAAAATTTTTGCCGCGTACTCCCGCGACGATGACATGGTTCCCCTGCCTCCGGAGCTCCCAACAAACAAATTCACCCTCCATGTTTCTGTTGTATTAACTCTCCGGGGGAAAATAGATTCTCGAAAGGAATAGCTCCTTGGAAAACGTTTCCCATGGTAATCACACCATCTCGCCGAGCATCAAACTTTTTTGTTCTAGCCTTTCCACCAAATAGGTTCGCTTCCACCTTTCATCATAAAAGTAGGCGAACCACTTGTCTTCTGTTCTTCGGGCCACCCTTGCAACCTCGAACACTCCTTTTTCTAATTTCTTCGATCCAGGTTTTGGGCCTTTCAATCGGGTCTAGTTGGTTCCCCTTGAACTCGGGAGGTCCTACTAGGTTCACCCAAAATCCTTGAAGCTAGCGAAATGCTGCGCGGGGCTGCCGCTCTGGCTGGTTCTTCAATAGTGGTGGGGGTCTATTTCCGCATGGCTTTTGCCAGCAACTCAACAAACCCTGCAATGTCATTAGGTTTCTGGCATTGGACCCTGAGTGTTAATTTAACCGATTTCCTTTCAACCCTTTTGGTTACTACGGTCGTTTTGTCCTCTTAGTGCCATGAATCTGATAAAAGAAATCACCATCGATCTGTTTACTTATAGATCTAGGTCTCATTGCCAATAAGTCATTTAAGTTAACAATTTAAAAGCAAAAACATCTATCAAACACATTTGATTTAACTAAAATAACTGCATTTATAAACCATATGTCACTGTTTTAATACAATCGGAACTCAACATGTGGCATACTTCTATAAACGCTCCAGGGCATGGCCTGTCAACATTAACTATCCCCTAACAAACAAAAAGTGGGGAATAATAACCTTCCACCCCTCTATCAGAAACAAAATTGGGGTTCAACTACTATCCCATGCATGCTACAAGCATAGGGATTTACAACATAAGTAAGCCCCTAATACAACAAAATTGGGACCTACTGTGAACAAAATACTAAAAATAACACATCACCGCCTGCTGCGGCGTATTGAAATCCTGAGCTCCTGTCGAGCTAGCCTGTCGACCACTCGGCGCCTAATCACGCGCCTGCTGCTCCCCTTATCCCTGGGGTACCTCCTCACCCTGTCCCCCAGCCTACCAATGGAAGTGATCAAGCCTAACCTGAGGGAATCAATCTCTGCAGTCTGGGCTACCAACTGCTCTATAGCCTCATCTCGCTCTAGACGAGTAGTCTCAAGCAGATCCTCTACCCGCTCTATCTATCCTACCAGCACCACATTCCTTTTTTAAGAGGACATTAAAACCATCACACCAAGCTGAACAGAAGCCCACGCCGTTCGTGAATCTCTGCCTCTAGCTCGGCAATCTTTTGGTCCTTTTTTTTGCAGCTGTTTGGGTCAACTCAGCCTTTTCTCCCAAAGTCTGATACGCTAAAGACCTATACTGCTCCTCTCGGTCCTGGTGGTCCTAGTTCTGCTCCTCTAAGTGAGCTACTCGATTCTCGAGCTCCTCATCCCTATTTGTCAGCTCTTTGATGATGTCACTAGCAGTAGTGCCCATGTCATCTGCATACTCAGGTGGCTCATCTTCCTCCGTCATTAGATCTTCCTCGGGATCCTCATCCTCGGCCTCATCATTTAACTGCCTCAACACTCCCCAGGTAACTGGTTCCTCCTCAGAACCATACTCGGCCTCAGACTCATCCCTAGTGTCCATCATCTCTGGCTCACTTGGCTGCACCTCCACTACATGCCCCTGCTGTCCACATGAATGTTTGTGAACTCTATCTCTCTAGCAGGACTGGACTCTCCCATCTCAGACATCCTACAGCCACAGACAAAAAATAAATAGAGAACAAGATGTCAGTGCCACAATAAAATATATTCATTGATAGAATGAAATAATATTTTATCATGCACAACTTGGCTCGATGGATTTCCACAATCCACCTCCAGACATGATCACCAAATGAATCTCCTCGATTCGCCTCATAACGTACTCAATTTGAGTTTAATACTAAGGTTATAACCTAGGTTTGGTAAATCCTAAAGTTTATAACCTAAAGCTTTGATACCAACTTGTGACACTCCCAAATTCAGGTACCAATACCTCGAATCTGATGCTCACAATAAAATACATCCGTACACCCCTAAACAACATAAATCAACTAATGCGGAGTAAATAAACATATGTTGTTCATTACAAAAGGTATACTACTGTCCAAGGTCTATAACCTTAAATAAATACATCACAGAATACAATAATAATACAAAACGATTCCACAATTACATAACGAGATAGTACATATAACTATACTTTAAGCTTTCCTTTGCCTTTGTCCGCTTTGGAAACTCCCCGACTTAACTGGAATAGGTTCATGATTATAGCAAGGGTGAGCAAAACTACTTTGCTCAACAAGTTTAAAATGAATAAGGGAGATATGTCATGAATGAATGAGAATAATAATCGCATAGTTCAACAATTTAAGAACATTGAAGAAATAGCTGACAATATAATCAAAGTTCAAATGAAATAATGAATATTGATTATTTACTTGCTGAGTGGTCCAATAGACCATGAACTATTTGGCCAAAGGATCTGTCATTCGACTAACCCTTTTAAACACCTGGTCCGTCAGTAGTACTCGAGGGGATCAGCCTCTCGTACCCTATATATATGCATAACATTTAGCTCTGACTGCATCGAATAACTGACACATTAAAATCCCCTACATAAGGGTTGCTCTCTCAGTCCAAGAATCCGCACCAACAATCGGTTTGGATAGCTTTTAAAATAATAGCTTGTACGTGTCTGATAAGTAGGTTTCATACCTACTTATTGGATACTATTTGGCTTTATTTGTTGCTTAACTAGTAGCTCTATAGTTTGTTTTCATGCATTTTTCCCTTCTTTTTGGTTTTGATTTGCTATTTTCATTATATGGCTTTTGCACAGTTTTTGGTTTAATTTGACATGAGTTATGATGCAATCGTTGTTTGGGAGCTAAATGATTATTTGGGCTTGCCTATACAGGACACAAGAATCGAGGAAATCAGGCTACAACAGTACAACAGCAGACTGGTAGCCTGCGCAGCTGCGCCCAGCTTGGCCTTGAGGCCGGGCAGCTGCGCCCCCCTGTTCCTGCCAAACTCCCCTGAGCAGCTGCGCCCCTTTTGCAAAGGATGGCGGCGCAGCTGCGCCCGTCGCCAGCCAGCCAGCCATGCAGACACGTTCCAGCCAGCGAAGCAGCACTACCATAAAATCATGTAACGCCAGATTTTGAGGTTTTAGTGGAGCAAAACTTTATTAGTGGGAATCAGAATAAGTCAATAGAAGATAAATTGAGCATGTAATATATGGAATTGAGAATTCAATTTTGAGAGAGTTCCTCCTCCACGAAAATTAGGAAGTTTACTGCATTATTAGTTCTAAAATAAAAACACTCCAACTGAGCTTCAATTTTGCTTGGGAACTGAAGAGATGAAGCTACATGGATGCTGAATTCAAGCTTGGGAGCAAGAAATCAAGACTCAACACAACTTGGAAAAATCATCATAAGTTGCAAAACGGAAGAACTGAAACAGGGAGCTTTAATATTTTCTGTTTTTGATTAATTTTCCTATTCTGTAATTATGATGATGAACCAATTGTGTATGATGAATTCTATTATTATTATCATGAACTAAATTTCATTCTTGGGATTATAATGGATCTTTTGCATTACTAATAATTGATATGCTTCCTTATTATTGCTAGTTGGTTATGAAATGAATGTCTAGCATAATCCATACTTAATGTTTAATTGCTTGATCACCAATTACTGTGATAATTTATATGGAATTGAGAAAGGAAATATAAATTGAGATCTAATTATGCTAGCATATGTTCATAATTTTTACATTCCTCGTGAAATTATGTTTCGTGCTTAGGATAGAGATATACCGAAGCACCATATGTGGCCAATTGAGAACTTGTTCTTAAACCCTCTTGATTGTAATTCACATAGAGATATAGTGCATTAGTCATCTAGGGTGTTCACATTCATTCTATCAATTCTGGATTTAGTGTGATATGAATATGGTGCATCGAGAGATGGTCATATTTTACATTCGTGTTCTTGACCAACATTCTATAATAATCAATTGGTAACAATAGGAAGCATGGAAATTTAGGTTTGCAATAAGTGAAATTATAATCCCAAGCCCATAAAATCTGTTTTTATACAATAATAATTTGTTCTATTTGTTTCTTTAGTAATCATTAGATAATTTCATCATTGAAATCAATTGTTTAAAGAGATCGAAATAATTATAAAATCGGTGTTTGTAGTCGTAAATGCAATTCTATTCCTCGTGGGATCGATACTTTACTTACTTTATATTACTTGTGGACCACGTTTGCACTTGCGTGCATGAGTCGTATTTGTTATACATACAAATATATCAACAAGTTTTTGGGCCACCGTTGCCGGGGAATTGTAATTGCGTTTATAACTTTTATCATCAATTTAAATTAGATTGGTTTTAGTTAAACAAATTTGTTCTTGTCTTAATTCTATTTTATTTTCTTCTACATTGTCATAGGTACTCTTGAGTAGTGTATGCATACTCGATCGAATAATCCTAACCTATTGCCTTTCGTGGATAACATTGAGAAAAGGGTTTAACAGTCAAGAAAGTGTGCTGAAAATACTCGGGAAAATCTAGACCAACCACAAGCAATGGCGGGAGAAGCGCAAAAAGCATTGAGAGATTATGCTACGCCAAGGATCAATGATTTGCAATCAAGTATCTCAAGGCCGGCCATAACAGCCAATTCCTTTGAAATCAAACCAGGGACTATCCATATGATCCAAAACTCTGTCCAATTCGGGGGAATGGTGGTTGATGACCCAATTGAGCACTTGATAAATTTTTTAGAGATCTGTGATACATTCAAATTCAGCAGGATTTCAGAAGATGTAGTGAGATTGCGGTTTATTCCCATTTCACATTGAGGGATTAAAGCAAAGAGGTTGGCTACACTCACTACCACCGGGATCTATTACTACTTGGCAAGATTTGGCGCAGAAATTCTTAGCAAAAATTCTTCCCACCAAGCCAAAACTGCTAAGTTGAGAAATGACATCTCCTCATATGAGCAACATCATGGAGAATCCTTGTATGAGACATGGGAGCGGTAGAAGGAACTATTGAGAAAGTGTCCACATCACGGTCTGCCGCAATGGATGCAACTTAACACATTTTACAATGGGTTGAAATATTCAAACACGGGCAGGCATTAATGCAGCTTCGGGAGGAGCATTCATGGGTAAAAACTATGACGAAGCTTATGAACTTTTGGAGACCATGGCTGTAAATAACTATCAATGGCCATCTTCTAGATCCAGCCAACTAAAAGTAGCAGGGATATTAGAGGTTGACACAACCACATCACTTCAAGCCCAGATATCTGCTATAGTCAAAAAAGATTGACAGCCTATATGAAGGAAAGGGGCAGCCCAAGTTTCCATGATTTGTGAGCTTTGTGCAGGTTCACACTCTTCTGATCACTGTGCCATCAATGCTGAATCTGTGCATTTTGTAAGCAACCATCAGCGGCCAGCAAATCAATATGAGAACAACTACAATTCGGGGAATAGGAATCACCCGAACTTCTCATGGAACAACCGTTAAGATTATCCACAAGCTCCAAAACCTCTCAATCCTCCGGGGTTCCACAGTCAGCAACAAGCCACAGCTACTGATAAGAAGGTTGCTGAAATGAATGAAAATTTGGAGAGGTACATGGCCAAAACTGATAAGTTGGAGCAAGGCCAAACATTAGGCTTTAAGAATTTGGAAAATTAAATGAGTCAATTGTTCAGCTTGTTGTCTAATAGACCTTCAGGGGGCTTTCCCTTAGCGACACAAAAATCAATCCAAGGAGAAATGGAAAGGAGCAATGCCAAGCTGTCACACTCAGAAAGTGGGAAGCAGACTCTGCCAACCGGCGCAAGCTGCGCCCAGTTTGCAAAGGGAACCAGCACAGCTGTGCCATCCCTCCTGAAGTTGATCCAACCGGCGCAGCTGCGCCCATTAAGCAAGGGGAGCTGGCGCAGCTGCGCCCTTCCCCATATGTTGACTCTGCTGAAATTTTTGAAAAGGAAGATAACATTGAGAAATCTGAGCCTACATCAATAAAAAGCACAGAGAAGACTCAACCCCATCCCACCAGATATTATCCACCAGTTCCGTACCCTCAGAGGCAGCAAAAAGCAGAAAATGGACAAAACAATTCTCTAAGTTTCTTGAGGTTTTCAAAAAAGCTTCAAATCAACATACCATTTGCAGAAGCCTGTAGAACAAATGCCGAGCTATGCCAAGTTCATGAAGGGGATTCTGTCAAGGAAGAAGAAATTGCAAGATTTTGAAATTGTAGCTTTGACAGAGGAATGCAGTGCGGTATTACAAAGAAAGCTACCTCCAAAGTTGGAAGGATTCGGGCAGTTTCACCATTCCTTGCACCAATTGGAGGACCTGTCATTCAAGAAATGCTTATGTGATCTTGGTGCAAGCATTAATCTCATGCCATTGTCCGTTCTTTTACTCAGTTGGGATTACCAGCACCTAAGCCAACAAATGTCTCTCTTCAGCTAGCGGATCGTTCAGTCACATACCCGAGAGGAATTGTGGAAGATGTTCTTATTAAGGTTGATAAGTTCATATTCCCAGCTGACTTCATAATCCTAGACTTCGAGGAGGACAAGGATATTCCCATCATACTTGGGAGGCCATTTTTAGCTACCGGGAGAAACTCTCATTGATGTGCAAAAGGGAGAATTGACAATGAGGGTTCAAGACCAAGAAGTCACCTTTAATGTCTTTAAAGCTATGAAATTCTCGACTGAAGAGGAAGACTGTTTTCGAGTTGGATATCATTGAAAGTGCAGTGACCGAGGAATTCATTAAGGTTCACACGTGGTGACTTGCTTGAGATGACACTGACAGGAGACATCGACTTGGGCGAGCCTGAAAACCGTGAATATGTTCATTTTCTAGATGCAATACCCAGGATGGAAAAGTTCAAGGTACCAATTGAGCCTTTGAAAAGCTCAAATGATTCCTCATCTCATTTGAAACCATCTAGAGAGGTACCCCCTAAACTTGAGCTAAAGCCCTTGCCAAAATCACCTCAGGTATGCATATTTAGGCACTTCAGTACACTACCTGTTATTATTTCTTCTGCACTAACATCTTTACAGGAAGGCAAGCTGATAAGAATCCTTTGAGAATTCCAAGAGGCTATTGGGTGGACCATTGCTGATATAAAAGGAATCAGCCCCTCATTTTGTATGCACAAGATTTTGATGGAAGACGACAGCAAGCCCACCATAAAACATCAAAGAAGGTTGAATCCCATCATGAAAGAGGTGGTGAAAGCAGAAATTCTAAAATGGCTAGACGCTGGGATCATCTATCCCATCTCTGACAGTCCGTGGGTGAGGCCTATACAGTGTGTACCAAAGAAGGGAGGAATAACTGTGGTAAGAAATGAGAACAACGAGTTGATACCAACTCGAACAGTCACGGGATGGAGAGTCTTTATGGACTATCGAAAGCTCAACAAAGCCACGAGGAAAGATCACTTCCCACTTCCATTCATAGATCAAATGTTGGGCAGACTTACAGGGCACGAATACTACTATTTGTTTGACAGATATTCTGGTTATAATCAAATTGCCATAGCTCCAGAGGATCAAGAGAAGACCACTTTTACTTGTCCATATGGAACTTTTGCTTTCAGGCGAATGTCTTTCGGTGTGTGTAATGCTCCAGCCACTTTTCAACGGTGCATGATGGCAATATTTTCTGACATGGTGGAAATCAACATGGAGGTTTTCATGGATGATTTTTCAGTGTTTGGAAATTCCTTCGACAGTTGTCTAGAGAATTTGGTCATGGTACTAAAGAGATGCGTGGAAACAAACCTTGTGCTTATTTAGGAGAAATGTCACTTCATGGTTCAGGAAGGAATAATCTTGGGTCACAAAGTTTCAACAAAAGGGTTAGAAGTCGATTAAAAGCAAAGTTAGAAACCCATTGAGAAAATTGCCTCCACCGACTTCTGTGAAGGGAGTTCGAAGTTTTTTTGGGCCAATGCTGGGGTTCTACCGGAGATTTATCAAAGACTTCTCCAAAATCACAAAACCCCTGTGCAATCTATTGGAAAAGGATGTCCCGTTACTATGCCAGCAAGACACTCTCAGAGGCCCAAATGAATTACACCACCACCGAGAAGGAAATTACTCGTTGTTGTTTATGCATTCGACAAGTTCCGGTCCTACCTCATTGGAACAAAGGTAGTGGTGTACACAGGACCATGCTGCAATTCAGTATTTGATCTCAAAGAAAGATGCCAAACCCAGATTAATCAGGTGGATCCTTTTGCTCCAAGAATTTGACTTGGAAATAAAGGACAAGAAAGGCACGGAGAATCTAGTTGCTGATCATCTGTCAAGACTAGATAATCCGGATTTGGAGAGCAAAGAGAAGGTTGAAATAAATGATTGCTTCCCTGATGAACAGCTATTTGCAATCACATCTGAGATCCCATGGTTCGCTAATATAGTTAACTATCTTGTGAGTCATGTACTACCACCAGATCTAACTTCTGAGCAGAAGAAGAAATTTTTGCATGATGCAAAGAGATACATGTGGGACGAGCCTTACTTGTTCAAACAATGTACAGATCTCGTGATCCGAAGGTGCATTCCTGATGTCGAGACTACCAGTATATTACAGGCATGTCATTCTTCTCTGTATGGCGGCCATTATGGAATGCAAAGAACTGCAGCCAAAGTACTCCAGGCCGGATTCTATTGGCCCACTTTGTTCAAAGATGCCCACCAATTCATAAAGAATTGTGATCGATGCCAACGGGTGGGCAACATCTCCAACCGCAATGAAATGCCACTAAATGTGATCTTGGAGGTGGAGATCTTTGACGTATGGGGCATAGACTTCATGGGACCATTCCTGTCGTCCTGCAACAATCTCTATATCCTTCTTGCGGTTGACTATGTGTCCAAATGGGTGGAAGCTTCTGCCTTACCTACCAATGATGCTAAGGTGGTTCTTAGGTTCCTGCAAAAGTGCATTTTCACTAGATTTGGCACTCCTCGCGTGATCATCAGTGATGAGGGCAGTCATTTTTTGCAACAAATAGTTCACAACCCTCCTGGCTAAATACGGTGTAAGGCAAAAAATTGCCACGACATACCACCCACAAACAAATGGGCAGGCCGAAGTATCAAATAAAGAGGTCAAGAGAATTCTGGAAAAGATTGTCAATCCTTCCAGAAAGAACTGGTCGTTGAAGCTAGATGAAGCATTATGGGTATATAGAACTGCCTATAAGACACCCCTCGGCATGTCCCCATACCATGTGGTATACGACAAAGCGTGTCATCTCCTGGTTGAATTAGAGCACAAAGCCTATTGGGCGATCAAGAAGTTGAATTTCGACCCATCTGCAGCAGGAGAGAGGAGACTTCTACAGCGAAATGAACTTGATGAGTTTTATTTACAAGCCTATGAGAATTCTAAACTCTACAAGGAGAAGGTAAAGAGATGGCATGACCGAAAAATCATCGAGAGAAAATTTGAACCTGGCCAAGCGGTCTTGCTATTCAACTCCAGGCTCAAATTATTCTCGGGAAAGCTCAAATCCCGATGGTCGGGTCCGTTTACCATCACAACTGTATTCCCATACGGGGCCATCGAAATAATTGGAAAGGACAGTGAGCAACCGTTCAAGGTGAATGGCCAACGGCTGAAGCACTATTGGGGAGGCGAAGTCAATCGCCAAGAATCTTCAGTTGTCCTAGCCATAGACTGAGCACGAATGGATAGTCGAGCTAACCGACTTTAAACAAAAGCACTTCTCAGGAGACAACCCGAAATTACTATTATCACTTTTTATTCTTGTGTGATTTTAGTTTAGTTTGTATGATTTCATTTTAACATGATTATTTTCTTTTCAGGTGTCCAAACGCACCTTCAATCGTATGACTTAAACAGACTTTAAGTTTGGGGGTGCATAGTTTCATGCATTGCGTATGCATCGTTTGTAAGTTTGCAAGTTTGAATTGAGATTTTCGTTTTTTTTAGATGTGTTGGAAATTTATAAGAATTGAATTGTTCACCTGGAAATTTAATGCGTGTCAAGTGTGTTTTCAAAAGAAAAAAAAAATTCATCCAGGGAGTTGGAGGACCGGCGCAACTGCGCCATTCCTCAAGTCATCATCAGCGCAGCTGCGCCGGGATCTGTCAGCACACGGCACCTGAACCTCAGCGCAGCTGCGCCCCTTATCAGTTCATCATCAGCGCAGCTGCGTCGGAGTCTACTTGATCCTCAACTGAGCATCAGTGCAACTGTGCCCCCTTATCAGTGCATCTATGGCGCAGCTGTGCCCCTCGCGGAAATTTTTTTTTATATAAAGCCAGGTCCCCATCAGTCAAGTCACATCACAAATCATAAACCCTAAACCTAAACACTCTCAAGCAGTAGAAGCAAATAAGAAAACCCTCTCCCCTCATCCCTTGCCATACTCATCAAACCCTAATCATGCCGAAGCGTGCACACACTCCCCAGCCTTCTTCTTCCTCCAGCAGTGAATCTGAATCTGCGGGTGGTGGCATCAACACTCTGTATGCCACCAGGTTCGTCAATCTCTCAGCCCAACACTACTACTGGGAGGTGCTGAGCGCCAAATCCTTCATACCAGAGAGGGGTTTGAAGCCCAAGGCACAGGATGGGCGAATTCTGGGACAAATCCAGCGTCTGGGCTGGTTGTTTTTCATTGAGGCACCCAGGTCCGCCCCGATGGCCATTGTTCGAGAATTTTATGCCAATGCCCATGAGACTAAGAATGGCATATCCTTCGTTCGGGGCAAGCAGATCTCCTACACTGTGCAGGTAAGCAACGAGCTTTTTCGCCTACCATCTGCTAGTGCTGAGGCCACCAACTGGGTGGTACATGAGCGCTTCGAGACTGATCTCGATGCTTTGGTGCGGGAGATGTGCCAGCCGGGCACTCAGTGGAGGACTCAGCCGGGCACCACTCAGAAGGTTCACTTCCCTCAGACCGCGCTGAACAGATATGCTAAGGCATGGTATGCCTTCATCTGCGCGAGTATTCTGCCAACCACTCATCACCAGGATGTGACCCGGGACCGTGCGGTTCTATTGCACCGCATTCTGCGTGGAGGAAGCATTGACGTAGGTTACATCATTCACCATTCCATGCTCTGTTTCATGCGTGCAGTCACTTCTGGTGCCATTCCACACGCCTTGATTATCACACGCCTCTGTCTTGCGGCGAAGGTGGAATGGGGCGAGGAGACCCTCCAGTTGCCCATGCGGGACATTGACAACGCCAGGATCAGAAAGTACAATGTATGGCGCGGTGGAGAGTCCCAGCCTAATGGGTTAGGTTTCATTATTACTGATGAGGAGGAGGAGGCCAGTAGGAGGACGTGCCTGCACCGCCAGTGCTGCAGGGAGGAGACGGTGGACATGAGCGCGAGATGCGCCGCCTGCAGCACCGCATGGACGCGTTGCACACGAGCTTCAGTGACTACTGCGTCTCCTTTGTTGGTGCATTATCGAAGGCATTCAGCCAGCAAGGGGTCCACGTCGAGTTTCCCACCTTCGCAGCTAGCATCCCTTATCCTCCGCCTGACACACCACCTGGCGGCGCCAAGGACGACTCTTAGGGGAGTACTTTTTACCCTTTTATCTCCAATGAGGACATTGCATATTTTAAGTTTGGGGGTATTAGGCTTGCCTATATTTTATGATGCTTCTATTTATCTGTCTTTATTATTAGTTTATTTACTTGTTTTAATTAAGTTCTATTAATAATTGCATGAAAAAAAAAGAAAACAAAATGGTGAATTTCTCATGCATATCATATCATATCATGTAGTTTAGTTGCATGATCCTAACATCTTGCTTAGTAAACATCCTCACTTGCCTGTGATGAGAATTTTTGATATTTGCTAATTACTAAGACTTGGGTCGAATGCCATGATATATTGCAACTCTTTTCTTGTGTTGATTATGATAGAACCGGTTAGCACGTTTTTAGTAGTTATCTCACTAAGTAGCCTAAAGATTTGCATAATTGAGTTCTGGGGGAATTTGATGTGTTATTAATGAATAAAGCAATTGTGGGTAGTGTTAGCTGAGACAATATATGTCTAAGTTTGAGGGAAAAACTTAGTGGAGCATTTGAGCAACGAAATGGAGCGTAAAACGCATTCGTTGACTTATTATAAAAAATAATTGAATAAATGCTTGGTTAGCCTAGTTTTGTGGCCTTTGATATTCGAGTAAGTATGCCCTAAGGGATGTCTCTACACCTAGCGCCCTAAGACCAATTAGTTTGGGAGTCGTTGGTCGAAAGCTCGCTACATGGGTATCATTGAATAGCCTAAGGGAACTAGGCATTGCACAACTAAGTGTCATTGTCCGAATAACCTCTAAGTCAGTTCCCAATTTAGACATAGCGTTGTTTTAACTGTAACTTACCCCATGTGTTATGTTGCAAGTTTAAGCATACGAATTTCCCCCGAAGAAACAAATTATGAGAATCATTTGGGTTGCTATAAGTTTGATGAATACTACAAACACACACTTTATCGTTCACTATAGGATTTGAGTTGTATGACTATCATGGTACACGAACCAAGTTTTGATGAGATGCTAGAATCTTCTGAGGCAAAAACTCGTTCGGATTGTTTACTAATTGATGAGGGTCATGGTGCATTCTTAGATTATTGCATTTCATCCATGTTTGCATTCATTTCATTGTAATTGCTTGAGGACAAGCAACAGTTTAAGTTTGGGGGTATTTGATAAGTAGGTTTCATACCTACTTATTGGATACTATTTGGCTTTATTTGTTGCTTAACTAGTAGCTCCATAGTTTGTTTTCATGCATTTTTTCCTTCTTTTTGGTTTTGATTCGCTATTTTCATTATATGGCTCTTGCACAGTTTTTGGTTAATTTGACACGAGTTATGATGCAATCGTTGTTTGGGAGCTAAATGATTATTTGTTGCCTGTACAGGACACGAGAATCGAGAAATCAGGCTACAACAGTACAACAGCAGACTGGTAGCGTGCGCAGCTGCGCCCAGCTTGGCTTTGAGGCCGGCGCAGCTGCGCCCCCTGTTCCTGCCAAACTCCCCTGCGCAGCTGCGCCCCTTTTGCAAAGGATGACGGCGCAGTTGCTCCTGTCGCCAGTCAGCCAGCCATGCAGACACGTTCCAGCCAGCGAAGCAGCACTACTATAAAATCATGCAACGCCAGATTTTGATGTTTTAGTGGAGCAAAACTTTATTAGTGGGAATCAGAATAAGTCAATAGAAGACAAATTGAGCATGTAATATATGGAATTGAGAATTCAATTTTGAGAGAGTTCCTCCTCCACGAAAATTAGGAAGTTTACTGCATTATTAGTTCTAAAATAAAAACACTCCAACTGAGCTTCAATTTTGCTTCGGAACTGAAGAATGAAGCTACATGGATGCTGAATTGAAGCTTGGGAGCAAGAAATCAAGACTCAACACAACTTGAAAAATCATCATAAGTTGCAGAACGGAAAAACTGAAACAGGGAGCTTTAATATTTTCTGTTTTTGATTAATTTTCCTATTCTGTAATTATGATGATGAACCAATTGTGTATGATGAATTCTATTATTATTATCATGAACTAAATTTCATTCTTGGGATTATAATGGATCTTTTGCATTACTAATAATTGATATGCTTCCTTATTATTGCTAGTTGGTTATAAAATGAATGTCTAGCATAATCCATACTTAATGTTTAATTGCTTGATCACCAATTACTGTGATAATTTATATGGAATTGAGAAAGGAAATATAAATTGAGATCTAATTATGCTAGCATATGTTCATAATTTTTACATTCCTTATGAAATTATGTTTTGTGTTTAGGATAGAGATATACCGAAGCACCATATGTGGCCAATTAAGAACTTATTCTTAAACTCTCTTGATTGTAATTTACATAGAGATATAGTGCGTTAGTCATCTAGGGTGTTCACATTCATTCTATCAATTGTGGATTTAGTGTGATATGAATATGGTGCATCGAGAGATGGTCATATTTTACATTCGTGTTCTTGACCAACATTCTATAATAATCAATTGGTAACAATAGAAAGCATGGAAATTTAGGTTTGCAATAAGTGAAATTATAATCCCAAGCCCATGAAATCTGTTTTTATACAATAATAATTTGTTCTATTTGTTTCTTTAATAATCATTAGATAATTTCATCATTGAAATCAATTGTTTAAAGAGACCAAAATAATTATAGAATCGGTGTTTGTAGTCGTAAATGCAATTCTATTCCTCGTGGGATCGATACTTTACTTACTTTATATTACTTGTGGATCACGTGCACTTGCGTGTATGAGTCATATTTGTTATACATACAAATATATCAACAGTTTATAGCCGAAACAAATGGCATAGACTATTCCCTTAAACAGTTCATGAATGAAGATCTTTTGTTTCACAGTCCAACAACAGATTTCGAATTCAAATGTACAATGTGCGAATATCAATAATTATCCTTGATGTGGAGTAATTAACAATAATTAAACCACTAACCATAATTGAAATATGATAACTCGGGTTGAGTTAGGAAACTTGCAACAATATATAATACTTGCTCAAATATAAATCGAGTAAGAAAAACTTGCAATTCATAAGAATAAACTCGCACAATAATAAAGTTGTACAAGTTAGGAAACTGGCTCAATAAATATATTGAGTTAGGATAGGAAACTTGCATACATACACCTGTTTGCACGAAATAAAAAGAATAGTGCATAAGGTTTAGAAACTTGCCCAACACAAGGGTTAGACAAGGGTTAAAGAAAGAACTTGCATTCAATATATAGAAAGAATGAAGTTAAGGAACTTGCCTGATGCGCTGCTACAATATTATAACACACGCTCCTTAATATCCTACACATGTAAATACATATTCGTATAACAATTAGTCACATAAAGACTGGGTTCAAAACAGACGTTGCATCATTAAAACACCAGTCGGGGGTCTCGTTCTCCGGTGAGCCAGCGGCTGCCCAGCTCGCCGGTGAGCTGGCGGGGGTCTAAGTGGGCAGCACCCCCTGGAAACCAAATGTGAGTTACATCCAGCTTACTCAATTTACGCCTTAAGAAAATACCAATTTGGTTAACATTTAATAAATAATTAAGCAATTAAGGTTAAGGTTTAACAAGGCATAAATAACTAACTTGCTTAATCATTTAGGATAAAAATATAAGTGTTGGACTCGCTGATAAGGATTCATTAGGTTCGACTCGACTCGATCCGGTCTGACTGACCCGACCCAGGCCGGACAAGGCACTAGCGCTGCAGCGCCAAGCCTTAGCACTGGACTTCACGCTGCGGCGTGAGTCCCGTGTTTTTCCCACAATAGGGCTTCACGCTGCGGCGTGAGCCTTATAGCTTGGATCTCACGCTGCAGCGTGAGTCCCGGTCTTTTTCCATCTTGCCCCTTGCTGCGGCGTGGGCTGCAGGGCATATGAGTGGCGCTGCGGCGCCATTCTGCAGTAGCCGGATTCTGGGTTTGTTCCTAGTTCGCGACTCCGACCTCCGGCCACTCCAACCTCCATAACTCCTTCAATATGCAAGCAAATTAGTCCATTTCGGACTCTATGGACTCCTAACTTATGGGGTTATAATATATCAAAAATGCAAAGCTACCCATTTACATTAACATAGCCAAATCTTAAGCCAAAGTGTAAAGTTCATACTCTGTTCTTTAAGTTCTTGACAAGTTTTACAAAAATCATTACTACGAACTCGTTTTAACTCCTTTTTACTCCATTCTAACCGGGTTATCTTCGTAACCCATGGAACTACAATACCATAACAACAAATAAAATTAACAACCACGAAATTATAGCTTTATAGTCCTCTAAAATGGTCCGAATGTCCAAAGTCCATGTTTTGTCCATTGTTCTTGCTCCATTAAGCCAAGGTAAGGTTTTCTTACGTTTTTGTTCCACTTTGATGTTATTAATGGCTTCTATAGTCTCTTAACAACATTTACAAACAGTCACAACAAACAAAAACACCAAAAATCGTCATAAATCCGACCCACAAGCTTAAAAGCTCAAAACTAAGAAAAACTTAAAAATCTTAACAAGAAATCGAATGGAATGGATTTGGTTGGTTGTTTACCTCTGTAAATGCTTCCTAGAGGTTAAAAAGATTGCTAGGCTTGGTTGTCTTGAGTTCTTCTTGCTTGGATTCTCTTATTCCTCCACCCGTGCCTTCTTCTTCTCCCTCCTTGCTTTTCCGGCGACCTTCTTCTCTTTTCCGGCGACATCCTCCTTCTTCCTCCCTTCTTGCTGCAGATTTTCCCTTTCTGTCTCTCTCTCTATCTGTTGATGGAATGGTTTGAATGGGATGCAAGAGATAAATGGAATGGTTTGAATGATTTGGGAGAAGTGGAGTAATTTTGGGAGGAAATGGGTTTGTGGCTCAAGGTTGGCGCCGACAACTCCCCCCACTCTCTCATTTCCTAACAATTTAATTGGTTGAAAGTGGTTTGACTAGTTCCCACTTGGTGTAACAAGCCAAAATAAATACCCAAATACACGAAAATATATCTGAAAACTCTCACTTTTGTACCAAAATTGGTAAATAACTCTACCCAAAAATTAAAATAGGTACTCCCATAAATTATTAGGATGCATAAAAATAATTATTATAGGATTTGTCTAAATATTCGGAACACCCATATAATACATTTCGGATACGGATAAAATCACGTATCAGCTCAAATAAAATTTTTGACACGTGGAAAAATTATTCGTACGCATACACGTATTTATGAAATTTATTAAAATTGAAAAAGACACAAAAATATTATGGCGTGAATAGTGCCTTGGGAAACGTGCCCTATGAATAGTGATTTAGCGACGATACACGAAATCAATTATTCACTTAAACAAAACTATAACACGTAAAATTTCATGCAGTCACATAATCCAGGTTGTCACACAACCTTTAAACATGCAACACAAAAATAATATTAATAAAATATAATATATCCGTTAATATTCAAAAATTCGAATTACAAGGTAAATCCAAAATTCCCGGTCGTTACAGATACAGAGATTGACCCTATAGAGGAAGATGAAGAGCAGTGCTTGGTGGATGAACATGGAAGTGGTGAGGAGTTGCACGAAGCTATTCAAGAAGATTTTGAGAGTGTACATCCTATTGTGGATGTTGATTCTGAGGATGATGAGACAAGGAGCATGAATGGGGATTATGAAAAGGGAATTGAAGATCAAGAAGTCACATTCGAGGTTTTCAAAGCCACCGAGCACCCATTGGTTCATGAAGAATGTCTTCATGTTGATCTTGACGAAAGTGAAAATAATAGAAAAAGCGAATTATGAAAGCTTCTTTTTGCCACGAGTTGAAGCTAAGTTTGAGGGTTGCCAATCAGACATGCACGCCATGCAAATCAAAGAAAGAATAATGAGGCGGCATGCAATGGTCATTTTTGCAATTGAGTCGGATTGAAAGGAAATAAAGGAGTCGGGCTAACGATTATAAAATAAGCGCTTCTTGGGAGGTAACCCAAGTTTACTGTTTTGCTTTTGTTTTTGTTTGATTGCATTTTAGTCGTTTAATTATTTTAACTTCTTTAGTCATTTGTTCTCCGGTACGCTCCCAACTTAGAGGTATTGAAAGATGATATCAATGGCACTTGACATGTTCTTAGGGAAGTCTTCTATTTTAATTTTTCCTATATCAGACATTGAGGACAATGTCAAATTTAAGTTTGGGGGTAGTACTTCATATCTGCGTATTTTTATGTTTCTATATTAGTTTTTATGTGTTTTTCGTTTTATTCAAAAAACAAATTATTTATTTTTAGGTTGCGTCCCTTGAGCATTGTTTAAATTTGATTTAAACTATAGTCAATTGTCAATGATAATTGCTTGTTTGAAGAGAATCTAACTCATGAGACTAGGGGCGGATCCAGCCACAAAGTTCAGTGGGGTCAAATTCGAAAAAAAAACCGTTAAAGAATAAAAATTGTAGCTATATGTACATACTTTTCTAAATCCAATATAATTTCTCAACACTTAAGTCGTTAAGTTTAATATATTCATAATTTTCTTATAAGGAAAATACTAGAATTTTTTTTTTGATCAACAAATTTTTTTATTAAAAACCCAATGTAGTACAAATGTGACAAATCCAAGAGATTTGGATAAGGCCACATGGAATTAGAGAAAACTAAGTAAATAGGTGTCTTGGAGTTTTAATTGTCTTTAAGTTTTAATTTGGAGATAAAAGAAAAGAAAGCCAAGGAAAACAAAAAAAGATAATGTCTTTGAGTTTTGTAATAGAAGAGAAAAAAATTAAGATAAGTGGTGTCTTTGAGTTTTAGTTAGAAAAGAAAAAACATGTAACTAAAATGAGTTTATTTCGACTCAAAAAATTTCTTCTCATTTTTATTTTCTACCATAAAAAACTTTAAAGGCGTGTTAGTTAAAAAAAGAAAAGAAAGTAGGAGAGAAAGTACTTAATTTTTGAGCCAAATATTTTTTCTTACTTTTGAAAAAAAAATCTTAGCTTTGATTTTGTTTTTCGCCCATTTTAAAACTAAAAAAATAGAGCGTAACGAATTGTGGTCAACTCTTTTTTTCTTTTTGAACCAAAAACAGGCAGACACATGGGGAGAGAAATTAGAGAAGTAGTACCATCATTACTTTAAAAAGTCACCGATACAAAAAGAAAAAAAATATTTGAGAATACATACATATTTGGGTTTATTTTAGGCTGAATTCACCCACATTTTGACTTTTAATTTCCTCTTCTTTACAGACCTTTAGCTTAGGCTTCTAAAAAGAATGTTATTGTTAAAGCATTTTTTAATAATCATAAAATATATTGGTAGTGAATTTTTAAGCAATAAATTTTGGCTACGTGGTAAGATGTCGGCCCACAAAATGGAAGAATAGCAATGGAGGGTTGCTCTACGCCTCTACCCCATATGTATTTAGCAGAAGCATTTAATATAGCAACACCATATTTTGAAAGTAGTAGTAATTTGAGAAAGAAAGGGATAGTTATTATAGCACTACTACAAACACATGGAAGAAAGTTCAATGGGGGCAGGTGCCCCCTGCCCCCAGCGTAGATCCGCCCCTGCATGAGACAGAGACAATTATTGCTTAGTCTTTGTGCTTATCGTTTATTGGTTATTATTTTGCTTATGCGTCCTATCACTTTTATGCACTTAACCATAAGTATTAAGCTAGTTGTATGCATTGGATGGCTATTATTACCGAATACTTGTTGGAGATTTCTATAAACTCTAGAACTCGTTTAAACATCACTCGAAGCAAGGTGTCCAACTTTATTGTGTTTGAATTGATGGTCATGTGGTGAGTTGAGATGGAACGTAAAACGCACTCACTCATGGACATATGCGTAGGGGAGATAGAGCGTAAAACATAATCTCTTATAATTATGAATAAAGAAAGTAAATTGTGTATTGCAAATCTTACGGTGGGTTGAGATGGAGCGTAAACGCACTCGCCCACAAGAGCGAGCTTTGGGTAAGATGGAGCATAAAATTCACTCACCCAAAATCCTTTGATCTCAAAATTTTTGGAAATTTATGATTTGTATACATTTGCGATGAGTGATGCGTCAAGCATGTGGTTTTTGAAGTTTATTTTGATTTCTTTCATAAGGTAATGTGGTTGCATAAGTTCATCCGAGCTACAAGTGATTTAGTGCTATTGGGTACTCACACACACACACACACGAAAGGGACCTAAAGCAAGATATGACTAGCTAATTGAAATGTTAGACTTGCAACGCTTATTTATTTTCTTCAGTTTTATGTGTTGATGCCTTTGAGACCATTGTCGTCTTATTAATTCATTGCTCAAGTTAGGTTGTATTAGAAGTTTTTGAATTGTTTAGTTTAGGTTTGTTTTGCTTGAGGACAAGCAAAGATTTAAGTTTGGGGGTATTTGATGAGTGTGTTTTATACACACAATTTGGGCACCTTTGACCTTGGTATTTTGTTAGCTTTTGGGAATTTTATATGGTTTTTAGCTATTTTTATCACATTTCTAGATAATTTAGTTTTTAGTTATTTTTACATGTTTTATGTTGCTTTGATGCATTTTCATTATGTTTGTAGAAACTGAAATAAAGACCACTCGGATCGTTGTTCGAAATGACTCAATGTCCGTTCCCGAATGGTAGTACAATGGAAATTAGTGTTTGGCGACGCTCGGTGTTTAATTTGATGAAATTTGGAAGTCGAGCGTGCACGACGTTGGGAAGCGTGCACAACATTCGACGTCGGCCAAGCCACGAGGGCAAGCCCATGCTTAAATATCCGTGCCCGAATGGTATTATGGTGAAAATTAGTGTTTGGCGATGCTCGGTGTATAAGTTGATAAAATTCGGAAGTTGAGTGTGCACAGCATTGGAAAGCGTGCACGGCGTGCGGTGTCGACCAAGACACGGGTGCACGCCGCGTGCTGGGCACGGGCGCTGGCAATGGGCGCTGGACGCGGGCGCTAAGCGTTGGGCCCTGGGCAGGCGAGCGACAGGCGGACGCTAAGCGTGGGCGGCCAAGCAGGCGCTGGGCCGCGGGCGCATGGGCCTCAGCAGGTAGGCGGGCGGGCAGCAGGCGTTTGCAGCAGGCAGGGTGCTAGGCAGGCGGCCAGGACGTGGGCGCAGGCGCGCGGTGCGGGCATGCGGCAGCCAGCGTGTGCTAACTAGGCTATGGGCGCGCGCGCGCCAGGCACCGTGCGGGCGCGCCAAGCTTCCTAAGTGCGATTCCAACTAGCCTTTTGGTGCGATCTAAGCGGATTTTTAACCCACAATCTGATTTTTGCTAGGGTTTTCGTGGAGGGACTATATAATATCTCATTAGGGCTTCATATTTCATATATAGGGATTGGGAGGCTACACTAAAACATCAATTTTGAGAGCAAAAGTGCTCCAATATAAGGAAAAACTCAGCAGAAGCCAAAGAACCAAGAAATTGTCAAGGCATAGCTAGACCTAAGGAGGCTGCACATACATCAGCAACTAGAGCTTGAGGGCTGCAATTCAAGAAAATTTCAGCAACAAGCTAAGGAGCAAAAGGAGAAAAGAATGCCAAAGGAAGAGGAAAAGCTAGAAATTGACATCAACCAAGTAAGCAACATATGAACATCTTCAAAATGGGTTTTATCATCTTTAGCTTTCCTTTGAATTTATATTTCTATTTCATGATGTACACCATGTGTTTGATGTTTTGCTTAGCTACCATGAACTAGAGCTTGTATTCTAAGATTTCAATTGAACCCAACACATAGTTTGAATTGACTTCTCTCTCTTTGTTATTAATTACTCATTTGTGAATTGAATATCATAATTTATGCTTCATATCTTAATTGCCCAGCTAGTAATTACCGTGGGAACCTATATGAACTTGGCGAATGGACTATAGTGTTTAGACCTTGTTATGATAATATGCGAAAGTTAAAGATTGTTGTGGGTTATTAATTGAGATTAAGTGATGTGTGTCTTGTTGATTATCCTCAATGATAGGTAACTTGATATTATTTAGGATAGACATATACCTAGATACCGTGTGCAATCAATGGAGAATCTATTCTTAATGACTTCCTATGTAAAAGTTAGTAATTGAAGGGATGGTTAATGAGATTTAGTGACACGTGTCTTGTTATTGTTCTTGAAATTGGTATCTTGATAGTGTGTAGGATAGACATATGCCTACATGCCACATTAGAAAGATTCAAATTTGACCATCGACAGAGGCTTATAAGTAACTTTGATTTCTCGGTTGACAATTTTATGTTGTTAATTAGTTCAAATGAGAGAGTTAGGATATTCAAATAAAGTATTGGGGGAAATTACAATCTTAGACTTGTTAATATTAGATTTCATTGTCTTAACGCTTTCCATAACTCTTAATTATTGTTAAACACAAAAAAACTCAAATCATCAATTGTCTAAATAAAATCGAGACGATATATAGTTGGTACTTGGGATACACTAGAGATAATTCCCTGTGAGTTCGATAACTCTCTTATTATTATATTACTTATTGACCGCGTATACTTGCGTGTATTTTTCGGTTGCAAAATCGACCAACAAGTTTTTGATATACCTTAAAATTCATTATTTGATTGAGATATCAATTATATTATTGAAACTCGATTGACTAGCGAACCCTTATTGATTCGACTAGCCCATAGTTGATGAGCGTTCTATATTCCAGAACTGTTATTGAAGTTACTCCAAACCAAACTTCCTTTGGTGCGGACTCTAATATCAAACTGAGATGAACAACCCTTTTATAGGGGATTATATTTATGCGTTAGCGTTAAGATGTTGTGCACATACATGGTACGAAGGGCTGATCCCCCTAAGTACGAGAAGTAAGGTCCATATAGTCTTACGACTGTTAAAGGTTTAAAGTAAAAATACTTGATAACCTAGGATATAGTTCGTGGTCTTATGACCCTCAGATGTCTTTTGATTCTTGTTTCTAATTTAATTCAAAAGCCGAGCTTTCAACTACCCTGTATCCATTGATTATTCGCATGTTATTATTATTGTTATTGTTTCACTTGCTGGGCAATTGTTGCTCACTCTTGCATAATAACATTGCAGCTAAAGTTGAAAAAGTTGATGAACCATCTTCTAGTAAGGGAAAGGGCAAGGCGAACAAGTGATGAAGACTTGTTTGATTTATTTGAAAGATGTTTATGTAATAAACCTATGTTATTTATGTTATATTTCTGCATTGATGTTTTGTTTAAGGTTAGATGACCTGGGATTGATGTTATTATAATATTGTAACCCTTTAATGGGAGGATTTCTATTTCAATTAAGAGTTTTTATTCATATATTTTATGGGTAGTTAGACGTGATGTGATTTATTTAGATAGTGAACACCAAATCTTGTGGGAATGAAGTACCCGAATTTGGGGGTGTCACAGGTTGGTATCAGAGCTGTAGGTTATGAACATTAGGTGCGAAAAACCTTAGGGCAGTAGCCTTTTAGGAGACAAAAAACATAGTGGTGATAAAATCTTATCGAGTTCTAAGGAATGAATTACAGAATTCATTAAAGATAATAAACGACTTTATGTGCTATGTGCTTATATGTTAACAACCTATATGCCGCGAGTGGTATCGAGTATTAATTAAAACTTAAACTTTGTTGTCAGGATGTCGAATGTTGGAGGATTCAGTCAGCCTAGGGAGGTTGAGCCCCGAGTGGCTAGAGAGGAGGAGCCCGTGATATCCATGTTATCCAGGAGCAGTTGATATAGAGAGAGCCATCTCCGTTGATCACTGTTGTGAGTCAGGAGCATGAGCATGAGCCTGAGTTTGATCCAGAGGTGGATTCTGAGAAGGTAGAGGTAGAGGCTGAGGAAGATGATGAGGATCTCGAGGAGGTACCCCTTACCTCTATCGATGTCGAGATGTATGATGCACTATATGACCGTACCATAGAATTACAAGATAGAATCAGAGATTTGGAGAGACTGACAAATATGCTCCATACTGCTATAGAACAGAAGAATGAGAAGATTGAGAATCTGGATGTACGTCTTGGAGATGTGGAATGGAAGCTAGTTCAGGCAGAGAGTCAAAAGGAAGAGTTGTTCGCTGAGAATGAGAAGATGAAGCTTGAAATTGAGAAATTGAAGGATCACCTGAGTGAAGAGTCAGCGGAACATGCTAGAGCAGAAGATGCCTAGATGAAGGCCTCTCGACGTACAGAAATTTCTGAAAAAGGTGAGCACGCAAAGAAGGCTAAGATTGAGGAGACGGACTATGCATTTCAGACAGTAATTGACAAGGCCCGGGATCGGGTTCTCCACTATCTAGTTCAGTTCGAGGACTTGCCATAGTATATGTTGGATCGCAGGACAATGTTCCGTATTATGAAGGAAGAACACAGAAAGGCGGTTCGACGCCTTAGCAGGCCGTGATAGGAAAAGTATTGAAATATATATGAATATTTATGGTAGTTAGTAATGTAAATTCTGGCGTGGTTATAAACAGTGGAATATGATTATTTAATCCTGAAGATTCTTTGATCTCGGGATAGTTGATGTAAATAGCAGTGATGTTATCTTTCTATGTTTAAAACTTTTGAATGAATGAAATATCAAGTTTATTTGAAGATGTTATGTGTTAAGTGTTAAACCTGAATTGTTTGAGTTAAGTATTAAACACCTAAGAAATTGAGTAATGATCTAATAAGCGTATACTCTTAAACAGAAAATGCCGCCAAGATGCCAACCACGCAACAAGCTCAGGAAAGCTCTACCAATAATAACAACAACGATGCCAATGCTAATCCTGTACAGTAATTGGTAAACCTTTTAGCTGGAGCACTTGCGAATCAGCCACAAGCTCCACTAGTTACGACATTTAAGGATTTCAAAGCGGTAGGACCGCCAGAGTTTAGGGGTTCCATGAACCCAATCGAAGCCCAAACCTGGGTGATGGAAATGCAGAAGGTATTCGATGTTGCTAGGGTTAGTGATGACTAAAAGATTACCTTCGTAACGTTCATACTTAAGTCAGAGGCCAGTTACCGGAATACGCTGCGAGGTTCAACGAGTTAGCTAGGTTCGCAACCTATTAGGTGAATACGGATGAGAGAAAGGCTAGATTTAAACAAGGGTTAAAGTCGTGGTTGTACAATAAGGTGTCAATGTTCTAATTGGACACTTTTGCAGGAGTTTTGGAGAAGGCGATTATCGCGGAAGGTGGGAGCGACGCTCTGACTAAGTATAACTAGGAGCAAAAGAAGAAAAAGAGTGAAAATAAGAATAACAAGGCTAGTGGTAGTAATAGTGGTGGTCACAATCAGAAGAGGAAGTGGAATAACAGTGGGTCTACTAGAAGTCAACATGGAGGTCAAAAGCAGAAAGTGGAGGCGTGTGTTACCTGCAGAAAGAATCATGTGGGAATATGCCTGAAGGGGAAGAGGGTTTGCTACAATTATGGTCAGGAAGGTCACATAGCACTAAATTGTCCTAATCCTAAGAAGGGCGCATGCCTCACTTACGGGTCAAAGGATCATCTGGCAGGGATTGCCCCAAGAAGGCAGTAGGAGGAACAGGAGCAGGATGGAGTAAGGAAAATAGCGGTGGTAGTACGTTAACCATAACTGGATCAGCACCGACAAACCGACCTACCACCAGAACTTTCAACATGACCGTGCAGGATGCTGTGCAGTCACAAGATATGGAGTCAGGTATCATTCCAATCAATAATATAAATGCTTATGTATTGTTTGATTCGGGTGCTACTTGTTCATCTATATCTAATGACTTTGCTAAGAATCTAGATTTGCCTAAGGAGGAATTAGATCACCCTTTGAATATAAAAATTGCAAATAGGGAGATAATTTATGTTAGGTTTGTACACAGAACTGTAAGGTGGATATTAAAGGAAACGTGACGACTGTAGATCTGATCCCAATTAAACTTAGGGAATTTGACGTTATTTTGGGAATGGATTGGCTATTCAATTATGAGGCGATAATTGATTGCCAAAGGAAGTGTATTAACCTTATGACTCCGTCAAAGGTAGTATTTTATGGCAGCAAGTCGCCTAGGCAAGCTAGTTGTCTGATGATGATGCAGGCCAGGAAGTTGTTAAGATAAGGCTGTGTGGGATACTTAGCCTACATAAGAGATACCTGTCGTAAGAGACTTTATAGACGTATTTCCAAAAGAGTTGCCCGGACTTGAGCTAGACAGGGAAGTGGAATTCGTAATCGATTTGGCGCAAGGAACTGCCCCTATATCGAAGGCTCCGTACCGTATGGCTCCAATAGAGATGAAAGAATTGATGGTGCAACTGCAAAAACTTTTAGACAAGAAGTATATACAGCCGAACGTATCGCCGTGGGGAGCGCCGGTATTATTTGTCAAGAAGAAGGACGGATCGATGAGACTTTGCATTGATTACAAAGAGTTGAACAAGGTCACGATTAAAAATAAGTACCCGTTGCCAAGGATCGATGAGTTATTTGATCAATTGAAAGTAGCTAGGTATTTCTCGAAGATAGATTTGAGAAGTGGTTATCATCAGTTGAAGATAAGGAAGGAAGATGTACCGAAGACAGCGTTCAGGAATCGTTATGGTCATTACGAGTTTTTGGTGATGTCATTTGGTTTAACGAATGCTCCTGCAGCATTCATAGACCTAATGAACAAGGTGTTTAAGCTATTTTTGGATAAGTTTATAATAGTGTTCATCGATGATATTCTAATATATTCCAAAACTAAGGAAGAGCATGCAGAGCATTTGAAGGCGACATTGGAAACATTAAGAAGAGAGAAGTTATACGCTAAGTTTTCAAAATGTGAATTCTGGATAGAGCGGGTGTAATTTCTTAGACATGTGATTGACAAGGATGAGATTTCGGTGGATCCGTCAAAAGTTGAAGTTCTGCTTAACTGGGATCAGCCGAAAACACTGTCAGAAGTAAGGAGTTTCCTAGGGTTGGCAGGTTATTACAGAAGATTCATTTAGGATTTTTCCAAAATTGCGACTCCGTTGACGAATTTGACTAGGAAGGCGGTGAAGTTCGTTTGGACGGAAAAGTGTGAGGAAAGTTTTCAGGAAATAAAGAAGAGGTTGAGTACAGCACCTGTGTTGTCTTTACTGGATAGCATAGGAAATTTTGTGGTGTACAGTGATACGTCGCATAAAGGACTAGGTTGTGTGCTTATACAGAACGGTAAGGTCATTGCGTATGCATCACGATAATTAAAGGACTTTGAGAAGGGGTATCCTACCCATGATTTAGAATTGGTCGCGGTAGTGTTTGCTTTGATGATCTGGAGACACTATCTTTACGGGGAGAAGTGTGAAATATATACAAACCATAAGAGTCTGAAATATATTTTCACATAGAAGGACCTGAACATGCGATATAGGAGGTGGTTAGAATTGATAAAGGACTATGACTGCGAGATTTTATACCATCCGAGTAAAACGAATGTTGTGGCCGACGCCTTAAGCAGAAAGGGTCGGGAGAAACTGTCTATGTTAACCGCTCAGGAAGAGCTAATTACAGCAATGGCAAAACTAGAGTTGGAGGTGAAATATCCTGAGGAGTCTGACGAAAAATTGTTTCAAATGGAAGCCGGCCTAACTTTGGTGGATAGTTAAGGAAGCACAATTTCAGGATGAAGAATGTGAGAAAATTAGGAAAAGAATATCTGAAGGTGATGAAATAAAATTCAAAGTTGATACCGAAGGATTATTGAGATTTGAAGGAAGAATTTGGGTTCCACCAGTACCAGAGGTTAAGGAGGAAATTTTGAGCGAGGCTCATAATTTAAGATATTCGATTCATCCGGGAAGTACGAAGATGTACTAGGATCTCCGACAGCATTTCTGGTGGCCAAATATGAAAAAGGGACGTTGTAGATTATGTAGCTAAGTGTTTGACATGTCAGATAGTTAAAGCAGAACATCAGAGGCCGAGTGGGTTACTACAACCGTTAGAAATCCCAGAATGGAATTGGGAACATATCACAATGGATTTCGTAGTAGGTCTTTCGACGACTCAGAAAGGGTTTGACGCAGTTTGGGTTGTCCTAGATCGACTGATGAAATCAGCACATTTCTTACCGATCAAGATTAGATTTAACCTAGATCAGTTGGCGAAGTTGTATGTGAAGGAGATTGTTTCGAGGCACGGTGTTCCAGTATCTATTATTTCAGATAGGGATCCGCGATTCACATCGAACTTTTGGAAGCGCCTGCAGGAATGCATGCGAATGCAGTTATGTATGAGTACGGCATATCATTCACAGACCGACAGACAGAGTGAAAGAATGATTTAGACATTGGAAGATATGTTAAGAGCTTGCATCATGGATTTCAAAAGGAATTGGGATGATCATCTACTATTGGTGGAATTTGTTTACAATAATAGTTACTATGCAAGTATTGGCATGCCGCCTTATAAAGCGTTGTACGACAGAAAGTGCAGAACTCCATTATGCTGGGATGAAGTTGGCGAACATCAATTGCTAGGACCAGAACTGGTACAACAGACTGCCGAAATCATTAAAGTGATCAGGGCGAGATTGATAGTTGCTCAAGATAGGCAGAAGAAATATGCCGATCAACATCGCAAGAATCGAGAATTTGAATCGAGTAGCTTCGTTTTCTTGAAAGTGTCTCCTTGGAAGGGAACATTTTGATTTGGTAAAAAGGGGAAACTGAGCCCGAGGTTCATTGGACCCTTTGAAGTGTTGCGAAGAATTGGTGAAGTCGCGTATGAGGTAGCTTTACCTCCGGCGTTAGAACATATCCATAATGTTTTTTATGTTTCGGTGTTACGACCATACAAACCCGACTACAAGCATGTTATAGAATATGAATCCCTGCAATTTGAAAAAGATTTATCTTACGAAGAAGTGCCTGTTCAGATAGTTGACAGGAAAGAGCAAGTGCTCAGAAATAAAGTTATACCTTATGTTAAGGTGATCTGGAGGAACCACAACGCTGAAGAAGCTACGTAGGAACTCGAAGATCAGATGATGAAAAATTATTCTCAGTTATTTGCTTAGTTTATGTGTTGCGATTTTGGGGACAGAATCTTTGTAAGGAAGGGAGAATGTAACGGGACGAATTAATTGAGTCGTGATTCTGGGGACAGAATCCTTTTAAGGGGAGAAAGATGTAACGAACTAGAATTTTATATTTAATCTTTAAATTTTTATTGAATTAAATAAATATTTATATTGATTTATTGAGTTAAATAAATATTTGATGAACTTTTTGTAGATTAATTTAATTAAATGTGTTATATTGATTGTATTAATGTGAAATAATTTTATAGTGCAAAATGTGAATTTAATTGGGATAATTAAATTAAATCAGTTGTTTATTAATTGTGATGTTGTTCTAATTAATTTAATAATTAATTAGAGATCTATTGAATTGTCATAATTAAATAAATGAGAATTTTTATGTGATTATTTGATTTAATGAGTAGTAGTGGCTTTTATTTAATTGTAATTAAATAATATAATTTGATTATTAAAGTGTGACAAATAAACTTTATAATAAACAAGTTAATTAAAATAAACCAAAAAGGAGCTTATAGGGACAACCAAACATGGCCTTATGAACATGGGAGTAGTTAAGTGCGTACTGGTCTTAACTGACACCCATGTTGTGCCAGTTATTATTATCACTTTATACGTATTATGTTCCTAAGTTGAAAATCAGAGAAATACAGAGAGAGTTTGAAAGAATTTAAGATTTAGGAAGAAGAATTCCCATCATCTAGCAATTTAAACCACTAATCAGAAGTAATTTCTTAATTCAAGCTTTAATTTATGTTTTTAAGTTTTCTCCATGAACGTATACTGTAAGTTCTCTGTTAATTGAATTTCACGAGTAAATTGTTGAAAAGTTGTTTGTAATCCTTAATATGCATGTATGAATCACTATATGATGTTTATAAACTGTTTTAGAGTAATTGATCCATGAAATTATGTTTTAATTGGAGTTTTAAAGTTTATAGAGGATTAGTATTTGAATATGGATTAAATGTATAAACATTTATGTTTTAAATGCATATTAAACGATAAATTGATGGTTGATTATGTTTATACATGTAAAAACAAAGAGAACGAAACTTAAACGAACTGATTTGGTGTTATAACGAATCTGTAGTGTGAGATTTCATGAAATTCGATGAAACTTTAAAAAATAGCAAGAACATGAAATTTATGGGTTCAAATCTAGTTGTTTAAGTTGCTTAAATTGATTAAATCATGCTTTAATTGTTGGGTTATGTTTCTGTAAAGTTTAGAACCTATGGGTAGTATTAAATTTGTTGTTTGAGCGAAGCTTTGGCTAAATTTGGCTTTTTCTGTGCTTTTCGTGAAGTTCAGGAACTGAAACTGCAGCGCGACGCCAATACAAAGAGTAAAACTGGCACCGCAGCACTGGCCCGAGTTGTCCGAGTTTGGCTCAGGCCAGCGCCGGCTCAAGGCTTATGCCCAACGCCGGTCCGGATCGGGTTGGTGAATGGGTCAGGTCGGGTCAAAAACCCAGAAAATAAAATTTTTTCAGATATTAAAATAAAATAATTTCACATATATGAAGAAATATGATAAGTATGTGAGAGAATAACAATAGTTTAAGAGCGTAGGTTTGAGTTATGTTTTTGGAATTGAACAGTCGTTTAATAAAGGAAGTAATTAGTTGAACTATGAGTATTAATTGTTCAATGTGACTTGACTGTATAGGTTACTTAAAGAGTAAATAGATAATATTAGTTGTAGCAGATGCACAAGGCAAGTTCTTAAACCCTACTTCTCTTTTAAACAAGTTTTCAATCTTTAATCTTCTTATTGCGTTGAAAGCAAGTTATTAACTCTATTTTTCCCACATTGAGCAAGTTGATAAATCATATACCTATGTTGATCAAGTTTCTCATTCTTGATTATCCAATTATATAATTCTGATTGAGATGTTTTAATTCTTTTGAAATAATACTTCGGTTATACAATGTTTGTTCAATTGTATACCTTAACATTCATTATTCGATTGAGATATCAGTTATATTATTGAGCCTCGATTGACTAGCGAACCCTTATTGATTCGACTAGCCCATAGTTGATGAGCGTTCAATGTGACGCCCCCAAATTCTCTACACTCCCTGTAGCAGATTTGGTGCTCACATGAAACTATTCAACTATAAATATTCATAATATATAACTTCTATCTATCCAAGGTTCACAGTATCCCATAGCAGATACTAGTTCCGGCCAAAACATTAACTGTGTTTGGATACCCTCAATTAGACGTATAAATTCATATCTTATGAATATCTCTTTTATATCAATATTCCCTATCTATCTGATATTCACAATATTAATGATAAGATTGTTCTTGGAACTGAGGGGCGCATTCCGGTAAAGGTGGCACCTTACTGGCACTCATTAAGTGTAACCTCAGCGCTTATAGAACTCCCAGTATCATTTAAATACCCTCATTCAGATGTATAGTTCATAGGGATACTGTACTAGATCAAATGCTACCTTCTAACTTAACTAAGAATATAAATACAACGTAAACGATGTACCAAAAGAGGATTTATATTTCATAAGATTAAGTTTGATTACAACATTCTTAGTACTATGTCTTTATTACAACAAAAGTCTTATAAGACTTGAGATTATACAAAACAGTAAGATAAAACTAATTGACATGGCTTTTTCCCTTGTCTGTCCCTGAAGTTCCGGGATTACCATCTAACACTACAAAGAAAGTTGTAGGCAAGAATGAGCTACAAATGCTCAGCAAGTTTATTTGAAAATATAAACACAATGTGTTTGAGTTGAAAGATGTCAAAGATGTATAACTGAGGGTTCAATACATGAACCATGTGTTTCAATCAGTTCTATCAGTCTTCAATGACTTAGAACAACTTGATTTCGAATATCTGGTAGGGGATCAGCCTACTAATATCCTAGGAGTATGCATATCATCCTATAATTTTATGTCAATATATAATCGACGATTTTCAACCTTCCACAAAGGCATTTTATTTCTCAGTATAAGATATTGTACCAAAATAATTTGGTTTGACATAACAATTTATGCTTGGATAAACAATATATGAATAATTATTCATTTCGTAAGTTATGTTGAACAAGAAGCAATAACTTCACAACAATTGATAGCAAGATGTATAATATTTGCATAAAGGTAACAAAGTTTGGAGACTTGCCTCATATATCTTTTACAGTTAATATAACGGTCTAAACGTTCGTCGTAAATCCTACACGATTATAAGTTTATGTAGACAAATAAGCATTTAACGATTAAATCTTTTAAGTTTTATTTTGGGTATCATAACCGCATATAAATAAGACTTCTTCTACAATATGTGAAATGGTTTAGCATTATAACTACTTACAGAATGAATATTTTTCAACTTTATTTAAAATAAATTGAGCATTATAACTGCTTGCAAAATGAATATTCGGTTACTATGGTTGAAATAAATCAAGCATTATAACTGCTTATAAAATGAATATTCTGCTATTATATTTGAGAAAATTTCAGCATTATAACTACTTATAAAATGAATATTCGGCTATTATATTTGAGAAAATTTCAGCATTATAACTGCTTATAAAATAAATCTTCGGTTATTATATTTGAGAAAATTTCAGTATTATAACTGCTTATAAAATGAATATTTTTACTAAATAGTTGAAGAAATTCGGACATAGTAACTGCTTATAAAAGTATATTTTCTAATATATAAGAAAAATAAATCGGACATTATAACTGCTTGTAAATAGGACTTTTATACTATATACTTAAAATAATTTGGGCATTATAACTACTTGTAAAAGTATATTTTTACTAAATATATAAAGAATAATAACCATTAGAGTAATACCTCTTGTAGTTGCTAGCTTTGCTTCCAATCGCGCAGCGCTTCGATGCTTAGAAAGTAATTTTTATCTCATAATATCTCTCAGAATATAAATATAGAGTGTTTTTGCTCTTGAACTACTCTTGAAAAATAGTAAAGAATGAATGAACTGAGCTCGCTATTTATAGAAAAACCAAGTTTCACTAATTGCACGTTAGGGGCTCGGCTTATTACACTTTGCACCCTAGTATATTCTTAGAATATTCTTCTAAGCTCCTCAATGAAAATATCTTCCAAGCTCGACAATGCAGCTTGCAATTGAACCTATCTTCTAAACTCCTCAATGAAAATATCTTTAAGCTCGACAATGCAGCTTGCAATCTAAGCTCCTCAATTAAAATATCTTCCAAGCTCGACAATGCAGCTTGCAATTGAACCTATCTTCTAAGCTCCTCAATGAAAATATCTTACAAGCTCGACAATGTAGCTTGTTACCTTAAGCACGACAAATCACTTTATCATTCTTAAACACGACTGTAATGACCCCAAAAATTCATATAATTCAACCCTATACATCGTTTGTTACAATACATCGTCGTTCTAACTTTACAATAATATCCAGTATTAAACTTAATAAAAATGCGGAATAATTTAAAACTTTTCTATTACGAATCATTCTTGATCCCAAAATTTTCAACCTTTACATCTAAATATCTTAGAATCATGTTAATATCATGATTCGCCTTGTCGAACTTATTATAAAAGTTTACACCTCAATACAAACTTTACAACTCAACATAAATACATTTATCGAAAACTTAACATAATTCAGGTAATGACTTCAACTAAAACATTTAATCTTCATGCATCATTTTGACCCATGTCATTTGGGTAGCACATAACGTTACCTTGTATCTTTAACCTGTAAAAGTAGTTATTTGCAAGAATGAGCTCGACAGCTCAGCAAAATCTAACAGTTCACATACATCACATAATACATAGATAACATGTCATCATATACATCATAAACATTTGGCTAAACATATCATACATATTGTACATCAATTACTAAGTAATAAATTGAGTTCCATAACTCAATCAACATTTTAACTCAATGGACATTGTCATAAATTGACTTTGTCGTTTCGTACATACAACACATAGAATACATCATGCTTTTACAACATAGATTTAAAATAATTAATCATTTAGTTCACATAACAAATAGGAACTGAAAGACTCGCCTGGTTCGTAGATTACCAATTACCATAATTAGCATATACTTATCTGCACTTCACGTATCTTACACGATATATAATCATGCACAACATTTATTAGTCACATAGCAACACTTAGAAAACAACCTACATATTCCGTTATATGGCAGTAACAATGATTAGTTACAGTATTATAAATACTTCAGGATTCATTCTAATTCAATTTCATTTTAATATCTCAATCGTCAACGGATAATCAATGGGTATATGCTTACCACCCATCACAATATCTTAATATTCATTTCTGACATTAGTCTAAGCTTTAGATATGTCTACGATAACGTAACATGACCACAAAGAAAGAAAAAAAAATTTTACTCTCTTCTTTTCACTCTTTTTTTTTTCTGTTCCACTGCCGGGGCGGTGGTTTCCTTCACAATTTTTCTCTCAATTTTTCTCTCTGAGTTCTCTGACTTGGTTTAACAAAATAATACGCACTAATAAACTGACAGAACATGGTGTCAGTTAATAACTGGCATCAACTCCCACTAAGGCCTCGTTTGGCTAATCATTTATTCTTTTTTTCTAATTTATTTTAATAACTTGCTTACAATATAGTTTAATGTCACATAGTTAATCAACTAAATAATCTTATTAAAATCAATTAAATAAACTAGGATAATTTCACATTAAATCACATAGTCACATAATTAAAATTCTCATTTATTGATCGTGACAAATTATTCAATCTCTAATTAATTAGAAATAACATTATACTTATTTAAATAATGCATTTAATCAAATAAACTCAATTAAATACATAGTTTGAATATAAAAAAAGTCTCCACATTAATTTAACTAATGTAACACATATAATTAAGTTAATCTACCACAAATTCATCAATTAATCAATTAATTCAATAATTAAATCATCGAAAAATATTTATTTAATTCAATAAATATTTAAATTAAATTATAAAAAATCTCATTCGTCACATATTTCCCCCTTAAAAGGATAATGTCCCCAAAATCACGACTTAATTAATTCGTCCAATTACATTCTCTCCCCTTACAAAGATTCTGTCCCCAGAATCGCTACACATAGACTAAGTAAATAATTGAGGATAATCTTTCATCATCTGATCTTCGAGTTCCCACGTAGCTTCTTCAATAGTGTAGTTTCTCTTCTATATTCATATCAAATCACATAATTTACAAGATATAACATCTATAAAAATATATTCAAACCCGACACCTCTCGCAATAAGAATTTTATTAAACTCTCATTTAATAATTATTGAAAATTCGGGTTGTCACATCCTTCCCTCCTTATAAGGATTTCGTCCTTGTAATCAACGAAACCTCCCTTACTCGATTTTTACTAGATCTCTTTCACAATTATCGTTGAATAACTTAACGCATTACTTTAGTGTAGGTTTTATTTCATTACCTTCACTTAAACCTGGAACACTTCTAGTGTTATATATTCTTTATCCCTTTAACGCATTCATTACATATCATATTCGTAGTAATCATTTAATATCCTGATTTAGCATCACATAAATATTCAGGATATCACATTCACCCCTTCTTCTAAAAATTTTGTCCTCGAAATTTCGATTTACTAATATTCGTTCCTTCCAGCTATCAAAATGGACTTTACGTTAATCTCCACTTACTCATTGGGTTTTACAACCAAGATCTTTTTCTAAGGATCTTTCTGTAGGGTTTCTGACACATAAAGGCAGCGGAATTTAAAATTTTTAAAACTATTTCGAAACCCTAAAACAGGATCCATGCAAAAAATAAATTAATTCAGAGGTTTAGATTTGTTTTACCGATTATCCGAGCTTGAATGGAACGATGAAATTCTGGAACGGCTTCGAATCTCCAACGCAATCCAACGGAACTGCGTCTCTACGGTATCCACACGAACGTCCCACAAATCATCACACGATCTGCAGCAAAGAGAACTCCGGTACTAGCCGCCAAGATCTGGATTTTCTCAAGTTTTGCTCTCAAATCTCTTTTCTAAAACGGCTAGGGTTTTGTTTTCTTTTTGGTTTGACGTAAACAAGACTGCTGATATATCAGATATATATAGCATCCAAAAAGTAATTAAACAAAACCCTAATCCTATTAGAAAAGTAAAATCCGAATTTATATATATATATATATATTATATTTTAATTGAGTCTTACTTAATTAATATACATATATATACAAATTATCCTATTAATTTAAATTCGTAATTTAAATATTATCAATTATATTGACATATTTAAATCCTTACAATTTAAATTAATTCCTTTTTAATTACGTTCTAAGTGTGTGACCCTATAGGTTATTATTATATTGGCAATAATTTTAAAATCATATTATAAAATTATAAACAGTGAGTGGCATCTAGTAATGCATCACTGCTACCCAAGTAATAATAAGATCGGTGATTCAATGCAACCTTTTCGTGATCAATGTTTCAATGTAATTTAATCATTTTAATCAATGAGTAGACTATATCAAACAAATCACTATTTGAGCATGACCATGCATTTCATAGTCCTACTTAATTAAGAGGCCTATGGATATCACCCCTAATATATAGGAGGGTTAAATTCCATCTAGATCACTCATATTGCTCACACGATTCATGATGTTCCCAATAATTACCTTTATTACCCACCCTATTAAAAGTGACCTTTGATGATATCAAATTACATAAATTCTCGTGTAGTAATATAGTGATTTCAAGTCGGAGGACCATTACATCATTGTCACTATGAGAATTGCTTATGACACTTTGCATAATGCTCCACGTAGAATTCTCATGATGGGTCTGTCCAGTACATTGTTCTCTAACATGTACCTATGCATTGACTTAATATCTCATATATTAATGACCAATGAGATTTGGCCATCAGTCAATCCACATACTAGTCTCAATGTATCATTGTTGTCTCATTCTCAATGATACTCGACTAGGGACATTTAAGAGTAATGATACTAATTGTAATTATATAATCTCATGTTCAAGTCACATACTTGAAGCTATATAATTTGTATCATTATTCTAAGGACTTTTATTATGCTAACATTTATTTAACACAGTAAATGAAACCATAATAAAATAATTCATTTATTCAATCAAATATCAAAAGAAATGTTAAGCAATTACATCAAAGAATTGGCCTCTAGGGCATAAACTCTAACACTTTCTAAGATCATTGCATTGTTCACATCTTCCTCTTCTAAAAATTTCTCATCATTACTCATCATCAGCTAAATTTATCTCTTCCCTTTCTAGAATTTCATTTCTTTCTTGGATTTATTATAGTTTGTTTAACTTACTCATCACCACATGTCACATTATATAACCTATCCCTTTCTAAGGAATATCCTCCTTTCCACTTTCCACTTTCAAAATAAGAAGAATCTTCCACAATTAGTTAATAATTGGGAAACAGTAAGAGTAGCTCAGGGATTTAAAAGATTCATTCAAAAACTTTCAATATCATGCTGAGGAGTCGTAAAGACTTGAACCTTGTCCTAGGTTATTAACAGATATTTTTATTGTAACCTTTAACAGTCAAAAGACTATAGACCATCTCTTCTCGTACTCCAGGTGATCAGCCCTTCGTACTATGTATTGTGCACATACATATTAACGTTATTGTGTATCCCCCATTACAGGGTTGGTTCACCTCATACTTAATATAAATTCCACACCAGAACAATCTGGTTTGGCATAAAATCTCAAAGAACTCTTGAACTTCATAAATACCTTTCAATAGTCGTCTAGCCAAATCAATTAGCTTAGACCTTAAACAATAATTCGGACATCGGTCAAAACATTTTTAGCCAACTCAATTAGCATATCTTTTCGTAGCTTAACAAAAAAAAACTAAAATTCTTTTATGACGTCATGATACCGTATCATCTTAATAGTACGTTGAGGATGCCGTCATTTTAGGATGTTGTCATACTACATCATACCATAGTGGGCTGACGATCCTTCGATCACATCCAACACTAGGTTCAATTGCATTGATGACTCCATCGTTCAAAATACATTTTGATAATTTCAAATCATTTTTGTCTAGCTGAAATAATTAGCATAGACATATGAATAACAACACCTTTTTAAAACTTATTGGCTCAAACATTGACCCAATATATTTTCGAGAACTCAAAATTGTGAATATCAGCACGATGTCAATAAATTTCGAAAATCTAGCATAGCTAGAAGATTTAGAATCTCCATTCTCTCCATCAACTTCAATCTTTATTCCATTACTTCATTAATTAATCATTCTATCAATCTTCAATACCATCAATGCTCTCTACACCATAACTTTTCTATACCCAATATAGTTCATCAAACTTACCACACTTTAGAAGTTCAGGAACTTACCATAATTATATGATTTTAGGAACTTATCCTAGTCAGACCAAAATCGTCCATTCGCTGAGGGGTTCCACCATACTATTATGAGTCACGAATTTACCATAAATATGAGTTTTAAGAACCATATCTAATCTTAATATTCTATAACTATCAAATATAAATATGAGAAAAGAATCACCTTCTCGTCATACGTATAGTGATAGCGCGATACTAACATTGCAATGAATTGTCAATATAGGGAGCTAAGGGTTGTTACACCAAGCACAAATTCCTCGCCCATACAAGGAATTGTACAACTTAACCACTAACATGAGTCCTTCATTGAAATCCCACCTAATTCTATCTTGCTCTTAACTTACTTCTTGCTTGATACGAATTCCTCGTATTTCATCATCCATAACTCCTCATGAGTTTACCTCGTACTATTTCATAATACCATCTCTTTATAATGTCATGCTACAACTATTCAATCATTTAAGATCCTCTTGACATTTTACAACTTTAGCAGATCAAGTCGTGATCTCGTTCTATCATCAACTCTTCTTACGATTCTTTCTTATCTTATGATCGTCTCATCCTACGATCTTCTTTATTTTTCTCTTTAATCACGTTATCTTATGACTAATCAACTCGGGTGTTCCCTGTTCTTTTAGCTCTTTAGGTTCTTATTTTAACCTAAACATTTTCTCATAATCTTGTCTCAAATAAATTCTCTAAACTCTATTTGAGTCCGTCCTTATCATTTATATCATTCTCATCTTATAGATATCGTCTATTTATTAACACCATCTTATTACTGGAGTCAGGTAACTCCTGGTTCTCATCTTATATAACTCTTCAAGATTTTTCTTTGAATCTCCTTCTTTATATATCAATTCTTCCTTTAAGAATATCTAACTTCATTCATATTATTCAATATTTTATTCGAGTTTTCTTCGCATTATTCGCATCTTCTTCTTGTAACATTTCTAGGACTTAATTTATCTCATTCATCTACCTATACAAAAAATCACTTCTTAATCATACACATCCATAATTCTATACTCGGTACACATCGAGTCTCTAACAGTGTTCAGTACAGTACCTGAGTGGTTTCCCACAAACAACCAACAAACTAGTTCCCATCTCGTCTACACTGTCTTTCACAGCGAGTTAGATCGGTTACTAGTTCGTATTAACCTCCGCTCTTTGAAGGAATTGTTTAGCCCAGATACCATGCATCAACCATTAAAGAGTACGATTGTACCATAATTATACTTAACTTATTATTCTTTTAACTCTATCATTTTCACCTCTTTTCTCTAAGGTTATAGCCTAAGGTACTCTTACCTAAGGTTTCTAACCTATCAGCTCTGATACCAACGGTAACGACCCCAAAAATTCATACAATTCAACTCTCTACATCGGTCGTTATCAATACATCATCGTTCTAACTTTACAACAATATCTAGTATTAAACTTAATAAAATTGCGGAATAATTTAAAACGTTTTTATTACAAATCATTCTCGATCCCAAAATTTTCAACCTTTACATCTAAATATCTTAGAATCATGTTAATATCATGATTCGCCTTGTAGAACTTATTATAAAAGTTTACACCTCAATACAAACTTTACAACTCAACATAAATACATTTATCAAAAACTTAACATAATTCAGGTAATGACTTTAACTAAAACATTTAATCTTCATGCATCATTTTGACCCATGTTATTTGGGTAGCACATAACGTTACCTTGTATCTTTAACCTGTAAAAGTAGTTATTTGCAAGAATGAGCTCGACAGCTCAGCAAAATCTAACAGTTCACATACATCACATAATACATAGATAACATGTCATCATATACATCATAAACATTTGGCTAAACATATCATATATATTGTACATCAATTACCAAGTAATAAATTGAGTTCCATAACTCAATCAACATTTTAACTCAATGGACATTGTCATAAATTGACTTTGTCGTTTCGTACATACAACACATAGAATACATCATGCTTTTACAACATAGATTTAAAATAATTAATCATTTAGTTCACATAACAAATAGGAACTGAAAGACTCGCCTGGTTCGTAGATTACCAATTACCATAATTAGCATATACTTATTTGCACTTCACGTATCTTACACGATATGTAATCATGCACAACATTTATTAGTCACATAGCAACACTTAGAAAAAAACCTATATATTCCGTTATAAGGCAGTAACAATGATTAGTTACAGTATTATAAATACTTCAGGATTCATTCTCATTCAATTTCATTTTAATATCTCAATCGTCAACGGATAATCAATGGGTATATGCTTACCACCCATCACAATATCTTAATATTCATTTCAGACATTAGTCTAAGCTTTAGATATGTCTACGATAACGTAACATGACCACAAAGAAAGAAAGAAAATTTTACTCTCTTCTTTTCACTCTTTTTTTTTCTGTTCCACTGCCGGGGCGGTGGTTTCCTTCACAATTTTTCTCTCAATTTTTCTCTCTGAGTTCTCTGACTTGGTTTAACAAAATAATACGCACTAATAAACTGACAGAACATGGTGTCAATTAATAACTAGCATCAACTCCCACTAAGGCCTCGTTTGGCTAATCATTTATTCTTCCTTTCTAATTTATTTTAATAACTTGCTTACAATATAGTTTAATGTCACATAGTTAATCAACTAAATAATCTTATTAAAATTAATTAAATAAACTAGGATAATTCTACATTAAATCACATAGTTACATAATTAAAATTCTCATTTATTGATCATGACAAATTATTCAATCTCTAATTAATTAGAAATAACATTATACTTATTTATGTTATGTTTGTATATAGCGAACATGCAATCAAATTACATAAATAGTGCAGAAGCGCGATAAAATTGGATTTTAAAATTTTATACAAACCATCACCAAGATCAATCCTTGTGCTCAATTAACGATATAAACAAAAGAGAAAGAGAATAAGAATTATACCCTTGTAGAACAAAGCTTCCTCGGGTACAAGTTCAACTCCTAGTCCTTCGTGTTCTCCTCGAATGCTACAGTGTGATTCCTTTCTTTGATCAACGTTAGCCACCCAAGTGTTTGGCCTCTAGAGGTGATCCACCAAGGAAGAACAAGTATTCAAGAAGTCGGGTATTTGGCAAAACCCTAGTTTTCTATCTCTATAGAAATTGTAAGTACTCTCCACAATCTAATGCAAGAATGTGTAACCCTAATCTATGATAAGACTCCTCTTATTTATAGATGTAGGAATAACCCTTCCGTAAACTATTTAGGATTAGGGTTTCAATTATAATTAAACTCCTTTAATTAATTATGCTCCTAATCCAATTAGGAATTTGTGAGAGAGTACTTCTATTAATTAATTCCCAATCCCTATTAGGAAATAAATAATAGTTTTATTAATTAATTCCCAATCCCTATTAGGAATTAAATAATAGTAATAGTAATAATAATAATAATAAGACTCCTCTTATTAATTTATATTTAATATTTCCAAAATATTAAATAATAAATATTAAGCTATTTAATTTATTCTATCTCCATAGATTAAATTAAATACACTTAACTTATTATTACAATTATGCCATTTACTTCTTAAATAAATATTTTCCTTTTGCGGTGTGACCCTCTAGGTTCTCCATATTAAACCGGTTGTGAATAAATCAATTAGAACAATTCTAATCTTATTTAAATAAATAAATTAAACTATTTAATTCATTTAAATAAATAATATTTATTCTACAATAAGGGTAAGCCCCCTTAGCGATCAACGACTTTCCAGATAATATAGATTTTAACATCAATCATAAAAGAACCTTTGAGTAAATAGTTACCGTACAATTCAATCCTTCTACCATACAATGTCCCAATTAACTATAAGAGATGGATTTACTGTCTAGTCTTATTTTATTTAATTATATGCATTTCGATTCCCAAATGCACAACTCTAAATAATGCAAATTAGAAACTCCTTTCTAATTTCATTCTGCCTTGGCCAAGGACTACTGAGTTGTCATTTATTGAATCACATAGGACATTCACATCTTTTACTAGACGTGGTAGATTCTTTGTTGATCATTCACCTATCTCTATGTACAACTTATTATAACCAATCATATCCTTTGATATACCCCAAAGGTCTTAAGGGACATGTCAAAGTATAACTCATCATACACAAGATACTATGATGATCTCAAGTCTAAGGATCACTTGTACTACTATCACTAGAGGAATTCCTATTGACAGGCGAGTAAAACTCCATTAGGTATTCCTTAGCGAGCCACGTTCAGTGAACTTATTCTCTAATAAGCACCTATATACTTGCTTTAGTGTCTCCACATAAATGATTATGAGATCAATCATCCTCTTCCTAAGAGCAAGCAACGTATGTACTAATCTATCCGGATTCACTAATCCCCAATTTAGTAATCCAACGATTAGGAACAATTTTAGTTTATGAGCTATCTAGAATTTAGATCTCATTAGCATGATCACCATCATGATTCTAAAAGCATTGCTCAAAACTATGGGTTTATCACATTTAATATAACAGCACCATGTAGATAATATAAAATGCCTTTTTAAGAAAATCAATTCTTTTATTAATAAATGAATAAGATTACAAAGTATATGCTACATCATATCAAATATGATTGGCTTGTGTGCATACTACTATCAATCTCCCACTTGTACTAAAGCCAATCCCCATGGTATCTAATACCCATCTTCTCTAAGTGACGATCAAACTTCTGTTGAGTTAAAGCTTTAGTAAATGGATCTGCAATGTTGTCTTGAGAGTCCACACGCTCTAGGGTGACATTTCCTCTTTCAATGATCTCTCTAATCAAATGAAACCGCCGCAACACGTGTTTGGATTTCTGATGAGACCTGGATTCCTTAGCCTGCGCAACAGCTCCATTGTTGTCACAGAATAAAGGTACTGCTCCTCTAATGCTAGGAACCACTCCAAGTTCAGTTATGAACTACTTCATCCAAACAGCTTCCTTTGCAGCTTCACTTGCAGCTATGTACTCTGCCTCTGTCACTGAATCAGCAATTGTTTGCTGCTTAGAACTTTTCCAACTCACTGCGCTACCGTTTAAGGTAAACACGTACCCTGAAACGGATTTACTGTCATCTTGGTCCGTTTGAAAACTTGAGTCTGTATAGCCCTCTAGTTTCAATTCAGACCCACCGTAGACAAGAAATACATCCTTAGTTCTTCTCAAGTACTTTAGGATGTTTTTCACTGCCTTCCAGTGCTCTTCTCCTGGATTCGACTGATATCTACTTGTTACACTAAGTGCATGAGCGACATCTGGTCTAGTACATATCATACCGTACATGATAGATCCTATTGCGGAAGCATAAGGAATCTTACTCATTCGGTCTCTCTCCTAAGGTGTCTTTAGGGCCTGTTTCTTGGAGAGATGTATTCCATGGCTCATCGGCATGAGACCTCTTTTGGAATCTTCCATGCTAAACTTCTTTAGCATCGAATCAATGTACTTTCCTTGGGTTAAGCCTAGCATCCTTTTAGATCTATCTCTATAGATCTTTATCCCCAAAATATAGGATGCCTCACCCAAGTCCTTCATGGAGAAGTGTTTAGATAACCAAATTTTGATCGACTGTAGCATAGGAACATCATTCCTTATCAGTAATATGTCATCAACATATAATACAAGGAATGAAACAACGCTCCCACTAACCTTCTTGTACACACAAGGTTCATCCTCATTTTTGATAAAATCAAACCTTTTGATTATCTCATCAAAACGGATGTTCCATCTTCGAGAAGCTTGCTTCAACCCATAAATGGATCGTTGTAGCTTACAGACTTGGTTTGTTCCAACCGTTGAAACAAAACCCTCTGGCTGTATCATATATACATTCTCCTCAAGCTCTCCATTGAGGAAGGCCGTTTTCACGTCCATTTGCCAGATCTCGTAGTCATAATAAGCTGCAATTGCAAGCAAAATCCGAATGGACTTGAGCATAGTTACTGGTGAGAAGGTTTCATCATAGTCAACTCCTTGTCTTTGTTTGAAACCTTTTGCAACCAGTCGGGCCTTATAGGTCTCTACCTTGTCGTCCACTCCAGTCTTTCTCTTAAAGACCCATTTACACCCAATAGGCTTAATGCCCTCAGGTGGTGAAACCAAAGTCCATACTTGGTTTTCATACATGGAGTCCATCTCGGATTTCATGGCTTCTAGCCATTTTTCTGAGTCTTCACTACTCATAGCCTCTTCGTAAGTCAATGGATCATCATCTTCTATGATGTGTACCTCATCATCATCCTCTATGATGAATCCATACCTCTCAGGTATCTTCGGTACTCTTCCAGATTTACGAATAGGTAGTGGTACAGTAGGTTCTTCTACTTGGTCAGGTACCTGACTTTGATCCGTAGTATTTTGTGGTTCTTGAACTTCTTCAAGATATATCTTACTCCCACTGACCCCTTCAAGGATAAACTCCTTTTTCCAAGAAGGCAGCGTGTTTCGCAACAAACACCTTTTGATCAGTAGGATGATAGAAATAATACCCTGATGTTTCTTTAGGGTATCCCACAAATCTACACTTGTTGGATCTTGTCTTCAACTTATCTTGCTCAAACCTTTTGACATAAGTTGGACAACCCCAAGTCTTAACATGCTTAAGATTTGGTTTCCTCCCTGTCCATATCTCATATGGGGTCTTTGGGACGGATTTGGTAGGTACCTTGTTAAGTAGGTATGCAGCCGATTCTAGGGCATAACCCCAGAAGGATACTGGGAGGTCGGTAAAACTCATCATGGAACGAACCATGTCCAACAATGTTCGATTTCTCCTTTCAGATACACCATTCAACTGTGGCGTCCCTGGTGGAGTCCATTGTGAGATTATACAATTTTCTTTGAGACAATTGAGAAACTCATTGGTTAAGTATTCCCCTCCTCGATCCGATCGAAGAATCTTAATACTCTTACCAGTTTGCTTCTCTACTTCACTTCTGAATTCTTTGAACTTTTCAAATGATTCAGATTTGTATTTCATTAAATACACATATCCAAATCTAGAATGATCATCAATGAAAGTAATAAAATAAGAATACCCTCCTCGTGCATTCGTTGTCATAGGTCTACATACGTCTGTCTGTAACTCTTTCTCCTTTTCCAGTAAAAGGAAATTTAGTCATTTTACCCATGAGACAAGATTCACAAGTTGGATATGATTCGTAATCAGATAGCTCTAAAAGTCCATCTTTATGCAACTTGGATAATCTTGTTTCATTGATATGACCAAGTCTACAGTGCCACATAAAGGTATAATTAACATCATCTCTTTTTCTTTTCTTAGTTTGTTCAATTTGAAATATATTTTCATGCAAGTCAAGTATGTATAGTCCATTCAGTAAGTTCCCAACACCATATAAAATATTTTTATTATAAATAGAACAACTGTTGTTCTTTATTATAATATCAAAACCATCCATATCCAATACAGAAATTGAAATAATGTTTCTAATGAGTGTCGGAACATAATAACAATTATTTAAACTAATGAACTTACCCAAAGGCAGTGCTAAACGATAAGTCCCTACAGCTAATGCAGCAACCTTTGCTCCATTCCCACTCGTAGGATGACTTCATCCTTGTCCAGCTTTCTACTTCTGCTTAGTCCCTGCATATTATTACATATGTGAGAACTACAGCCGGTATCCAATACCCAAGTAGAATTTTGACTTTCAGAAAAATTAATTTCAATCATGAATAAACCTAGATCGGAAGTCGAAGCTTCTCCAAGCCTCTTTTGGTCCGTAAGATACTCCTTGCAGTTCCTCTTCCAGTGTCCTCGCTTATTGCAATGGTAGCAAATTCCTTTTCTATCTGGATCAGGTTTCTTTTTATCCTTCCTCTTCGCCTTGCCCTTAGCCTTCTTGTTTTTCTTCTTTTCAGAAGATACCTTGGGCCTCTTCCTTTTCTTGGAAGAATCATCCACTAGTAAGACTTGGTTCTTGTTGGATGAGAAGTGACCTTCAGCAGTTTTCAACATGTTAAGTAACTCAGGCAAGCTGACGTCCAACTTATTCATGTGAAAATTCACAACAAATTGTGAGAAGGTGTCCGGGAGTGACTGGAAGATCAAATCTTGGCTTAACTCCCCATCCATCACGAACCCAAGCTGTCCAAGTTGTTCAATCAGATTGATCATCTTAAGAACATGAGTCTCAACAGCAGTGCCCTCGGTCATACGAGATCAGAAGAGCTCCTTAGATATCTGATATCTAGCAGTTCTACTTTGCTCACCATACAACTCTTTGAGATGCAACAATATAGTAGGAGCATCCATAGTTTCATGCTGACGCTGAAGCTCGTTACTCATGGATGCGAGCATGATGCATTGAGCCAAGATTGCATCATCTTGCCACTTTTTGAAAGTAGTAATCTCTTCCTCAGAGGCTGTTTCTGCAACACTTGCAGGGACAGGCGAATTTAGGACATAAGAAATCTTTTCAGTAGTGAGAACAATTCTCAGATTCCTTAACCAGTCCGTGTAATTCGGTCCGGTCAGTTTGTTAGCATCAAGTATGCTACGCAGTGATAGTGAGTTTGACATTTTTAAATTCTGCATGTGAAATAGACAATATTTTAGCATACATTCAATTTATTAATTAACAAAATAAATTAGGTCTTTATTTTAAATTGGTATCTCCCACTATTTTCATCAAACTATATTACCCTCATTATATAGTTCGGCAATTCTAATTAAAGATTTGTTAGTGAGATTAAGGATCCTATTTCAAATGTATATAGCCTTGTGGTGACACAACAAACGATATATAAATAAATAAGTAGACAACTATTGTCAATTACATCACTATGTAACTCCTTTTATTTTGCCTCTTAGATTATTTTGATCAAGTGGTGACACATCCGAATCAAAATTATCCAAGTTAAGTCCAACCTAGCACTTCCATATATTCGAAAGAAAAACACTGTCCTTGTGGTGACACAACAAAACAGCATCGTTCAGTCTATTTATAAGCATCAAATGTGATAAAGTAACATCTTAAATATTTAATACTTGCCTTGTGGTGACACAATAAACTCATATTAAACATTTAATACTCTATTGCTTTACCATGCTAGAAGGCGACGTTCGATATTCCAAATATCTTTGAACGCTTAGGACTTAACATAATTTCTTTGAGGGGTTTATTATTATTAGTCTCATCTTGTTTAGCGCGCATGCACATATATATATATATAAAATACGCGTCATATTATTTTACATGCGAAGCATGTTTGATAATATAATATATATATATATATATATATAGTAAGCATGCACATATAGAATATACTATATTCTACCCGGATTGATTATGGACTTTTATTCTAGTTTGGTTCACTAGAGCCACCAAGTGAACCAAATGGTCAAACCTAGGGTGCAAGAATAAAATTTAAATATAACTATTACATTTAAACCCGGGCTCCAATACAAACGGGTCTTCAAGCGCTCCTTACTCCTTTGTCTCCAATTCTTCAAAAAATTAATTCTAACTATTCTTATTACATAAACTATTTACTATAAATAGAAACCTTGATCAGCAGTCAAGGAAAAGTACATAGGAGGGAGATAGAATTTACATTAAGAAAAATTAGAGAAGACGAGGTACGCAGACCCCATTTATAAAAAACCCATACATTCAAGCATCCACTAAAATAAATCCAATCACACATTGGTCAATAGTCCATAATCAATCCCTATTTATTATCATACATATCTCTATATGTATCAATAAATAACATTCATCTCATGAATAATAAATCCATTCCATATATGCATTGATATCAATTAATGGGCAAAATTTTTGCTAATATTTAGTTTTTGAAACAAAATAAACTCTTTTATTTTAATCAAAAACCAAATCCAAATTAAACTCCTTTAATTTTAGCAATCTGAAATCCTATTTCAGATAAAATAAACATCTTTCTTTTAAACTTATATCAATTAAATAAATCATTTATTTCAATTGAAGGAAAAAAAAAATTTCGGATTCTACTAGCCGGTGCAGCTGCGCCCAGAATGAACTAGACAACGGCGCAGCTGCGCTGCTCCCCAAAAAAAAACGATTCTGAGTTTCGGCGCAGCTGCGCTCCAGAATGAACTAAAGGCGGTGCAGCTCCGCCGTGTCGCTGATTCAAAAAATTCTTTATTCTGCCCAAAAATTTCGATCCAATCGCATATCAAGCATACATGGAATTATTAAAATCGATAATTAGCACAAGATTAGGCTCTGATACCACTGCTAGGTTTGTATATAGCGCGAACATGCAATCAAATTACATAAATAGTGCGGCAGCGCGATAAAATCGGATTTTAAAATTTTATACAAACCATCACCAAGATCAATCCTTGTGCTCAATTAACGATATAAACAAAAGAGAAAGAGAATAAGAATTATACCCTCGTAGAACAAAGCTTCCTCGGGTACAAGTTCAACTCCTACTCCTTCGTGTTCTCCTCGAATGCTACAGTTTGATTCCTTCCTTTGATCAACGTTAGCCACCCAAGTGTTTGGCCTCTAGAGGTGATCCACCAAGGAAGAACAAGTATTCAAGAAGTCGGGTATTTGACAAAACTCTAGTTTCTATCTCTATTGAAATTATAAGTACTCTCTTAAAATCTAATGCAAGAATGTGTAACCCTAATCTATGATAAGACTCCTCTTATTTATAGATGTAGGAATAACCCTTCCCTAAACTATTTAGGATTAGGGTTTCAATTATAATTAAACTCCTTTAATTAATTATGCTCCTAATCCAATTAGGAATTTGTGAGAGAGTACTTTTATTAATTAATTCACAATCCCTATTAGGAAATAAATAATAGTTCTATTAATTAATTCTCAATCCCTATTAGGAATTAAATAATAGTAATAGTAATAATAATAATAAGACTCCTCTTATTAATTTATATTTAATATTTCCACAATATTAAATAATAAATATTAAGCTATTTAATTTATTCTATCTCCATAGATTAAATTAAATACAGTTAACTTATTATTACAATTATGCCATTTACTTCTTAAATAAATATTTTTCTTTTGCGGTGTGACCCTCTAGGTTCTCCATATTAAACCGGTTGTGAATAAATCAATTAGAACAATTCTAATCTTATTTAAATAAATAAATTAAACTATTTAATTCATTTAAATAAATAATATTTATTCTACAATAAGGGTAAGCCCCCTTAGCGATCAACGACTTTCCAGATAATATAGATTTCAACATCAATCACAAAAGAACCTTTGAGTAAATAGTTACCGTACAATTCAATCCTTCTACCATACAATGTCCCAATTAAACATTAGACATGAATTTACTGTAAGTCTTATTTTATTTAATTATATGCATTTCGATTCCCAAATGCACAACTCTAAATAATGCAAATTAGAAACTCCTTTCTAATTTCATTCTGCCTTGGTCAAGGACTACTGAGTTGTCATTTATCGAATCACATAGGACATTCACATCTTTTACTAGACGTGGTAGATTCTTTGTTGATCATTCACCTATCTCCATGTACAACTTATTATACCCAATCATACCCTTTGATATACCCCAAAGGTCTTAAGGGACATGTCAAAGTATAATTCATCATACACAAGATACTATGATGATCTCAAGTCCAAGGATCACTTGTACTACTATCACTAGAGGAATTCCTATTGACAGGCGAGTAAAACTCCATTAGGTATTCCTTAGCGAGTCACGTTCAGTGAACTTATTCTCTAATAAGCACCTACATACTTGCTTTAGTGTCTCCACACAAATGATTATGAGATCAATCATCCTCTTCCTAAGAGCAAGCAACGTATGTACTAATCTATCCAGATTCACTAATCCCCAATTTAGTAATCCAACGATTAGGAACAATTTTAGTTTATGAGCTATCTAGAATTTAGATCTCATTAGCATGAACACCATCATGATTATAAAAGTATTGCTCAAAACTATGGGTTTATCACATTTAATATAACAGCACCATGTAGATAATATAAAATGCCTTTTTAAGAAAATCAATTCTTTTATTAATAAATGAATAAGATTACAAAGTATATGCTACATCATATCAAATATGATTGGCTTGTGTGAATACTACTATCAATTTAAATAATGCATTTAATCAAGTATACTCAATTAAATACATAGTTTGAATATAAAAAAAGTCTCCACATTAATTTAACTAATGTAACATATATAATTAAGTTAATCTACCATAAATTCATCAATTAATCAATTAATTCAATAATTCAATCATAAAAAAATATTTATTTAATTCAATAAATATTTAAATTAAATTACAAAAAATCTCATTCGTCACAACGACACAACAGCTTGACAAATGTTTTTTTTATTTGACCTAATTCGTCGTTTACATAATATAATCACAAAACACCTGCTTCAAAATATTATTTCAATCTTTATTAAGCACATATGTTACAAACTTCAAATCTCATTAGGGTTTAAGGTTTTAAACCTCTCGATATCTAATTTTAGGTTATACGTTCTAATTCTAAACGTATATGATAGTGTTTTTGAATCGTATTAGATTTTCAAAGATTACCTGAACAACCGTTCATTAGAATATATCATCACATAACACCGAGTCGGAATAAGAAATTTCATTTAATAAACACATAATTTACATATACAAATCTTATTAGGGTTCGGAATATTACATTCACCCCCACTAATAAGAATTTCGTCCTCGAAATTACAGTACATGTTACAAAAATAAATGTGGGTAGTTATCTCGCATTTTACTCTTGAGCTCCCACGTAGCTTCTTCTATGTTTTGATTTCTCCAAATAACCTTGACTGAAGGTATCATTTTATTTTGTAGATTTTGTTCTTTTCTATCTATGATTTCAATAGGAACTTCTTCATATGATAAATCTTTCTCGATCTGAATAGGCTCATAATCTATAACGTGTTTATAATCGGGTTTGTATGGTCTTAATACGGACACATGAAATACGTTATGAATATTTTCTAACTCAGGAGGTAGGGCTACCTCATAAGCTACCTCACCTATCCTCCTCAATATCTGGAATGATCCAATGAATCTCGGACTAAATTTTCCTTTCTTGTCGAAACGGATTTTACCTTTCCATGGAGATACTTTTAAAAACACGTGAGTACCGACATCAAAATCTTGTAGTTTCCTGTGTTGATCCGCATACTTCTTCTGTCGATCTTGAGACGCTTGCAATCTTCCTCGTATAATTCGAACTACCTCAGCGGTTTGTTGAACTATTTCTGGTCCTAATATTTGTCGCTCACTGATCTCAACCTAACATAATGGCGTCCTACATTTCCTTCCATACAAAGCTTCAAATGGTGGCATTCCTATGCTGGCATGATAGCTATTATTATAGGCAAACTCTACCAAAGGTAACTGATCTTCCCAACTCCCCTTGAAGTCCATGATGCAAGTTCGCAATATGTCCTCCAATGTTTGAATTGTTCTCTCACTCTGACCGTCAGTTTGTGGGTGATAGGCTGTGCTTAATTTTAACTTAGTTCCTAAATGTTTCTGGAGACTTGTCCAAAAATGTGAAGTAAATCGAGGATCTCGGTCTGATACTATAGAAACAAGGACTCCATGTCTAGAAATAACTTCTTTGATGTAAAGTTTGGCTAACTGGTCAAGACTGAAGTTAACTTTTATAGGTAGAAAATGAGCCGACTTGGTAAGACGATCTACAATTACCCAAATGACATTGTGACCTTTCTGGGTGTTTGGAAGACCTACTACTGTAATGACCCCAAAATTCATACAATTCAACTCTCAATATCAATCGTTATCAATACATCGTCGTTCTGACTTTACAACAATATCCAGTATTAAACTTAATAAAAATGCGGAATAGTTAAAACTTTTCTATTACAGATCATTCTCGATCTCAAAATTTTCAACCTTTACATCTAAATATCTTAGAATCATGTTAATATCATGATTCGCCTTGTCGAACTTATTATAAAAGTTTACAGCTCAATACAAACTTTACAACTCAACATAAATACATTTATCGGAATCTTAACATAATTCAGGTAATAACTTCAACTAAAACATTTAATCTTCATGCATCATTTTGATCCATGTCATTTGGATAGCACATAATGTTACCTTGTATCTTTAACCTGCAAAATTGGTTATTTGCAAGAATGAGCTCGACAGCTCAGCAAAATCTAATAGTTTAAATACATCACATAACACATAGATAATATGCTCATCATATACATCATAAACATTTGGCTAAACATATCATACATACTGTACATCAATTACCAAGTAATAAATTGAGTTCCATAACTCAATTAACATTTTAACTCAATGGACGTTGTCATAAAATGACTTTGTCGTTTCATACATACAACACATAGAATACATCATGCTTTTACATCATAGATTTAAAATAATTAATCATTTAGTTCACATAACAAATAGGAACTAAAAGACTTTCCTGATTCGTAGATTGCCAATTACCATAATTAGCTTATACTTATATGCACTTCACGTATCCTACACGATATATAATCATGCACAACATTATTAGTCACATAGAAACACTTAGTGTTAACTCTATTTTACATTTCATAATCCTTTATTTTATTCTCTATTCAATTCTCAACTTAGAAATTAAATCCTCCTCATAAAACCCTTCATTTTATTACACTCTACTTTAATTGATACTTAACATTTAGTTAAGTCTTAAACTTTTCTTTACATTAAATGTATAATGTTTATAAGTAAGTCTTTGGCTTGTTACAATACTATTGTCACTTCAGGATTCACTCTTATCCAATCTCATTTTAATATCTCAATTGTCATCTGATAATTAATGGGTAATTGTTACCATCGATCATAATATCTTAATATTTATTTAATGCATTAATCTATGCTTTTAAACATATATATGGTAATATAACATGACCACAATGAAAAAGAAATAAAGTTTTTTTTTATATATCACCGCCGGGGCGGTGGCTTTCCTTTACAAAATGCCGCCAGGACGAGGGAACTGCCGGGGCAAGAAACTCAGTATAAATATACCGCCGGGGCGAGCCTACCGCCGGAGCGACAAAAACAATTTATTTCTACTGCCGGGGCAATGAACCTAAAATTTAACTTCTGCAGTTCGCGAACTGCAGAATATTCACGCCTAAAAACACGAATTTTAAGCATCCAACATCATTTCCAAGCATAACCAATTATCATAAATTTTGTTAAAACAATTCTAAACATATATTTAACCATCCTAAGTGCATAACTCACATTAATCCACCAATTTAGAGCCTTAAATCTCATGTTCATACTAGTTTTACAAACTTTAACAAATTTAGCACAATCGATCACTACGGATTCGTTATTCAACCAAATTGGTCCGTTCAACTTCTGTTGTTTTCGTTTTTCAACGCATAACAACAATCCATTATCAATTTACAAATTACCCCATGAATTAACCATCAATTTTTGACTCTAAAACAAGCCTAAACGTACATATTCAATCAAAAACTCAATTTCTTCTTGTTTAACATGTTTACATGGCTTTAATTACTCAAAATTGCTCATGTACAAAATATAATCAGATTATTACAACCCAACAACATATATAATTAATTTCTCAACAAATTAATTATCAAAACCATCAATAGAAAAGTAAATTAGAAAACTAATTAAGAACTTTTAGAAACAATTTGTTTACCTTTAATTCTTCTTTAGACCAAATAGATGATAATAATGACTTGTTAAATCTTTTTCCTCTTGATTTTTCTCAAATCTCTTCTCAATTTCTCTCTTCCTCTCCTCTGCTCTTTGGCTTCCCAACTCCAACTGATGAAAACTTACGTGATATTTAGTTGGGAGTTTCCAGCAGTTAGGAAATACAAAGAGTCTCTATGCCTTGTTTGGCTAGAACCCAGAAACACTCTTTTAGCTTGTTTTAATAATCTTTTTATTATAAGATATATATTGTAACACTTTAATTTAATTAAACTTATTATATAATTAAATTTAATTAAACTTATTAATAATTCCAATCAAAACCTTCCTGACAAAATTATAATTCAATTTAGCCAAACTATAATTTTATTAAATAAATCATTTTATTCAATAAAATATAAATCCTCTAATTTAATTATTTAATTAAATTATAATATTCTAATCACATTAGCGTACAAAAATACGCAACAACACTTCACACACAAATATATTCACATCAATTCACTAATTTAATTAAATGAATTACTCACATTATTATGAAATTTAATTCACAATAATTTCCATTGTCTACAAGACATAATAATCGAATTATATTATTTTCCAATATAATTTTAACTTAATATTATTCAACTAATTTCCTTTTTATGACAATTTCATTTAATCTTTTCAATGGTTTAATTGATTATTAAACCATTTCTTCCCAATAACATGAATATATAATTTCTTTCACACCGAACTATATATTTCACAATATAAAACACATATATACACATACTCAAACTCAAAGCGTCTCATGATAAGAATTTTATTTATTAACTTCTTATTTAATAATTTCTGAAAACTCGGGTTGTCACATCCTTCCCTCTTTATAAGGATTCCGTCCTCGGAATCGGCGAAACCTCCCTTACTCGATCAGTTTTCACTAAATCTCTTTCACAATTATCGTTGAATAACTTAACGCATTAATTTAGTGTAGGTTTTATTTCATCACCTTCACTTAAACCTGGAACACTTCGAGTGTTATATATTCTTTAACCCTTTAACGTATTCATTGCATATCATACTCGTCGTAATCATTTAATATCCTGATTTAGCATCGTATAAATATTCCTGATTTAGCATCGCATAAATATTCGGGATATCACATTCACCCCTTCTTCCAAGAATTTCATCCTTGAAATTTTGATTTACTAATATTCGTTCCTTCCAACTATCAAAATGGACTTTACGTTAATCTTTACTTACTCATCGGGTTCTACAACCAAGTTCTTTTTCTAAGGATCTTTCTAAGATCATTGTATTCTTCACATCTTCCTCTTCTAAAAATTTCTCATCATTACTCATCATCAATTAAATTTATTTCTTCCCTTTCTGGAATTTCATTTCTTTCTTGGATTTATTATAGTTTGTTTAACTTACTCATCACCACATGTTGCATTCTATGACTTACCCCTTCTTAAGGAATATTTTCTTTCCACTTCCACCTTTCAAGAGAATAAGAATCTTCCACAATTGTTCAATAATTGGGAAGCAGTATGAATAACTCAAGAATTTAAAGATTCATTCACAAACTTTCAATATCCTGCTGAGGAGTCTTAAAGACTTGAACCTTGTCCTAGGTTAACATATATTTCTATTGTAACCTTTAACAGTCAAAAGACTATGGACCATCTCTTCTCGTACTCTAGGTGATCAACCCTTCGTACTATGTATTGTGCACATACATATTAACGCTATTGCTTATCCCCCATTACAGGATTGGTTCTTGTTGTCCGATTAATATAACGACAATTTACGCGCAAGTATACGCGGTCAACAAGTAATAAAGAGTAAGTAGAGTATCGATCCCACGAGGAATTATTACTAGTCTTTTCCAAGTACTAACCTTTTATCATCTCAATCTTATTTAAACAAGCGATGATTGTTTTTGTTGTTTTGCATTAAGGAAGATGACAAATAACCAAAGAACTATGGAAAGCTTTAATATAATGAAATCTAATATTAACAAGTCTAAGATCACAATTTCCCCCAACACTTCACTCGAATATCCTAACTCTCTTTTTTCAACTAGTTAAATCACAAGGATTGTTACCCGAGAAATCACAAGTATGTCTAAGCCTCTCTCGATGGTCAAATACGTATTCCCCATTATGATGTATAGATATATCTCTATTCTACACACTAGCAAGAATCTCATATCAAGAATAATCAACAAGACACGTGTCACCAAATCTCATTAATCATCCTATCAATTACCAACTTTCGCAATAGGAATCATTAAGCAAGTATTCTCAAATGGATACATGTGGTATTTAGGTATATCTCTATCCTAAATACAATCAAATTATCCATTCATGAGGGTAATAAAGAAAACACACGTCACTTAATTTCATAAATTACCCATAAGAATATCTAATTTTCACATGATATCATAACAAGGTCTCAACCTATACTTCCTCTCTCAATTCCATATAAGTTCCCAAGGTAATTACTAGCAAGGTAATTAATATATAAAGCACAAATTATGATATCCAATCACAAATAATTAACCAACATCAAAGAGAGAGCATTCAATTCAAACTATGTATTGGGTTCCATTGAAATCTTAGAAAATTAGTTCTAGTTCATGGTAACTACAAATAACATCATATTCAATTTATACATTATGTTGAAATAAAAAATCAAAGGGAAAGTAGAAATGATAGAACCCAATTTGAAGATATTCATATGTTGCTTGCTTGAGGGTTGATGATTCCTAGCTTTCCTCCTTGATTTGGTACTCCTTTCCTCAATTAATCCTTTGATTTTGCTGGAATTTCCTTGTATTGCAACCCATTTCTCTTCAATTTTGATGTGTATGTGCAGCCTCCACAAGTGTCACTCCCCATTTTCGAGCCCCTGGATATGTTATATGTGTTAGGTGTGAGTAAACCTAGCTTAGCACCCCCAAAATGACCAACAAACCTGAAAAATCTGCTTCTGTCCGCGACGAGCTCGCCCCGGGGAGCTTTTTAGCCTAATAATTCTCGCCCCAGCGAGATCTCGCCGCGACGAGGAATTTGTGTAGGAAATTCCCGCTCCGGCGAGCTCTGGAAAAACGACCATAACTTCTTCGTCCGAACTCAGAGTAAGGCGATTAAGTAGGCTATGGAAAGCTAAGAAGTAGCTCTACAACTTTCATAACTGGAGTTCGTCGAGATAATGGCCGGAGAAAGGTTCAAATTGAGCCCGAAGCAACTGCTGTGTAAAAGTCATGCAGAATCCGATGGTAAAATAACCATCCTAAGTGCATAACTCACCTTAATCCACCAATTTAAAGCCTTGAATCTTATGTTCACACTAGTTTTACAAACTTTAACAAATTTAGCGCAATCGATCACTATGGATTCGTTATTCAACCAAATTGGTCAGTTCAACTTCTGTTGTTTTCGTTTTTCAACGCATAACAACAATCCATTATCAATTTACAAATTACCCCATGAATTAACCATCAATGTTTGACTCTAAAACAAGCCAAAACATACATATTCAATCAAAAACTCAATTTCTTTTTGTTTAACATGTTTACATGGATTTAATTACTCAAAATTACTCATGTACAAAATATAATCAGATTATTACAACCCAACAACATATATAATTAATTTCTCAACAAATTAATTATCAAAACCATCAATAGAAAAGTAAATTAGAAAACTAATTAAGAACTTTTAGAAACAATTTGTTTACCTGTAACGAATGCAATTTTTATGATTGAATAAAAATATTTATTGAATTATATAAATATTTTTATTAATTTATTGAGTTAAATAAATAATTTATTAAGTTTTTGTGAAGTGGGTATATGTTAAGTATAATAATGTTAAATGTTATTTGAATGTGATTTGTTATGTTTGTTCTAATTTAATTTAACAATTAAATTAGATGATGAAAAGGTTTATTTGAATAAGCGATTTATTTGAATAAGAGAATTTATTTGGTATTATTGTTATTCGTTAAATGAAATTATTATTTAAGTTAGTAAGGTTTAATTGAATTTATTTAATAATAAGTTCAATTAAATTACAAGTGTGACATTTAAAACTATATGTTATAATGATTTATTAGAATAAATGAGAAAGTGTTTAATTTAGTTTCACCAAACAAGGCCCTATGATCTTTGTTTGGGAATAATGGGTTATTTTATTTGTGTTTTACCAAACAAGGCCTTAAGACCTTTAGTTAAAATAATGGATTAATTTATTTAGTATTTGCCAAACAATCCTTAGAGGCTTTTGAAATTTTTAACTGATAGATATTATATCATACGTTATTATTATATTAAATGTCAGTTTTTATTTTGTTTTTATTTCATCAGTTTTTATTTTTTAAAAGAACGTCAGTTAAGAAAGAAAGAAAGAAAAACAAAGAAGAAGAAACACAGAGCTTGAGAGAAAGAAAAGAACTCTGTGAATTTGAGAGTTGAGAGAAAAGAGAGAAATTGTGTGAGAAGCTTGGTGATTGGAGTAAGAATTCAAGCAAGGAAGTTTAATCAAATTTTCTTACATCAATTGAAGGTATAATTTCTTTTTCCTCTTGGTTTTATTCTACTGTATATAGTTTTAGTTACTGTATGTGAATTTAATTGCTAGAATATATGAATTATTTGATTATAGTTGTTGTAATTGGTAGTAATCATGTGTTAGATGATTATATAATGATTAATAATCAATTTAGAGGTGTTAATTCATGAAAACATGATTTAGAGTGAAGTCTTTGTTTTTACAGAGCTTAATTTCATGTATGGCATATTTGTATGAAAATTGATGATTCAACATGGTTATTAATCGGTGAACTAATAATTGTTTATGATTGTATGATGAAAAACATGAATAATGCAAGAAGAATGGTTTTAATTGGTTGAAAAATGAATTTACAGAGTTTGATTTCATGAAAATGGTCAAAGCATGAATAAATTGTTTAACAGTGAATTTTTGGTTTTAAATTGGTTGATTATGTGTTTTATAATAGTTAAATTAGTTAGAAACATGTTGGTTATTTGTTTTCTAGCATATTTGATGTATGTGTATATTTAGTTTGTGTACTGGATGATAAAATTCGGAAAATTTGGCCAAATTTGGCCTAAGTTTTCACTAGTTCGCGAGCTGGGGAAGACGACAGTCAAGTCTCTCGCCCCGGCGAGAGAAATGAACTGATTTCTTCGCCCCGGCGACAGCGTCGCCCCGACGACAAATTTGTTAAGCATAAGTTCGCCCCAGTGAGCCTTTCGCCCCGACGACAATTTTCTTAAGTTTTTTCTCGCCCCGGCGAGAATCACTACTGTTAAAAAAAAATTAATTAATTATTTTTTTTTCTTTTCTTGGAAGTTATGATGCATAATTAAACTTATATTAATGTATTAAATGACTAAAGAATTTCCAAGATAGTTGTTAAACTAGTACTTGTTGTCTATGGTATGCTAAATGAGATGTTATGATGAAAGAGCAAACCTAAAATGCTTCTAGTCTTGTAACTAATTATGTTACCATTTTACAATTAAATGTTTAGGTTGTTTAAGGATCGTGAATTACTTAAATTTGTAATCTACGCTTGAGGCAAGTTCCTTATCTCAACTTATTACTTTTACGTTGAGCAAGTTTTCATATCTCAAACTTGTTATTTCATTTCAAAACAAGTTTATTTATATTGGGCAAGCTTATTGACCTTAGCTTATCGATATTCAAGCAAGGTAATTATCATGATTATATACTTAAGCTTTATTTCAATCATTGTTTGTTATTCAAACTTCGGGTATAGTTTCTATTGAACAAACTCTTTTGATGAATTAGACTAGCAAACCCTTATTGATTCAGCTAGTCCTTAGTTGATGAGCGATTTCAAAGACTTAGAATATTTTCTATTCATTGTTCCAAGCCAAGTTTCTTTTGGTACGGATTCAGACGATAAACTGAGATGAACAACCCTAATATAGGGGATTACTTACGCGACATCGTTAAAATGTTTGTGCACAATACATTGTACAAAGGGCTGATCCCCCTGAGTACGAGATGTTGGTCCACAATCTATATGACTGTTAAAGGTTACAGTAGAAATACTTGTCAACCTAGGACATAGTTCGAGGTCTTGTGACCCTCAGATATACTTTCTAAATCTTGAATTCCATTTTCCTTGGAATCAAGCATTCTAATGAGCTTTTAAACTTTGATCATTTATTGACTGAGATTCAGAAAACTATTATTCCTCAGTTGAAATCCATTTCATTTAAATATTATTATTATCGTACTTGTGAGCAATTGTTTGCTCACTCTTGCACTAATCATTGCAGCTAAGGCTGAGAAGTTGGACGAGCCGTCCGCAAGCAAAGGCAAGGGCAAGATGTCAAAGTAGCGAGAAATTTATTATTCACTTGATGATTATTTGTAACAAGACTTGTTTAAATTATGTTTTATTCCGCATTTGATGTATTAAGGTTTAGATAACCTGAGATTTGAATGTTTAATAGTTTGATGATGTAACCCATTTTGGGAAGATGTTTCCTTAAGTTTATTCTATTGTTCTTATTATTGGGTAGTTAAATGTGAATGAATGAGATAGTGAACACCAAATTTGTGGGAATTAAGTACCTGGATTTGGGGGTGTCACATTACCTTTAATTCTTCTTTAGACCAAATAGATGATAATAATGGCTTGTTAAATCTTCTTCCTCTTGATTTTTCTCAAATCTCTTCTCAATTTCTGTCTTCCTCTCCTCTGCTCTTTGGCTTCCCAACTCCAACTGATGAAAACTTATGTGATATTTAGTTGGGAGTTTCCAGCAGTTAGGAAATATAAAGGGTCTCTATGCCTTGTTTGGCTTGAACCCAGAAACACTCTTTTAGCTTATTTTAATAATCTTTTTATTATAAGATATATATTGTCACACTTTAATTTAATTAAACTTATTATATAATTAAATTTAATTAAACTTATTAATAATTCCAATCAAAATCTTCTTGACAAAATTATAATTCAATTTAGCCAAACTATAATTTTATTAAATAAATCATTTTATTCAATAAAATATAAATCCTCTAATTTAATTATTTAATTAAATTATAATATTCTAATCACATTAGCGTACAAAAATACGCACCAACACTTCACACACAAATATATGCACATCAATTCACTATTTTAATTAAATGAATTACTCACATTATTATGAAATTTAATTCACAATAATTTTCATTGTCTACAAGACATAATAATCGAATTATATTATTTCCCAATATAATTTTAACTTAATAAAATTAACTAATATTATTCAACTAATTTCCTTTTTATGACAATTTCATTTAATCTTTTCAATGGTTTAATTGATTATTAAACCATTTCTTCCCAATAACATGAATATATAATTTCTTTCACACCGAACCACATATTTCACAATATGAACCACAAATATACACATACTCAAACTCAAAGCGTCTCATGATAAGAATTTTATTTATTAACTTCTTATTTAATAATTTCTGAAAACTCGGGTTGTCACAACTACGAAATCCATGGTAATATGTTCCCATTTCCACTCGGGAATTTCTAAAGGCTGCAGTAATCCACTAGGTTTCTGATGTTCGACTTTAACCCTTTGACATGTTAAACATTTACTTACCCATTCCGCTATTTCTCTTTTCATGTTCGACCACAAAAATGTCGACTTAAATCTCTGTATATTTTTGTACTACCTAGATGCACGACGAACTTAGAACTATGGGCTTCATTCATTATTTCATCTTTTAGTTCTTGTAGTGAGGGTACCCAAATTCTATCCTCGTACCTCAGTACCCCATCTTTGTCTATTCTGAATTTGATATTCTTTTTACGAGTTATTTCAGTTTTACACTTCTGACACTCTTCATCTGTCTCCTGTAGTTCCCTAACTCTATCCAACAAAGTCGAACTACTCTCCACAACGAATAACTTCTGGGTAGAATTAGATGGAACTCTTACCTCAATCTCAAGTTTTTCAAACTCTTTTATCAGTACTTCATTGTTGGTTATTACATTCAGCTTCTCTTGGTTCTTTCTACTTAATGCGTCTGCTACGACGTTGGCTTTCCCGAGATGATATAAGATTTCACAGTCGAAATCCTTTATCAATTATAGCCATCTCCTCTGCCTCATGTTTAACTCCTTCTGCGTGAAAATATACTTCAGACTTTTATGATCTGTGTATATATCACACTTTTCTCCATACAAGTAATGCCTCCAAATTTTCAAGGCAAATTCTACAGCGGCTAACTCAAGATCATGTGTAGGATACTTCTTTTCATAATCTTTGAGTTATCGTGATGCATATGCAATCACCTTCCCATGTTGCATCAACACACAACCTAATCCCTTGTGTGATGTATCACTATAAACTACAAGGCCTCCTGTATCATCTGGTAAAGATAACACTGGTGCCATACTCAATCGCTTCTTCAGCTCTCGGAAACTTTCTTCACATTTATCTGTCCAGACGTACTTTACCGTCTTTCGAGTTAAATTGGTTAGCGGGGTTGCTATTTTTGAAATTTTTTGTATAAAACGCCGATAGTACCCTGCTAAACCGAGAAAACTTCTTACTTCTGTTGGAGTTGTTGGTTGTTCCCAATTCACAACCGTCTTTATCTTTTCTGGATCTACCGCGATTCCATTCTTGTCAATCACATGACTCAAGAATTGGACTCGTTCTAACCAGAACTCACACTTGGGAAACTTTGCATAAAGTTGTTCCTTTCGTAATATCTCCAATACGCTCCTTAAGTGTTCAACATCCTCCTCCTTTGTTCTCGAGTATACTAAAATATCATCGATGAGTACTACGATAAATTTATCTAAGCATGGTTTAAAAACTCGGTTCATCAAGTCCATGAATGCTGCCGGTGCATTCGTCAATCCAAAGGACATCACAAGAAACTCATAATGTCCATAGCATGTCCTAAACGTTATCTTCAGAACATCTTCCTTTCTTACCTTTAATTGATGATAACTTGATCGTAGGTCAATTTTTGAAAAGTGTTCGGCCCCTTTCAACTGGTCAAACAGATCATCAATTCTTGGTAAAGGATATTTGTTCTTTATAGTCAACTTATTTAATTCTCTATAATCAACACATAACCTCAAAGTTCCATCCTTCTTCTTTACAAACAACACCAGTGCTCCCCAAGGTGAAACACTAGGTTATATGTACTTTTTGTCTAAGAGTTCTTATAACTGCACAAGTAACTCCTTTAACTCTACTGGTGTCATCCTATACGGTGCCTTCGAAACTGGCGCCGTACCAGGTGCAAGATCGATAACAAACTCAATCTCCCTATTCGGAGGAAGACCTGGTAAGTTATCGGGAAATACATCTTAAAATTCCCTAACTACAGGTATTTGATCTAGCTTTGCTTCTTCCTTTTGAGTATTTACTATATATGCCAAATAACCTGTATAACCCTTCCTAAGCAATCTCTCCGCTTGCATTACTGTCAGACATCGAGATCGTTTAGGTGAACAACCACTGTTGAACACTACCTTTGACTTCGACACAGTCACTAGGTTTACACGCTTCCGATGGCTGTCAATCATTGCATTATGATTAACCAACCAATCCATGCCTAAAATTATATCAAATTCCCCTAACCGTATAGGAAAGAGGTTCGCAAGAAACTTGTGTCCCTTAATCTTTACGTTACAATCTTTATATATAGTTTTAACAGGAATTTTCTATCGATTTGCAATTTCTACATTGAAAGGTATGTCTAAGTCTTCACATAGCATATTCAAGTTTTTAGCAAAGCTATTAGACACGAATGAACAAGTAGCACCAAAGTCGAATAACACATATGCATTTAAAGTGTCGATATGGATGATACCTGTCACCACGTCCTGTGAAGCAACAACATCCCTCATCGTTATATTAAATGTTCTGGCAGTTGGACGACTCTGACCTCCAGCTCTAGCTCCTGTTATTTGTGGCTTGATTTCCTCCCCCAGTTTGATTCCTATTCCTTGGGCAATTTCTAGATATATGACCCGTTGCGCCACAATTATAACATTTATTATTCTGATTACCCTGATTGGTATTATTATTACTCTTCTTAGGACAATCAGAAGAATAATGTCCTTCCTGACCACAGCTGTAACAAGTAACCACCTTCCTACAACATACTCCCAGATGTTTCTTTCCACATGTCGCACAACGTTCCACCTTGTTATTATTGTTGTAATTGTTGTAATTATTCACCGTCTTCCCAGAGTTATTGAAAGTGGCATCCCACTTCCTCTTATTATTATTATTATTATTATTATTATTATTATTATTATTATTGAACCCACCAGTACTTACTTTCCCTTTAAACCTTCCTCCTTCAGTTTGACTCTGTTTCTCTTTATAAAATTTTAACAAAGCTTCATTCTCATTTTCAGCTATGATAGCTTTCTCGAGAATTTCAGGAAAACTTTTCACTTGAAACACCGACAACTTACTACAAATTTGGGGTTTCAATCCCTCTTCATACCTCCTGGTCTTCCTTGCCTCAGTATTGACTTGATGTGGGGCAAACCTAGCTAATTCATTGAACTTAACCGTAAATTAGGATACCATAAGCTCCCCTTGTTTCAATTCTAGGAATTATACCTCCATACGATCCTGCATCGATTGGGGAAAGTAATTTTCAAAGAATAGTTCTTTGAATCTAGCCCAAGGAATCATCCCTTCACCTACACGAACTTTAGTATTTTCCCACCAATGGTTCGCCTCGCAATTGAGGAAAAAGGTGGCAAAGACTGTCTTTTGATCTTTGCCGACATTAGTCACCATAAAGACCTTCTCGATCTCGGTAACCCAAGTTTGAGCCTCAATAGGTTCTGCGGCTCCCTTAAATTCGGGTGGTCCTACAAGTTTAAAGTCTTTGAATACGGTACACTGTGGATTAACTGTAGTAGGTTAATGTGGTGGATGACCTTGTAAGGCTCCTAAAAGTATGTCTACCAGTTGTTGGGTGGGATTTGTTTCTCTATTCTCATTTTCTCTCTCATTCTGATTTCTCCTTCTCGTTGCCATGATTCTATAAATAAAGGAAAGACAAGTATAAATACAAGTATATACTACACGCAGAATTAACAACTTGATTTGTACAAACATAACTTGTATATCACATACTGAAAGTTTACATATTCTACTAGTGGTCTATACTACCACTAGTTAGTACAAGGGATTCCCTATTTTATAACCAAAATCTTTATAATACAAACTGCGAAAAACAAACCTAAGTACTATACTAGACTTAACAACCACGCGTCTCTTTATAGGCATCCTGGACCATGTGGCATACCACTAATCGATCTATCATATAGTCCCACCTTATTCTCCTCTACTGGATATCTAAGCACTCGACACTCTAAGTCGTCGAATGTATCACGACATCCCTTATCAGCTCGGTATAACTGCATTTGGGCATCTTGCTTTTCCTTTTGGGTACTTTGGAGGAGTGTCCTAAGACGACGAGTAGTACCCCTCTCACACTCTAACAAACCTTCAGCTATGTATGTCCAAAAGTCGGCAGCCTCTAGGTCTTCGGTCAACTGCTGAACCATCCCCGTAACTATCTACTCGTGTCTATCAACACTCATTATCTGGCTAACTCCAACCTCCTCATCAGGATCTACTAACTGTCCGTCTATAGGATTTTCAGCTTCCTCAGCATCTAGTATCTCCTAGTCATGTAAGAGTTCTTCCTCTACAGGGTCCTCTTCCTCTGGTGATCCTAGTGCGGGGTATATCCCTTCTGGCACTTCCTCTGGATCACTATCAGTCTCCCATTGTCCCATATGGTGATCTATCACTGGAAGGTCTTTCCAATTGGTCTCTGACATCCTACAAAAGAATTTTACTTGTTTAGTATTATAGGGAAGCAAATTTACACATAATGTAAAGCTTTTAAGATTATTTTATGTATAATTAAGTATTTTACGGACTCAAAGACTATATCCTAAGGTATTTCCTAACTACCTTAGAGCTATAATCTACAACTCTAATACCAACCTGTGACGCTCCCAAATTCTCTACACTCCCTGTAGCAGATTTGGTGCTCACGTGAAACTATTCAACTATAAATATTCATAATATATAACTTCTATCTATCCAAGGTTCACAGTATCCCATAACAGATACTAGTTCCGGCCAGAACGTTAAATGTGTTTGGATACCCTCACTTGGATGTATAGATTCATATCTTATGAATATCTCTTTCATATCGATATTCCCCATCTATCTGACATTCACAGTATTAATGATAAGATTGTTCTTGGAACTGAAGGGCGCATTCCAGTAAAGGTGGCACCTTACTGGCACTCATTAAGTGTAATCTCAGCGCTTACAGAACTCCCAGTATCATTTAAATACCCTCATTCAGATGTATAGTTCATAGGGATACTATACTAGATCAAATGCTACCTTCTAACTTAACTAAGAATATAAATACAATGCAAACGATGTAACAAAAGATGATATATATTTCATAAGATTAAGTTTGATTACAACATTCTCATTATTATGTCTTTCTTACAACAAAAGTCTTATAAGACTTGAGATTATACAAAACAGTAAGATAAAACTAATTAACATGGCTTTTTCCCTTGTCTGTCCCTGAAGTTCCAGGATTACCATCTAACACTGTAAAGAAAGTTGTATGTAAGAATGAGCTACAAATGCTTAGCAAGTTTATTTAAAAATGTAAACACAATGTATTTGAGTTGAAAGATGTCAAAGATGTATAACTAAGGGTTCAGTATATGAACCATGTGTTTTAATCAGTTCTATCAGTCTTCAATGACTTAGAACAACTTGATTTCGGATATCTCGTAGGAGATCAGCCTACTAATATCCTAGGAGTATGCATATCATCTTACAATTTTATGTCAATATATAATCGACGATTTTCAACCTTCCACCAAGGCATTTTATTTCTCAGTATAAAATGTCATACCAAAACAATTGGGTTTGACACAACAATTTATGCTCGGATAAACAATATATGAATAATGATTCATTTCTTAAGTTATGCTGAACAAGAAGCAATAACTTCACAACAATTGATAGCAAGATGTATAATACTTGCATAAAGGTAACAAGGTTTGGAGACTTGCCTCGTATATCTTTTACGGTTAATATAACGGTCTAAACGTTTGTCGTAAATCCTACATGATTATAAGTTTATGTAGACAAATAAGCGTTTAACGATTAAATCTTTTAAGTTTTATTTTGGGTATCATAACTATTGCCCGATTTCACAATCGACAATTACGTGCAAGTATACACGATCAACAAGTAATAAAGTGATAAGCGAGAGTATCGAATCCACAGGAATTACTATGTTATTAATCTCCAATTGTCAATCTAAATTATGCCTATTCTATTAAACAATCACAAATTGGGATTTTTGATTAATAATAATTAAATAAATACTAACACTAACAATTAATTCAAAGGTTGAAATTCAGATTTAAGATGATTAAGACTACAATATCCCCAGTTATTTATCATAAACCAATCTATCTATATCTTCCAATTATTCACTTCAATGGAGTTGTTAACATAAATTTAATTGCATTTATAAGCCCTTTTCCAAGTGATCAAATAAATCTATCTATTCCAATTACTCTACGATATTCCTATGCAAAGTTAAAGGATTAAATTCATTAAGTTCCAATTTCCAATTGTTACATGCAGCAAAGAGATATCCCTATTCACTTCACAAATCTAATTATTCAACACATGCAAATAATTAAGAATACACGCTATCTTATCCAGTTCTAACCCTAGATTTCATCTCCCGAATTCATCTAAGGTAACCTGCTAATTGTCGGCCAAACAATTAATCAACAAGCATAAAATAAGATAGACAACTCCCATCAAATTGAACAATTGAAATCAAATAGATAATCAACTCATAATTATAACTGGTTCCATTGTAGCCTTAACTAAAAATTTAGTTCATACTAACAATTAAAACTAGAATACCAAAATAAGTCATCATAATTAATTACAAATCAGAGGATAAAGATTAAAAGAAAACTCAGTAAAATCTCTAGCTCTCCAATCTGAACTTCTCACGATGCTTGACTTGTCCTCCAAACTCCTTGCTCAGCTCTGAAAGTTCAATCTTTGAATAAGTCTGTGTATCTTTTAATCCAAGTCTTGATCTTCTATTTATAGTCTCCTTAAGTCCCTCAATCAGATTAATAACAAGAGTCCTTGATCACTTCAACCTTTCCAAAATAACTGAATGCCAGCAACTTAAAAATTTCCATCAGCCGCTTTCTCGCCCCGGCGAGAAGTTACTACACAAAATCCTCGCCCCGACGAGAAATATAACGCACGAGTTCTCGCCCCGGCGAGAATGCCCTGCACCCAGCCAATTTTCTTCTTTTCAATCCGCAACCAGCCATGACCTGCAAAAGCAACATGAAAGCAAATAAAAGAAACCAAAAACACTTAAAAACAAGTAAAGAACTAAGCCATAGACATATCAAACTCGTAGGTTAAAAACCTACTCATCAAATACCCCCAAACTCAAAACTTTGCTTGTCCTCAAGCAAAACACAAAACAAACCAAAATCATATCTAAACTAACTACCAATATGAATGCAAATGCATGACTAACCATACTCAAGAAATTACTTAATAGACATCATAAAAATCCGGCCTCAGAAATCAGTAACTACCAATTCAACAGAATTTCAACCTCACACTATCCAAGAGCCAACTATTAGCAATTATGAATCATTCTCAACCCTTCCATAAGTATGCAACATATATTAACCCAATCAGAGTATGAATCCAACTCTAAGTATCACAATGCTCAAAAAGAGACAAATTCACAGATTTTACTTTTAAGCTCAACTTGCTATTCACTTGTCTTATCAGTTTTTCTCTTTTTCTTTAACGAGTGCGTTTTACGCTCCATCTCGTCATATATCCCGACTAGTGCAATGTTCATCTTTATTAGGCTATTCAGTGCCACCCGTGTAGCGAACTTTCAACCAACGACTCCCAAACCAGACGATTTTAGGGCGCTGAGTGTAAAGACATCTCCTAAGGGTATACTCATCCAAATGACACCGGCCACAAAGACAAACTTAGTCAAGACCTGCTCTTATCTGTCTATATTCATTAATTCATAGTTTTCTTGCACTTAGACAGACATCGAAGCAGTATTTATTCAAAAAAATTTCAGTTTTCATATTTTTTCTTTGATTTTTTTTTTTTTAGATCCAACAAGTGATAACAGTATATATCTACATATGAGCATGTAATACACTAAAGAAGAACCAACTCCTAATTACTTTAATACACATTCGTGAACAAGTAAAAACCAAGGGTCTCAAATAACCACAACTAAAACAGTTAAACTCCAGATTGAACAATAAGTATCCATCCCATTAAACTATAGTAGAACTAATCAAATTTCATCATTGGCCATCCCTAAATGACTTCCATAAATGCATTGCTTGAATACCTCTAAATGCAAAATCATATGATCCTATGCTACTAAATTTTTGGATTTTTGGGGTTTTTTTTCAAATAAATAAACAACGAGTAAAAACTAGGCTAAACTAAAACTCATGCAACTAAAACTAAAGATACTATGCAACTAAACATGCAAATATGCAATTACACCCCCCCAAACTCAAACAAAACAATGTCCTCATTGTGAAAAGAATAAAGAAAGTTAAGAACAAAGGACTCCCCTAGCAGTTCAACTAGTAGGCTCGAACTCATCATCGTCATTTGGGGACGGTGGTGGAAAAACTGGCAATGGCTGGGCTGCGGGAAACTGAATAGGATCCATCATCGGCTGCATATTGGAGTACATGTTCGCCATGGCTTGGGTGCAACTCTGCTGATACGCATACATATGCTCCTGCCGATCCACCAATCGTTGGTTCTGCCTCAATATGGTCTTATGATGGGAATAAATAAGACTCTGCAACTCTCGAAACTGGAGGCTGAACTTAGCTTTCCTTAGCCCAGTAGAAGTGGAAGGACCCTCCGAAGGACCCGCTCCCTCATCATCATCAGACTCATGTGCTTCTTCAGCAGGAGGAGAATGAACTATGTAACCCATACCACGAGGATGTGACTCACCGCCTTCCTATTCCTTATAGCGTGCAATCAAACGGTGATCCAAAAGTAGTAAGGGCTGCTGCAAAGCCTCCTCAGCTCCCCAACGAACTCCCGCACGAAGACACAACCCACATATCAACGAAGGGTGTGGTAAACCACCCTGACTATGCAAAGTCCGTAAAGTGCGGCGAATCGACGCCTCAATCAGCTGACCCACATTGATCTCAATCCCCGTCACAATAGCATATAACAATAAAGCTTTTTCCTTGGGTACATCACTCACATGTTGCGACGACATAAGTTTCGCAGAGAGGAAAACATACCAGACCTTCCCATAACAACTCAAGTCCTTGCTATGGAACATAGGTGCAGCACGTGGCCCTCTAGATATCCATGTCGTCCCAGGCCTGCATAAGTCAGTAACTACCTTCTCCACATTGGGCCCCTCCCCAAGGAATCGAGTGTATTGGCAACGTAAATCAGGCCTCAAGTTGTAATACTCATTGATCGTTTAGGAGCTGAAGGAAACTGTCTTGCCCCGTATTGTAACCTCACATGGTGTCACGTCCTTTACATTAGCATAAAACTCTTTGACTATGGCTATACACGCAGGCTCCGGATGGGCAGTGAATGTCTCCCATCCCCTCTCTACTATCTGGTGCATCATCTCACCATCAACCACTTCATTAGGCGTGAGACCGCGCTCGGGAGTTAGAGCTTTACCCGATGTATACGATTCATACCTATTAGCCGCCTCTGCACTGACAAACTTTCTTCGATCAAAGTGCTTGGATGGAGTAGACGATGATCCCTCACCACGTTGCCGCTTTGGAGCCATGAGTGATCACTTAGCAAACAAACCCACACAAATAATCGGCTATGCAATTCAACTTCTCCCCCTAAACTCCAACTATACTAACTCCCAACTGATAATGGCACGGTACAATGGAATCGATTGGGTAATGTTGCGTTGGTGAACTGATTGATTACTCTTTGAATTAAATGCAAACCCTAAAACTCGTGTATGCACTGATGAAGCGGATGAAGATTGTGAAAACATCAGAGTTTGCCCCCGCTTGAATGTGAGATGGTTTAAACTGAAGTTAGGGTTTGATTTTAAAGTGGAGTGATTTAGGGTTTGTGTAGGAATCCAAGTATGGAGAGAAATTGGAAGGAAATTAGAAGAGAAATTGGATAGAATTGGGTTGGGTCAGTATTAGAGAAGGAGAAATAGTGTTTTGGAGAAGTTGCATGGGAGTTGGAATGTTAAAAATCAAATTAGAATCGGATTTTAAAAACTGATTTCACGATTCTCGCCGGGGCGAGAAAATAAGCTTATGAACCTCGCCGGGGTGAGAATCGGCAAAGAGGTTGGGGCTGGGGCGAGAAAAATCCAGGTTGGGGCGCGCTTCAACAGAGAGGTTCTCGCCGGGGTGAGAAACCTTAGTGCAATTTTCTCACCGGGGCGAGAATCCTCAGACTTGAAATTTTTTCCTGCTTTTCCCTCTTGATCCTCTTATCCTCTCTTGTACCATCCCAATGAACATATTTCCTCCTTCTAAAGCATTCCCATAGACTGTATCCCTGTTTTAATGAACACAACATAAATGAGTCAAACACGGAAGATTGAAGACCAAATTCAAACAGAAACACTGAAACTACTCCTATAAAAAAAATATTAACTATACTAATTCTATGAAAGCAATAAAATATCATGATTGGGTTGCCTCCCATCAAGCGCTTGGTTTATAGTCGTCAGCCTGACTTTCTAAGCAGTATTAGGCTTCAGCTTGATCGGGAGCAAAAAGGTGAATCACTGATATTTGTCGATCCACATCGCCTCCCCAATAATGTTTGAGTCACTGACCGTTGACTTTGAATGTGCGCTTTGAATCCGGTTCTTCGACTTCAATTGCCCCGTGAGAACCTACAGCAATGATAATGAAAGGGCCTGACCATCTAAACTTCAGCTTTCCAGGAAATAAACACAGTCTGGAGTTGAATAATAGCACAGCTTGTCCCGGCTCGAACTTCCGATCCAATATCCGTTTGTCATGCCACCTTTTGACTTTTTCTTTGTACAGCTTGGCATTCTCATAGGCATGATGATGAAACTCCTCCATCTCATTTAATTGGAGCAACCTTTTCTCACCAGCGGCTTGAAGATCAAGGTTCAACTTTTGAATTGCCCAATAGGCCTTATTGTTGTCCTTTTTGTATATGAACAATTAACGCGCAAGTATACGCGGTCAACAAGTAATAAAGTGATAAGAGAGAGTTGTCGAACCCACAGGGAATTATCTCTAATGAACTTCCAAGTACCAACTTCATATCGTCTCGATCTTATTTAAACAATTTGATTGAAGAGATAGATAAAGGTTACATCTAAATTGCATAAATAAATAACATAAATAGATAAATAAGGGTCTAAGATTATAATTTACCCCATACAAATATTTTGTCAAACACTTGGTGTGCAATGCTTTGTTCAAATCTCTTAACTCTCCTTTAGATCAATTAACCACATAGAATTACCAACCGAGAAATTCACCATATTCATAAGCCTCTCTCGATGGTCATATGAAAATCACCCATACACGGCACATAGGTATATGTCTATCCCATATACTAGCAAGCAATTCAATTCTATGAATAATCAACAAGACACACGTCACTAAATCTTAGTCAATCACCCATCAAACAAATGAACTTTCGCATAGAGAGTCATTAAGTTTGTAATCTCATAATGGTTACACACGGCATTTAGGTATATATCTATCCTAAATACTAGCAAGTCACCTATTCTCAAAGATAATTAATAAGACACACGTCACAATAATCTTATTATCCACCCTCAAGAATCTTTAACTCTCGCATGATATCATAACTAGGTCTCAACCTATAATTCGTTCGTCAATTTCATATAGGTTCCCAAGGTAATTACGAGCCAAGCAATTAATCTATAAGCATAGGTTATGATAACCAATTCATATGAGCAACAATAATCAAAAGGAAGAGAAAATCCATTCAAATTAAGCAATGGGTTCAATTACAATCTTAAATTAAACACTAATTACATAGAGAAAAAGATAAAGAAAGATAAAGGATGGCTTCCCCATTGTTGTTGGATGAAACTCCATTGAAGCACCTCCATTGAAGCTCCTCCAAGCTTTAGAAGAACCATGGCCTAGGGCCATGGCCTCCCTCTCTTTGCTCCAAGCCTCCTCTACTCCTTAGTTGTTGATTTCTATCTTCTATATCCCCTTATTTCGTGCCTCCAAGAGCTGATATAAGTCCCTGGATGCCCTAACCTAGCTTAGCACCTCCAAAATGACCAAAAAACCCAAAAAATCTGCTGCTGTCCGCGATGAGCTCGCCCCGGCGAGCTTTTTGGCCTGCGTTTTCTCGCCCCGGCGAGATCTCGCCGCGGCGAGGAATTTGTGTAGGAAATTCCCGCCCCGGCGAGCTCCAGTAAAATGACCATAACTTCTTCGTCCGAACTCGGATTTAGGCGTTTAAGTAGGCTCTGGAAAGCTAAGAAGTAGCTCTACAACTTTCATAACTGGAGCTCAACGAGATAATGGCCGAAACAAGGCGCAAAATGGCCTGGAAGCAGCTGCTATGTAAAATTCATGCAAAATCCGATGGTAAAATGACCATAACTCTCTCATACGAACTTCAAATTGGATGATTCTAGATATTCTGGAAAGCTAAGACCAAAATCTACAACTTTAGTTCTTTGAGTTTTGAGAGATTCGGATTGCATCATGGGTCAAATGGAGAAATAAGCAGCGGGAATGCCAAAATCGCGCCGAAAACGCATTGATCCCTAGGGCCTTTATTTCAATACCTACAAAACAACGTAAAAACACATAAAAACATACAAATACATATAAAAGTAATACAAAACTATATTACACAACAATAAGATGAAAACACATAAAACCAAACGAAATAGCTAAAGACTTACAAATTATTAAGGTTAAAAGTACCCAATTTGTGTATATAAAACACACTCATCAAATACCCCCAAACTTAAACATTTGCTTGTCCTCAAGCAAAACACACAAACTATAAAAATTAAACATTTCTAAATAAAAACTATCTTGAGCAATGAGTTAATAAGCTTGAACAATGGTCTCAAAGCATAAACACAAATAAAATTCAAGGAAACTTTCAAAACGTTGCAAGTCTAGATTTACAATTAGCTAGTTATAGCTTGCTTTAGGTCCCTTCTGTGTGTGTGTGTACCCAAAAGCACCAAACCAATTAAGCTCGGATGAAGCTATGCAACCACATTACCTTATGAAATAATCAAAATAAACCCCGAAACAACATGTTTAACACATCACTCAATACAAAGGTATACAAATCGCAATTTCCAAAAATATGAAATCAAAGGACTCTAGGTAAGTACATTTTATGCTCCATCTTATCCTAAGTCCACTCATGTGGGTGAGTGCGTTTTACGCTCCATCTCAACCCAACACAAGATTTGATATAAAAAACTTTCTTTCTTTTATCATCAAATTATAAGAGAGTGCGTCTTACGCTCTATCTCCCCTAAACATGTGTCCATGAGTGAGTGCGTTTTACGCTCCATCTCAACTCACCACATGACCAAAAATTCAAACACAACAAATTTGGACACCTTGTTTCGAGTGATGTTTAAACGAGTTCTAGAGTTTATAGATATTTCCCATAAGCATTTGGTTATAAAAGCCTTCTCTAAGCATACAACTAGCTCAATACTCATGGGTAAGTGTAAAAGAGTGAAAAGACGCATAAGCAAAATAAGAACCAATAATAACGATTAAGCACAAAGATTAAGCAACATTTATCCAATTTCCATGAGTTAGACCAATTCAATCAAATTCTTATCATAGACCATGGATTGTAGTTCAAATCAAATTAAACCAATGCTCAAGAGACACATCCTAAAAATAAATAATTTTTTTTTTACAACGAAAACAAACTGGAAACACACAAATATCGAATTAAAAACACACAAACACTAAGTACTAAGCCAATACCCCCAAACTTAAATTTGACATTGTCCTCAATGTTTGAAATAGGAAAAATTAAAACAGAGGACTTCCCTGAGAACGTGTCAAACTTCATAGATGTCATCTTCCAAATCCTCTAAGTTGGGAGCGCAATCCAATTTGCTTAATACTCGGTACCTGAGAGCAATTGACTAAAGAAATTAAAATGCTATTAAACACACTAAAAAGAAACAATCAAACAAACTCAACAGCAAAACAATAAACTTGGGTTGCCTCCCAATTAGCGCTTGGTTTATAGTCCTTGGCCCGACTTTATTTAAAATAGGAAAACAAGTTCAAAGTAAGATCAATTCAATTAAAATTAATATTGGAAAAACATTAGAAAACTAATTCCCCGGCAACGGCGCCAAAAACTTGTTGTCCTTTTTGTATATGAACAATTAACGCGCAAGTATACGCGGTCAACAAGTAATAAAGTGATAAGAGAGAGTTGTCGAACCCACAGGGAATTATCTCTAATGAACTTCCAAGTACCAACTTCATATCGTCTCGATCTTATTTAAACAATTTGATTGAAGAGATAGATAAAGGTTACATCTAAATTGCATAAATAAATAACATAAATAGATAAATAAGGGTCTAAGATTATAATTTCCCCCATACAAATATTTTGTCAAACACTTGGTGTGCAATGCTTTGTTCAAATCTCTTAACTCTCCTTTAGATCAATTAACCACATAGAATTACCAACCGAGAAATTCACCATATTCATAAGCCTCTCTCGATGGTCATATGAAAATCACCCATACACGGCACATAGGTATATGTCTATCCCACATACTAGCAAGCAATTCAATTTTATGAATAATCAACAAGACACACGTCACTAAATCTTAGTCAATCACCCATCAAACAAATGAACTTTCGCATAGAGAGTCATTAAGTTTGTAATCTCATAATGGTTACACACGGCATTTAGGTATATATCTATCCTAAATACTAGCAAGTCACCTATTCTCAAAGATAATTAATAAGACACACGTCACAATAATCTTATTATCCACCCTCAAGAATCTTTAACTCTCGCATGATATCATAACTAGGTCTCAACCTATAATCCGTTCGTCAATTTCATATAGGTTCCCAAGGTAATTACGAGCCAAGCAATTAATCTATAAGCATAGGTTATGATAACCAATTCATATGAGCAACAATAATCAAAAGGAAGAGAAAATCCATTCAAATTAAGCAATGGGTTCAATTACAATCTTAAATTAAACACTAATTACATAGAGAAAAAGATAAAGAAAGATAAAGGATGGCTTCCCCATTGTTGTTGGATGAAACTCCATTGAAGCACCTCCATTGAAGCTCCTCCAAGCTTTAGAAGAACCATGGCCTAGGGCCATGGCCTCCCTCTCTTTGCTCCAAGCCTCCTCTACTCCTTAGTTGTTGATTTCTATCTTCTATATCCCCTTATTTCGTGCCTCCAAGAGCTGATATAAGTCCCTGGATGCCCTAACCTAGCTTAGCACCTCCAAAATGACCAAAAAACCCAAAAAATCTGCTGCTGTCCGCGACGAGCTCGCCCCGGCGAGCTTTTTGGCCTGCGTTTTCTCGCCCCGGCGAGATCTCGCCGCGGCGAGGAATTTGTGTAGGAAATTCCCGCCCCGACGAGCTCCAGTAAAATGACCATAACTTCTTCGTCCGAACTCGGATTTAGGCGTTTAAGTAGGCTCTGGAAAGCTAAGAAGTAGCTCTACAACTTTCATAACTGGAGCTCAACGAGATAATGGCCGAAACAAGGCTCAAAATGGCCTGGAAGCAGCTGCTGTGTAAAATTCATGCAAAATCCGATGGTAAAATGACCATAACTCTCTCATACGAACTTCAAATTGGATGATTCTAGATATTATAGAAAGCTAAGATCAAAATCTACAACTTTCGTTCTTTGAGTTTTGAGAGATTCGGATTGCATCATGGGTCAAATGGAGAAATAAGCAGCGGGAATGCCAAAATCGCGCCGAAAACGCATTGATCCCTAGGGCCTTTATTTCAATACCTACAAAACAACGTAAAAACACATAAAAACATACAAATACATATAAAAGTAATACAAAACTATATTACACAACAATAAGATGAAAACACATAAAACCAAACGAAATAGCTAAAGACTTACAAATTATTAAGGTTAAAAGTACCCAATTTGTGTATATAAAACACACTCATCACTTATGCTCAAGTTCGACCGGTAAATGACATGTTTTCCCATAAACCATACGATACGGCGACATTCCGATGGGATTCTTATAAGCAGTGCGATATGCCCATAAAGCATCGTCTAGTTTCATTTCCCAGTCCTTACGAGTCGGGTTTACCACTTTCTCCAGAATTTGCTTAATTTCGCGATTCGATACCTCTGCTTGGCCATTCGTTTGGGGATGATAAGCTGTAGCAATTCGGTGTTTGACTCCGTTCTTAGCTAACAACTTAGTGAACTGCTTGTTACAAAAATGAGTACCTTCATCACTGATTATGGCTCTTGGTATACCGAATCTAGTAAAGATATTCTTGTGCAGGAACCGTAGAACCACTTTGGCATCATTGGTGGGTAATGCAAGTGCTTCGACCCATTTTGACACGTAATCTACCGCCAAAAGTATGTATTGATTGTTAAATGATGACGGAAACGGACCCATAAAGTTAATACCCCAAACATCAAATAGTTCAACCTCAAGGATGGTGTTGAGAGGCATTTCGTTTTGCTTCGAGATATTTCCAACCCGTTGACATCTATCACACTTAAGCACAAAGAGATGGGCGTCCTTGAACAACGAAGGCCAAAAAAATCCCGACTGTAACACCTTTGCTGTAGTTCTTTCTCCTCCATAATTCGACGAATGGCAATGAGTCAATATGCTCTCCATTTCGTCCTGTGGCACACAACGTCTTATCATCTGATCCGCACAAGTTTTGAAGAGGAATGGCTCATCCCAATAGTACTGCTTGACATCACGGAGAAATTTCTTTCTTTGCTGAGAAGTGAAATCTTGCGGAAGAACATTACTGACTAGGAAGTTCACATGATCAGCATACCAAGGGACTTCGGTGTTGATACCAAATAAATGTTCATCTGGAAACGACTCATTGATTACCACATCATTCTTTTTCTGCATGTCGGCATTCTCTAACCTTGAAAGATGATCAGCTACTTGATTCTCCATAACTTTCCTATCTCGAATCTCCAAGTCAAATTCTTGCAACAAGAGGACCCATCGAATCAACCTAGGTTTGGCATCCTTCTTTGCAATCAAGTATTTGATAGCTGCATGATTAGTGTAGACAATCACCTTGGTTCCAGTCAGATATGCTCGAAACTTGTCAAAGGCAAATACTACTGCAAGCAACTCTTTCTCTGCAGTAGTATAATTTAATTGAGCTTCTATGAGTGTCTTACTTAAGTAGTAGATGGTGTGAAAAACCTTGTCCCTTTGCTGACCCAACACAGCTCCCACTGCATAATCATTTGCGTCACACATTAACTCAAAAGGCAAAGTCCAATCGGGAGCAACTATGATCAGGGCTGTGATTAACTTCTTTTTCAGCACTTCAAAGGCTTCGATGCAAGCTTGATCCATCTTAAAGGGAACATCTTTCTCAAGGAGTGAACACAATGGTTTTAAAATTTTTGAGAAATCCTTGATGAATCGACGGTAGAATCCTGCATATCCGAGAAAACTTCTAATGCATTTTACAGATGTCGGTGGAGGTAGCTTTTCAATGGTTTCGATCTTTGCCCTATCCACCTCTAGACCTGCGTCGGATACTTTGTGCCCCAGAATAATCCCTTCGCACACCATAAAGTGGCACTTTTCCCAATTAAGCACCAGATTCGTCTCCACACAATGCTTCAGTACTAAGATGAGATTATTAAGACACAAGTCAAAACTATCACCGAATACAGAGAAGTCATCCATGAATACCTCCAAATTTTGTTCAACCATATCCGAGAAGATAGCCATCATGCATCGCTGGAATGTAGCCGGTGCATTACATAACCCGAAAGACATTCTCCGGAATGCAAACGTTCCATAAGGACATGTAAAAGTTATTTTCTCTTGATCCTATGGAGATATCACTATCTGGTTATATCCTGAGTATCCATCGAGAAGGCAATAGAACTGATGACCGGACAACCTATCCAACATCTGATCAATAAATGGCAATCCATACACACACTCTCCAACCTGTAACTGTTCTTGTAGGAATGAGTTCATTGTTTTCGTTCTCAACCACTGTCATTCCTCCCTTTTTAGGCACACATTGCACGGGACTTACCCAAGCACTATCTGAAATTGGATAGATAATACCGGCGTCTAACCACTTAATAATTTCCTTCTTCACCACGTCTTTCATAATCGGATTCAATCTTCTTTGTTGCTCAATGACCGATTTTGCTCCTTCTTCAAGCAGAATTTTATGCATGCAAAACGACGGACTGATTCCTTTGATGTCTGCTATTGTCCACCCAATTGCTGTTTTATACTCACGCAAAACCTTTAATAGTTTTTCTTCTTGAGATTCATTCAAATGCGCAGAAACTATTACTAGTAGTGTGTCCGAGTCTCCCAAGTAAGCATACCGTAAATGAGATGGAAGGGGTTTGAGTTCAAGCACAGGTGGCTCTTCCACTGACGGTTTGGACCTCTTTTCTCCTTCATTCGGCCGGTCAAGTACATCAAATTGCCTGCTAAATTTCTGAGGAATAAGTAATGAGTCTAGAACCTTAACATAATCCCACTCATCTGGATCATTAAAAGTATCTATCCCAACCAGAGTAGCTTCTAATGGATCTTCAACAATAATTGCCATCGTTTGTTCATTCACGATTTCATCAAGCAGGTCTATCCGTAAGCATTCCTCGCCCTCCTTAGGGAATTTCATCAATTTAAACACATTAAATGTGACTTCCTGATCTTGAACTCTCATTGTTAATTCACCTTTCTGAACATCTATCAACGTTCTCCCTGTTGCTAAGAATGGACGACCTAGAATGATGGGAATCTCCTTATCCTCTTCGTAATCCAAAACAATGAAATCAGCCGGGAGGATAAATTTATCGACTTTAACCAAAATATCTTCCACAATACCCCTCGGATATGTCACTGATCTGTCTGCCAACTGCAAGCTGATGTTTGTCGGTTTTGGTTCCTTTAGCCCAAGCTGAGTGTAAACTGATAACGACATTAAATTGATACTAGCTCCTAAGTCACACAATGCCATTCCAGAGAACTGGTTACCAATTACACAAGGGATAATGAAGCTTCTTGGATCCTTTAGTTTAGGAGGCAACTTGTTTTGCAAAATTGCGCTGCACTCCTCGGTAAGTGCCACCGTTTCGAATTCACCCAATTTCCTTTTCTTTGACAAAACATCCTTCATAAACTTTGCATAACTGGGCATTTGTTCCAGGGCTTCTGCAAACGGTAATTAATGTGTAGTTTCTTGAAAACATCCAAAAATCTGGAAAATTGCTTGTCTAGCTTGGCTTTCTGCAATCTTTGAGGGAATGGTACGGGAGGCACTACACTATCTGGCTTGAGTTCCTTTGACTTTACCTCCAAACCTGTATCCTTCACCTTTTCTGATTCATTCACCTTACTTTTCACCGGGGCTTCCTCATCCTCTTTCTCCACAACTGTTTTTGGTTTAGAATTTCCTTTAACTGCATCAGGCAGCTCTTTACCACTCCTTAAGGTGACAGCCTTGCACTGTTCTTTTCTTTCAGTTCTTGGGTTGACCTCTGTATCGCTTGGAAGTGCTCCTTGTGGTCGAGTATTCAAGACGTGAGCCAACTGTCCCAGCTGATTTTCCAAGTTCCTAATTGACACTGCCTGGCTCTTCACATTCAAATCTACCTGAGTTAGCAACTTATCTTCATCAAACTTTTTATCCATAAGTGCTCCTCCTGCAGCTGCATCAATGCATGTTCGAGTGTCATTATTCAGTCCATTGTAGAATGTCTGAACTTGTAGCCACTTGGGTAGCCCATGATGTGGACATTTTCTCAATAACTCCTTGAACCTTTCCCAAACCTCGTATAGTGACTCTCCATGCTGTTGCCAAAATGTAGAAATCTCGTTTCTCAACTTAGCCGACTTAGCTGGCGGGAAAAAATTTGCTAGGAATTTCTGAGCTAGATCATCCCACGTTGTGATGGACCCTGGTGGAAGTGAGTGCAACCAGCTCTTTGCTTTATCTTTCAGTGTGAACGGAAATAGACGTAATCTCACTGCATCATCTGTCACATTGGGATATTTGAAGGTATCACAAATCTCCAGGAAACTAACCAAGTGTTCATTTGGATCATCGTTGGCTAAACCCCCAAACTGTACCGCATTCTGAAGCATATGTATTGTTCCCGACTTGATTTCGAAGGAATTAGCGGTGATGACTGGTCTCGTGATGCTCGATTTGATCTCGTCTATCTTAGGTATAGCATATTCTCTCAATGATTTCTGTTCTTCGTTAGCCATTTTCTCTTTCTCAAGTGTCTCCTGACAGAATTTTCTCAACTGACGAAGCTGGTTCTCAAGATTATCCTCACACTGCACGAGTTCCGGTTGTTTTGATCGCGTTTGCATAAACGAATCAAAAGACACCTTAACAAGAAACAAAAGAAAAATAAGTTTGCTTAACTAGAAAAGACTTAACTAAACTGATAATGAAAATTATAAATACAAATAATCCCCGGCAACGGCGCCAAAAACTTGTTGCCCAATTTCACAATCGACAGTTACGTGCAAGTATACACGATCAACAAGTAATAAAGTAATAAGCGAGAGTATCGAATCCACAGGAATTACTATGTTATTAATCTCCAATTGTCAATCTAAATTATGCCTATTCTATTAAACAATCACAAATTGGGATTTTTGATTAATAATAATTAAATAAATACTAACACTAACAATTAATTCAAAGGTTGAAATTCAGATTTAAGATGATTAAGACTACAATATCCCCAGTTATTTATCATAAACCAATCTATCTATATCTTCCAATTATTCACTTCAATGGAGTTGTTAACAGAAATTCAATTGCATTTATAAGCCCTTTTCCAAGCGATCAAATAAATCTATCTATTCCAATTACTCTACGATATTCCTATGCAAAGTTAAAGGATTAAATTCATTAAGTTCCAATTTCCAATTGTTACATGCAGCAAAGAGATATCCCTATTCACTTCACAAATCTAATTATTCAACACATGCAAATAATTAAGAATATACGCTATCTTATCTAGTTCTAACCCTAGATTTCATCTCCCGAATTCATCTAAGGTAACCCGCTAATTATCGGCCAAACAATTAATCAACAAGCATAAAATAAGATAGACAACTCCCATCAAATTGAACAATTGAAATCAAATAGATACCCAACTCATAATTATAACTGGTTCCATTGTAGCCTTAACTAAAAATTTAGTTCATACTAACAATTAAAACTAGAATACCAAAATAAGTCATCATAATTAATTACAAATCAGAGGATAAAGATTAAAAGAAAACTCAGTAAAATCTCTAGCTCTCCAATCTGAACTTCTCACGATGCTTAACTTGTCCTCCAATCTCCTTGCTCAGCTCTGAAAGTTCAATCTCTGAATAAGTCTGTGTATCTTTTAATCCAAGTCTTGATCTTCTATTTATAGTCTCCTTAAGTCCCTCAATCAGATTAATAACAAGACTCCTTGATCACTTCAACCTTTCCAAAATAACTGAATGCCAGCAACTTAAAAATTTCCATCAGCCGCTTTCTCACCCCGGCGAGAAGTTACTACACAAAATCCTCGCCCGACCAGCTTCCGCCCCGGTGAGAAATATAACGCACGAGTTCTCGCCCCGACGAGAATGCCCTGTACCCAGCCAATTTTCTTCTTTTCAATCCGCAACAAGCCATGACCTACAAAAGCAACATGAAAGCAAATAAAAGATACCAAAAACACTTAAAAAGAAGTAAAGAACTAAGCCATAGACATATCAAACTCGTAGTTTAAAAACCTACTCATCAATAACCGCATATAAATAAGACTTCTTCTACAATATGTGAAATAGTTTTAGCATTATAACTGCTTACAGAATGAATATTTTTCAACTTTATTCAAAATAAATTGAGCATTATAACTGCTTGCAAAATGAATATTTGGTTACTATGGTTGAAATCAATCGGGCATTATAATTGCTTATAAAATGAATATTCGACTATTATATTTGAGAAAATTTTGGCATTATAACTGCTTATAAAATGAATATTCGGCTATTATATTTGGGAAAATTTCAGCATTATAACTGCTTATAAAATGAATATTCGGTTATTATATTTGAGAAAATTTCAGCATTATAACTACTTATAAAATGAATATTTTTACGACATAGTAATTGCTTATAAAAGTATATTTTCTAATATATAAGAGAAATAAATCGGACATTATAACTGCTTGTAAATAGGACTTTTGTACTATATACTTAAAATAAGTTTGGCATTATAACTGCTTGTAAAGTATATTTTTACTAAATATATAAAGAAGAATGAAAATAATAACCCCTAGAGTAATACCTCTTGTAGTTGCTAGCTTTCGCAGCGCTTCGATGCTTAGAAAGTAATTTTTATCTCACAATATCTCTCAGAATATAAATATAAAGTATTTTTGCTCTTGAACTGCACTTGAAAAATAGTAAGGAATGAATGAACTGAGCTTTCTATTTATAGAAAAATCAAGTTTTACTAATTGCACGTTTGGGGCTCGGCTTATTACACTTTGCACCCTAGCATATTCTTAGAATATTCTTCTAAGCTCCTCAATGAAAATATCTTCCAAGCTCGACAATGCAGCTTGCAATTGAACCTATCTTCTAAGCTCCTCAATGAAAATATCTTTAAGCTCGACAATGCAGCTTGCAATCTAAGCTCCTCAATGAAAATATCTTCCAAGCTCAACAATGTAGCTTGCAATTGAGCCTATCTTGTAAGCTCCTCAATGAAAATATCTTACAAGCTCGACAATGCAGCTTGTTACCTTAAGCACGACAAATCACTTTGTCATTCTTAAGCACGACACAATAACTTGTCAACAATAATTTGTCAGGATGCTTCTTGGTGAAATCGTGGAAAGCACGACAAATCATTTTGTCAATGTAAGCACGACTAAGCAGCTTGACAAAAAAAATAATTTTATTTGACCTAATTCGTTATTTACATAATATAATCACAAAACACCTGCTTCGAAATATCATTTCAATCTTTATTAAGCACATATGTTACAAACTTCAAATCTCATTAGGGTTTAAGGTTTTAAACCTCTCGATATCTAGTTTTAGGTTATACGTTCTAATTCTAAACGTATATGATAGTGTTTTTGAATCATATTAGGTTTTCAAAGATTACCTGAACAACCGTTCATCAGAATATATCATCACATAACACAGAGTCGGAATAAGAAATTTTATTTAATAAACACATAATTTACGTATACAAATCTTATTAGGGTTCAGAATATTACATTCTAAATTCCAAAACTGTTATTGAAGTTAATCCAAACCAAACTTCCTTTGGTGCGGACTTTGATGTCAAACTGAGATGAACAACCCTTTTATAGGAGATTATATTTACGCGTTAGCGTCAAGATATTGTGCACATACATGGTACGAAGGGCTGATCCCCCTAAGTACGAGAAGTAAGGTTCATATAATCTTACGACTGTTAAAGATTTAAAGTAGAAATACTTGATAACCTAGGACATAGTTCGTAGTCTTATGACCCTTAGATGTTCTTTTAATTGTTGTTTCTAATCTTGATTCAAAAGCCAAGCTTTCAACTACCCTGTATCCATTAATTATTCGCATGTTATTATTATTGTTATTGTTTCACTTGCTGGGCAATTGTTGCTCACTCTTGCATAATAACATTGCAGCTAAAGTTGAAAGAGTTGATGAACCATCTTCTAGTAAGGGAAAGGGCAAAGCGAACAAGTGATGAAGACTTGTTTGATTTATTTGAAAGATGTTTATGTAATAGACCTATGTTATTTATGTTATGTTTCCGCATTGATGTTTTGTTTAAGGTTAGATGACCTGGGATTGATGTTATTATGATATTGTAACCTTTTAATGGGAGGATTGCTATTTCAGTTAAGAGTTTTTATTCATATATTTTATGGGTAGTTAGACGTGATGTTATTTATTTAGATAGTGAACACCAAATCCTATGGGAATGAAGTACCCGAATTTGGGGGTGTCACACAAAGTCTACCGACATGCTGAAGGTATATACATTCCATACTATATGCTAGAAAACCTTGATAAAGGCAAAGCAAAAACCAAGACCATAGAGTCAATGGTTGTAGAGCCTCCAAACTCTACGACTGCAGCATTCCAGTCCCAACCAAACAACACACTCTCTCAAAGGTTAAATACCTCCACTGAAATACCCTCTGACATTCCTTCTTCATCAAACAAAGATTTCTTTGATATAGTCACTGCTCTTGAAAACATCTACAAGAGTGAGAAACCCAAGCTAACTAGACCAATCCTTGGAGATCCCTTGAGTGATCAAGAGTTACTGAAGAACTTAAAAGAGTTGCGCTTAGAAACATTTCCTCATTGATTGCTGTAGCAAAGGATATGCCTGGGTGAAGAAAATGAATTCTACAAGAAGCTTCAAGCATCACTCACAGATATGTCTATCAAACTTCATCAAAGAGATCAGGTATATCTTAAGTCCATTGAGAAACAGAAGAAAGAGGCCCTGCAACTTCAGAAGCAAAATGAGAAATCCATTCAGTTTCTTTTAGAGAAAGTTGACAATCTCAGTCAGTCTCTCTCTCAACAAATGGAACTCGGCCAACAGGAGGTGAAAATGGAAGTCGAAAATACCTCCTACCTAGTTGAACAGCTCATTACCCATGTTCAGCATCTTTCCCAAATGGTTGATGACAAAAAGGGGGAGAAAAAGATGAAGCATAAAAAGAGGAGCAGAAAAGTTGGTACAAAAAGGAAGGACAAGAAGCTGAAGCTGAAGAACAAAGATAAAATTTCTACAACTAAGGGGGAGCTAGAAGAAGAAACTGAAGGAAAACTAGCAAGATTTGAGGGGGAGCAGAAGCCAGAGGAAGATGAAGAAGAATTAGAAGAAAACAACAGCTGAATCACAAGGTATCCTAGCATGAATCAATAAGGAGGAGGTACATTTCTAACAAGTAAAGAGGAATTAACTGTTATATGCTAATCTAGATCTAGGATCTCCTTGTTAAACTGATATAGCTTGTGGACTACATGTTTTTAAGCTTATATGGCATGCTTAGCATAAATATTATATGAATGATTGTTCTTAATGCACATCATTTCACTTGGCATCTCTTGGTCTAGCAATACAGTGACTTACTGTATCTTAAGTCACATTAACTCTCATACATTTGCATGTCTTGCTTAAAAATGAATGTTATGCTATACGTGTTTTTGTACATCATCAAATAGGGAGAGATTGTTGAGAATCTGCATGAGTCCCTTAAGTCCATTCTCATAGGGGGGAGATTGTTAAAAGATCTGCATGAGATTCTATAATTCATTATATGAGATTTGATTGATGACAAAATAGTTAAAAGAATATTCATTGATAAAGCCTTATAAATTCCTTAAGGAAATATATGTACAAGGACTTAGATTGAAAAGATCAAATATATTAAGATGATCTGAGCTAAACTGTTATTTATCTAATCAAAGCATATTTGTAATGATAAGTATTGTAAAGTCCTTAAATGAATTTGATGTACAAGGACTTAGAATAGAAAAAGATCAAACTTGTTAGGTTGATCATGTGAGCTGAAATGTTACATGTAAAAAGACTGCTAGAGCTATTGCAGAACAACTCTATCAGAGAACAACTCTAGCCTGACAGAGAATGATCGTAGAGCAGTCAGCCAACTTGGAGTTCAGCCAACGAAGCATCACAAAGCTTACAAGGCAAATGTAGAGTAAGGCTTGGCCAGTCACAGAGTTTCGTCTCAGCATCATAGAGCAACTTTGGCATGACCAAAGAACAGATGTAGAGTTAAGTATGTCATCGTAGAGCCTGCAAGGCAAACGTAGAGTAAGGCTCGACTAGTCGTAGAGCTCATTCGGCATCGTAGAGCTCTTGTTCTTTGGTTCGTAGAGTCAATATAGTCAGTCACTCTACAACTCCCATGAACAGTCTACAACCAAACAAGATCATAGAGTAACCTCTGCACGAGCATTCAAAAGTTAAGGCAATAGTCCTCATAAAGATTATCAAGAGAGTTTTCCTTGAGTTATCACACAAGATAAACGAAGATCTCAAAGTGCATCCAAAGCATCAAGACTAAATAGAGATCATACAATAGCTCAATCCAATACTCTACAATTCCACCAAGACTCTGCTGGATAAGATCGTAGAATGGGTAAGCAACAACTTGATTAAGTAATCGTTGAGTTGAGCCTGTAGTGCCCGTGAATTTTAAACGTCATTATTAATTAAATATATAAATTAAAATTTTAATGAGTTAGTTTGTGTGCTTATTTGAACCTTTTGTGTGCATTGGTAGCCTACATGACTAGGTGATGAATTGTTTTAATTTGAGTAAAGGGGGTCACTAATAGTATAGTTAAATTAGTGAACAAGCCTTAAGGTTTAATATCAATTAAATTGATAAAGTAGTTACTAATTAATCATGCAAGTAAATTGAATATACTTAGTATATTAAATTGAGTAAATTAATTAATAAAAGTATTAATTAATGAGAATATTGTCACATTGAATAATAAAATTTAATAGTTCAATCAGTAATCAATTTCTAATTGATTAGCTTATTTAATTAAGGAACTAAGACCAATTATTTATTTGATCATGGGTGTAGTAATTAATAGTGTGGCAAATTAATTAATCAATCATTGGGTTAAATTAAATGACTCAATATTGCATTAAATAGATTTGAATTTTATTAGCCTAATTAGGTTACAAGTTAAAGAGATATGTGTAAGTAATTAAATTCCATAAGATTGGAAATAGAAACCCTAAATAAACAATTAGGGTAATACATATTAAAATTGTTAAACTATGTTTATTACCTATTAAACCCTATTAAGCCTTTTAAGGCATGAAATTATGTCAATCAACTTGCTTTATTTGGTAACTCTTACACAAAGGACAAGGTTGTCAAGCTCCCATTGGTGGAAAATCTAATTAGCACACTTAAAGATAAGATTAAGGCTAAATGGAAGGGATAAGGTGAACTCTTATATCCAATGGGTAAGAAAGATGTGGGGGATAATAGCATGAATTCTAATTTAGCATTATACTTGCAAGTATTCTATCCTTTCATTTCATTTCAAGTTCATTTCTTCTTTTCATCTCCTTCTTTCATTTCTCCCAAGCAAGAACACAAAGTGAGAGCTTAGAGAGAAAAAGAGAGTGAGATTAGCATAGTTCATGCATCCCAAGTTCATCACATACTTTGGTAGATCAAAGAGAGTAGCTACAAGATCAAGGTGAAACCCTAAATCATTTTCTTCTTTCTTACTTTGTTTTATTTTCATAGTTTTTGAGAGATTTTGTTCTAAGACTCAAGAATCATTAGATATTCGTACTTTATGTATAGATCTAATCCTCTTGAGTGTTAGAATGGAGATTCAAAGGAAGAAAAGGAACTTATGTTCTTAAAGGGTAAAAACCTTAGCTTTTCTTCACTTGGATCACCCATAACTTGAGATCTACAACTTGGATTTGTAATCCGTCGAAGGAGGGTGCTAGATACATGAGTTAGCTAGTAAACCCAAGTGGTAGAACACAAATCCAATAATTTTTGAAGCCTTGGGGGCTATTTTCCCAAAACAGTCCAGCTATAAAACTTAAAGCTTTAAAACCCTAAAAGCTTGCTGTCCTCGTTTTTCCAAAGGTTGTTTCGGCCAGTTATAAATCTTTTAAAAATCTGGAAAAATTCACAGAGGTACCTTAAGAATTATCTACAAGTAGGAAAAAGAACGAACACGTTTCGATGTGTAGTTTTTGTGTAATGGCTTTTACCGTAAAGGACTCCTAAATATTTATACCCAGATTTCTCACTGTGTATACCTTGAAAACATATGAAATTTTTACAGTACGGTTATGTATATTATGAGAGTGTACCCTGAAAATATCAAAATTTTCTGAGCAAAACTTGATTTATGAAAAATGTAACAAGATTCAGAGGTTTTGGGTACTTTAAATATAGTAAATCACTTTCTAAAATTCCAGGAAAATTGGTGGATCATTGTTGGATCATATACTATCCAGATCCAGAGGATAATAATTTTCAGAGCCTATTTGCTATTTTTCATAATAATGTTATAGTTATGGTTAAAAGAAAATAAATGGTTAAATGATGTCATAAATAAGGAAAATGTGATTTTTAAGCTTGGATACTCCTAATATTATATATTCTAACTATTGAGGGGTATTTTGGTAATATTTAATGAGAAATAATATTTATGACCTTTTATGGGTAGTAAAGGAGTTGTTTAATAAAGGGTAAAACAATTAGAATAAATTATTTATTCGCCTAATAACTTATTAAAATATTACTATGATATTTGTAATATAAGAATTCGATATTTTTTAGTAAACAAAGAAATATTAAGGTTAAAACTTCATGGAAATATTATTGAATGGGTAATAATATTTGTTTTAAGCATTAATAAATGATTAAGATATTATTAAAATGACTAATAATATTAGATTAAAATATTATTAATGATATGAGAATTAAAATATTATTAAGAGATTAATAATATTAGATTAAAGTATTATTGAATGATTAAAATATTATTAAGATGTTAATAACATTAGTAAACGAATAAAAGTGTTATTATTGGACTAATAATACCAAGAGGTGAATTAAATATTATTAGGATTAATAATATTAAGTGTCTTATAGGATTTACGATAGTTTATTAACTTATGTGTGCTATGTGATTTGCTTAATTGTTAAATAAATAGCATAAGTAAGCGTATCGATATACAACTACGCAGTACTAATTGGTAGATCGACGTTATCAATGTTAGGTTCTTCAAGGCCAATTAGTTAAAGCTAGCATTACTTGTAGCTGAGCAGACAGGCAAGTTCCCTAACTTCATTCTTTCAGTATATTGAATGCAAGTTCTATCTTACTCAACTTTTACATTGAGCAAGTTTCTAAACCTTATGCATTATTTTTAATTCGTGCAAAAAGGTATATATATTATTGCAGGTTATTCTTTAAGCTTGAATCTTATCTCCAAGCATGCCTTAAGTGGTCTAATTACTTTTAAAATTATTCCACATCTTTGTATTTATTGACATTCGCACTCGTGCATTTGAATTCGTATATTTATTTAAGTTCAGAAATTTGTGAACTATTCATGGTTAAGTCTGAACCCTTGTTCGGTCAGGCAAGTATGTGAGAATTTATAAAAGCTATCTGAACCAATCGATGGTAAGGATTCTTAGACTAAATGGACACCCCTTTTATTATAGGGGAGTACCCCAAGTACCGTATATAAGGTACAAATACCAGAGTTAAATGTTATGCATACACATAGCGTACGCGAGGCTGATCTCCTCAAGTACTTATTCTGTAGCCAGTAACCAGAGGGTCAACTAGCTATTGACTCCTTTGGAAGTTATTGTTCAGAGTCTACTTGACTATCAATTGTTCTAAAAGCAATAATCGTTCTTGCTTCTGATATTTATATTGTTGAATTCTTTTTTTTCTATATTCCATTCATCATGATATATCCTTTATTGTCATAGTTTAAACTTGCTGAGCAAACTCGCTGCTCATCCTTGCTATATCATGACTTTCATTGCAGTTAAACCCGAGACTTCAAGGAAGGGCAAGGGTAAAGAAAAGATGAAGTGATAGGCTTCACGTAGCTGGCTTATTTTATGCTTAGTTTAATTTGCTATTAATGTAATTTGAACCCTGATTACCATTTAGGGTATGTTTTGTGTTATGTATTAAGGTTATCGTATCTTGGGACTAGTAACACCTTTTGAATGAACAACATATGTTCGTTATATTCCGCATTTAGTTATTTTATGTTGTTGGAGGTGAATGTTTGTATTGGATCGTGATGACCGAATCCGGGTATTTTGAGACCCGAATTTGGGGGTGTCACAGGTTGGTATCAGAGCTATAGGTTATAACCCTTAGGAGAAAGAGTCCTTAGGCTATAACCTGAGAGAATATAGAGGAATAGAAGGGGATAGAACTCATATAGAGTTATTTTTTTGGTAGAAATTTATTATGATCTTAAAATTGAGGATTTGGATCATACGTTGGTGTTATTAAGCTTGTGGATAATTTGAGAAATTTGTATTGATGAGATAATATGGTAAAGTGAAGACCATTAAGTATGGACGATCCATTGTAAGCTGGAGTTATAGATATTCGAGGTAATTAGATTAATCATTTGATGTTATTGATCAATTCTGTGGCTATTGATCAATTTTTGTGGCTATTCATTAGATAAGATATTGGAGTGATGTGGTATAGAGTTTCTTTGTGATGAAGAGAGGGTACCTTAGAATCTGTTGGGTTAAGGGTTGCAAGAAGGAAATGATTAATTCGATAAATAATGAATATATCGATATTTTGAAGTGTTAGTTAAGTTATTAAGCTTTATGGTGGAATGCCAGGTGAGACAAAGGTAATGAACTCATATAGAGTTGTTAAGCAAAAGTTGAGAGTATTAAGATGAATGATTTTATATGCAAAATAAAATAAAATTTAAGAGATGACTAATGGCAATTTAGATTGTTTTGATGATTAGAAAGGAGAGACAACGGAGAGATTATAAGAAATGAACCAAGGGTAGATTTAGTGTCTGATCTGGAAAAAGTATCTAGAGATGGAACTGAATGATGAGATAATAGAAATCCCTAAGGAGGATCAATTGGAGCCGATATAAGGAATAAATGGAGGAAATGAAAGAAAGAAAGATTAAGTCTGAGAGTTATAAGACCTTTGTGAGTCGTAATGAATGAAGAATAGTAGTCAATGTATATGTACTAGTATACCTATGCATGTAAGAAATGTGAATCTCAGTTTTTGTACAGCTAACAGTATATCTGTTGTAAGTCCCAATTTTGTGTAAGTTGTGGAGTAGTTATGTGAATCCCATCTTGTTGTTAGTAACAGAAGGATAAATGGATATCAGGAATGCTATATGATGTAAGTAGTACGAGGTACTAAGATGAGCTTATTAGTATTTACTAAAGGTGCCTTGAGTTGATATGATGATGATACATCCCCACTTTTCAGATCTAGGGGAATGAAGTTCTTATTAATCCCATCTTTTGTGTCTTAATGGGATAGTTAACATTTATAGGAATATGCTGGAATTATAAGTGTTTGACACACTAAGGGGTGTATGAATATAAATGTGGTATTATTATTACATGATTGATTGTGATCGATTTGTGCCTTGACTCTTAAATGATAACATCAGTAGAATTTTGCACGATGTGTAAAACAAGAAGGATTTATGTAAGGTTTTGTTTAGAACAAACAATGCCGTCTAGGAGACAACCCCGATACACGAGGGTGGAAGAGTCAGTGAATAACGAGGAGGGTCAGACTAACCCCAAGAGGACCTTTGCGGACTTGTTAGAGGAAACGATGCAAGGCAGACCAGCCATTGCGGTTGTTTGGCCATGAAATCACATGGCGAACTTTACGGGTTTCAAATTACTAGGACCACCGGAGTTTCATGGGAATATGGATTCGAGTGAAGCCCAGACATGGGTAGAAGAAATGGAGAAAGTTTTAAAGGTCGCAAGAGTGACCGAGGAACAGAAGACTTCGTTTCCCACTTTCATGAGGAAGGGTGAGCCAAATTACTGGTGGAAGGCGACTAGAAGCCGAGCTGGGGAAGGTGCGACTGCGTGGACTCGTTTTAAGGAGCTATTTTTCAAAAAAATTACTTTCTAGAAAGCACGCAGGCAAGTATGGAGATAAAGTTCTTGGATCTGAAGCAAGATGATATGTCGGTAGCAGAGTACGCAACGAAGTTTAACAAACTAGCTAGGTTTGATCCACACCAAGTGGACACCGGAGCTAGGCGAGCGAAGAGATTTGATCAAGGGTTGAAGCCCTGGGCGTATAGTAAGGTTGTGGTTTTGCAGATCAACACATTTCCTACGTTACTTAAGGAAGCAATCATTGCCGAGGAGGAAATGAAGCGTTGACAAAGCACAACCAAGATTAGAAAAGCCATGATGGTCACAAGGAAGGATGTCGTGGGGTCCAAGGACGTGGTGTCAGGTATCATCCCAATCAATGATATAAATGCTTATGTGTTATTCGATTCGGGTGCTACCTGCTCTTTTGTTTCCGAAGAATTGCTAAAATGTTAGACTTACCTCGTGAAAAGTTAGAACACCCTATGAACGTAGAAGTAGCAAATAAGGAAATTATCCCCATAGAATGCATTCATAGGAATTGTTGTGCCGAATTGCGAGGATTTAAGCTCAGCGTGGATTTGATACCGATTCGTTTGGGGGAGTTCGATGTGATCCTTGGAATGGATTGGTTATCGATTCACGGAGCAGTCATCGACTGTAAGAAGAAGTGTGTACACCTGAAGACTTCTAATAAGTCGAAGGTAGTATTCTATGGTAGTAAATCGCCGAGACAATCTTGTTGTATAACGATGATGCAAGCTAAGAGATTTCTGAAGAAGGGTTGTATAGGTTATTTGGCTCATGTAGTTGATACTCGTCGAGTCGAGGGTGAACCAAGTCAGATACCTGTCGTAAGGGAATTCACAGATGTCTTTCCAGATGAAATTCCGGGATTACCGCCAGATAGGGAGGTAGAATTTGTAATTGACTTGGTACCGGGAGCCGCACCAATATCGAAGGCGCCGTATCGCATGGCACCGGTAGAAATGAAGGAGCTAATGGTTCAATTGCAAGAACTGTTGGATAAAGGTTATATCAGACCGAGCGTGTCACCATGGGGAGCGCCAGTTCTGTTCGTAAAGAAGAAGGATGGATCGTTAAGGCTCAGTATCGATTACAGGGAATTGAACAAGATTACGATTAAGAACAGGTACCCGCTACCCAGAATAGACGATCTGTTTGATCAACTCAAGGGAGCGAAATACTTTTCAAAGATTAATTTAAGGACAGGCTACCATCAGCTAAGGGTGAGACAGGAGGATATCCTGAAGACGACATTCAGAACTCGTTATGGACATTTCGAGTTTCTGGTAATGTCATTTGGACTAACAAATGCACCATCGACATTCATGGATATGATGAACAGAGTGTTCAAGCAGTACTTGGACAAGTTCGTGGTAGTATTCATCGATGACTTCTTAGTATATTCAGTGACAGAGGAAGAACATGCTGAACATCTAAGGATTGTTTTGGAGGCATTAAGAAGGGAGACGTTGTATGCGAAGTTTTCAAAGTGTGAATTTTGGTTACAAAGGGTGCAGTTTCTAGGTCACGTCATTGACCGGGATGGTGTTTCGATAGACCCAGCAAAGGTGGAAGCCATTATCAACTGGGAGCAGCCGAGGACGCCGACGGAGATCAGGAGTTTCCTAGGGTTAGCGGGATACTATCGGAGATTCGTCCAGGATTTTTTGAAGATAGCATCGTCGTTGACCAATCTAACCAGAAAGACGGTAAAGTTCGTTTAGACGGAGAAGTGCGAGGAGAGTTTCATGGAGCTGAAGAAAAGACTTAGCCAAGCACCAGTGTTGGCTTTACCGGACGACACTGGGGGTTTTGTAATATACAGTGATGCGTCACACAAAGGCCTCGGTTGTGTACTAATGCAGCATGGCAAGGTCATTGCGTACGCTTCACGTCAGCTGAAGGACTATGAGAAAGGATACCCGACTCATGATCTAGAGTTAGCAGCAGTAGTATTCGCCTTGAAGATTTGGAGGCACTACTTATATGGAGAGAGGTGCGAGATATATACAGATCATAAAAGTCTGAAATATATCTTCACTCAGAAGGAGCTGAATATGAGGCAGCACCGATGGTTAGAATTGATCAAGGATTACGACTGTGAGATTCTGTACCATCCGGGCAAAGCAAATGTAGTGGCAGATGCCCTGAGTAGGAAAGGCAGAGAGAAATTAATGAGGCTCACGACTCAAGCAGAGTTGATAAAGGAGTTCGAACGTTTGGAATTGGAGGTTAAGTATCCGATGGAGGCGGACGGGAAATTATTCACAGTGACAGCGAGCCCGACCCTATTGGATCAGATTAAGGAGGCTCAAGAAAAGGATGAGGATTGTGATTCAATAAAGAAGCGAATTGCCGAAGGCGAGGAGCTTAAGTAAAAGATTGATAGCACTGGATTGCTAAGGTTTGAAGGGAGAGTCTGGGTACCGTTGGATCTGGAATTGAGGGAAGAAATCCTTCAGGAAGCTCATAGCACGAAGTACTCAGTACATCCTGGGAGCACAAAGATGTACCAGGATTTGCGACAAAATTTTTGGTGGCCGAATATGAAACGAGAAGTGGCAGAGTGCGTCAGCCAATGTCTGACATGCCAGCGGATTAAAGCAGAGCACCAACGACCGAACGGATTACTTCAACCATTAGAGATTCTGGAGTGGAAGTGGGAGCACATCACAATGGACTTTATGGTGGGACTGCCACCAACTCATAAGGGTTTAGACGCTATCTGGGTAATTGTGGATCGTCTAACCAAGTCTGCTCATTTTCTGCCAATTAAGATACGGTACAATCTGGAACAATTAGCAAAACTTTACGTCAAGGAGATTGTATCACGTCATGGAGTGCCGATATCTATTGTATCGGACAAAGATCCGCGCTTCACGTCAAATTTTTGGAGAAGTCTGCAGGCAAGAATGAGAACACAGTTGAGGTTGAGTACAGCGTATCATCCTCAAACTGACAGCCAGAGCGAGCGAATGATTCAGACCTTAGAAGATATGCTTCGAGCGGTCGTGATGGATTTAAAGGGCAGCTAGGATGACCATTGCCACTGGTGGAGTTCGCTTACAACAACAGCTATCACGCTAGTATCGATATGCCACCGTACGAAGCGCTATATGGAAGGAAATGCCGAACCCTGATGTGTTGGGACGAGGTTGGAGAGCGAAGACTGTCGAGACCTGAATTGGTGCAGCAAACTACAGATACAGTACAACTGGTCAGGAATCGTCTGGTAGCAGCTCAGGATCGCCAAAAGAAATATGCCGACTTACATCGTCAGAAGAGAGACTTTGAAGTTGGTAGCTTTGTGTTTTTGAAGGTATCTCCCTAGAAAGGGAAGATCCGTTTTGGGAAGAAGGGCAAATTGAGCCCTAGGTTCATAGGACCGTTCGAGGTATTAAGGCGAATTGGCGAAGTGGCGTACGAGGTAGCGTTACCTCCTGAACTTGAGTACATTCACAACGTGTTTCATGTGTCAGTGTTGTGGCCGTATAAACCAGACTACAAGCACGTTATCTCGTATGAACCAATCCAAGTCGAGAAAGACTTATCGTACGAGTAAATTTCTGTTCAGATACTCGATAGGAAGGAACAGAAACTGAGGAATAAGATCATCTATTCCGTCAAGGTTCTCTGGAGGAATCACGCAGTCGAAGAAGCTACGTGGGAACTCGAAGAGAAGATGAAAGCAAATTATCCTTTTCTATTCGAGTAACCTTATTTTGCAATTCCGAGGACGGAATTTTTATAAGGGGGGAGGGATGTAGTGCCCATGAATTTTAAACATCATTATTAATTAAATATATAAATTAAAATTTTAATGAGTTAGTTTGTGTGCTTATTTGAACCTTTTGTGTGCATTGGTAGCCTACATGACTAGGTGATGAATTGTTTTAAGTTGAGTAAAGGGGGTCACTAATAGTATAGTTAAATTAGTGAACAAGCCTTAAGGTTTAATATCAATTAAATTGATAAAGTAGTTACTAATTAATCATGCAAGTAAATTGAATATACTTAGTATATTAAATTGAGTAAATTAATTAATAAAAGTATTAATTAATGAGAATATTGTCACATTGAATAATAAAATTTAATAGTTCAATTAGTAATCAATTTCTAATTGATTAGCTTATTTAATTAAGGAACTAAGACCAATTATTTATTTGATCATGGGTGTAGTAATTAATAGTGTGGCAAATTAATTAATCAATCATTGGGTTAAATTAAATGACTCAATATTGCATTAAATAGATTTGAATTTTATTAGCCTAATTAGGTTACAAGTTAAAGAGATATGTGTAAGTAATTAAATTCCATAAGATTGGAAATAGAAACCCTAAATAAACAATTAGGGTAATACATATTAAAATTGTTAAACTATGTTTATTACCTATTAAACCCTATTAAGCCTTTTAAGACATGAAATTATGTCAATCAACTTGCTTTATTTGGTAACTCTTACACAAAGGACAAGGTTGTCAAGCTCCCATTGGTGGAAAATCTAATTAGCACACTTAAAGATAAGATTAAGGCTAAATGGAAGGGATAAGGTGAACTCTTATATCCAATGGGTAAGAAAGATGTGGGGCATAATAGCATGAATTCTAATTTAGCATTATACTTGCAAGTATTCTATCCTTTCATTTCATTTCAAGTTCATTTCTTCTTTTCATCTCCTTCTTTCATTTCTCCCAAGCAAGAACACAAAGTGAGAGCTTAGAGAGAAAAAGAGAGTGAGATTAGCATAGTTCATGCATCCCAAGTTCATCACATACTTTGGTAGATCAAAGAGAGTAGCTACAAGATCAAGGTGAAACCCTAAATCATTTTCTTCTTTCTTACTTTGTTTTATTTTCATAGTTTTTGAGAGATTTTGTTCTAAGACTCAAGAATCATTAGATATTCATACTTTATGTATAGATCTAATCCTCTTGAGTGTTAGAATGGAGATTCAAAGGAAGAAAAGGAACTTATGTTCTTAAAGGGTAAAAACCTTAGCTTTTCTTCACTTGGATCACCCATAACTTGAGATCTACAACTTGGATTTGTAATCCGTCGAAGGAGGGTGCTAGATACATGAGTTAGCTAGTAAACCCAAGTGGTAGAACACAAATCCAATAATTTTTGAAGTCTTGGGGGCTATTTTCTCAAAACAGTCCAGCTATAAAACTTAAAGCTTTAAAACCCTAAAAGCTTGCTGTCCTCGTTTTTCCAAAGGTTGTTTCGGCTAGTTATAGATCTTTTAAAAATCTGGGAAAAATCACAGAGGTACCTTAAGAATTATCTACAAGTAGGAAAAAGAACGAACACGTTTCGATGTGTAGTTTTTGTGTAATGGCTTTTATCGTAAAGGACTCCTAAATATTTATACCCAGATTTCTCACTGTGTATACCTTGAAAACATATGAAAGTTTTACAGTACGTTTATGTATATTATGAGAGTGTACCCTGAAAATATCAGAATTATCTGAGCAAAACTCGATTTATGAAAAATGTAACAAGATTCAGAGGTTTTGGGTACTTTAAATATAGTAAATCACTTTCTAAAATTCCAGGAAAATTGGTGGATCATTGTTGGATCATATACTATCCAGATCCAGAGGATAATAATTTTCAGAGCCTATTTGCTATTTTTCATAATAATGTTATAGTTATGGTTAAAAGAAAATAAATGGTTAAATGATGTCATAAATAAGGAAAATGTGATTTTTAAGCTTGAATACTCCTAATATTATATATTCTAACTATTGAGGGGTATTTTGGTAATATTTAATGAGAAATAATATTTATGACCTTTTATGGGTAGTAAAGGAGTTGTTTAATAAAGGGTAAAACAATTAGAATAAATTATTTATTCGCCTAATAACTTATTAAAATATTACTATGATATTTGTAATATAAGAATTCGATATTTTTTAGTAAACAAAGAAATATTAAGGTTAAAACTTCATGGAAATATTATTGAATGGGTAATAATATTTGTTTTAAGCATTAATAAATGATTAAGATATTATTAAAATGACTAATAATATTAGATTAAAATATTATTAATGATATGAGAATTAAAATATTATTAAGAGATTAATAATATTAGATTAAAGTATTATTGAATGATTAAAATATTATTAAGATGTTAATAACATTAGTAAACGAATAAAAGTGTTATTAGTGGACTAATAATACCAAGAGGTGAATTAAATATTATCAGGATTGATAATATTAAGTGTCTTATAGGATTTACGATAGTTTATTAACTTATGTGTGCTATGTGATTTGCTTAATTGTTAAATAAATAGCATAAGTAAGCGTATCGATATACAACTACGCAGTACTAATTGGTAGATCGACGTTATCAATGTTAGGTTCTTCAAGGCCAATTAGTTAAAGCTAGCATTACTTGTAGCTGAGCAGACAGGCAAGTTCCCTAACTTCATTCTTTCAGTATATTGAATGCAAGTTCTATCTTACTCAACTTTTACATTGAGCAAGTTTCTAAACCTTATGCATTATTTTTAATTCGTGCAAAAAGGTATATATATTATTGCAAGTTATTCTTTAAGCTTGAATCTTATCTCCAAGCATGCCTTAAGTGGTTTAATTACTTTTAAAATTATTCCACATCTTTGTATTTATTGACATTCGCACTCGTGCATTTGAATTCGTATATTTATTTAAGTTCAGAAATTTGTGAACTATTCATGTTTAAGTCTGAACCCTTGTTCGGTCAGGCAAATATGTGAGAATTTATAAAAGCTATCTGAATCAATCGATGGTAAGGATTCTTAGACTAAATGGACACCCCTTTTATTATAGGGGAGTACCCCAAGTACCGTATATAAGGTACAAATAGCAGAGTTAAATGTTATGCATACACATAGCGTACGCGAGGCTGATCTCCTCAAGTACTTATTCTGTAGCCAGTAACCAGAGGGTCAACTAGCTATTGACTCCTTTGGAAGTTATTGTTCAGAGTCTACTTGACTATCAATTGTTCTAAAAGCAATAATCGTTCTTGCTTCTGATATTTATATTGTTGAATTCTTTTTTTTCAATATTCCATTCATCATGATATATCCTTTATTGTCATAGTTTAAACTTGCTGAGCAAACTCGTTGCTCATCCTTGCTATATCATGACTTTCATTGCAGTTAAACCCGAGACTTCAGGGAAGGGCAAGGGTAAAGAAAAGATGAAGTGATAGGCTTCACGTAGCTGGCTTATTTTATGCTTAGTTTAATTTTCTATTAATGTAATTTGAACCCTGATTACCATTTAGGGTATGTTTTGTGTTATGTATTAAGGTTATCATATCTTGGGACTAGTAACACCTTTTGAATGAACAACATATGTTCGTTATATTCCGCATTTAGTTATTGTATGTTGTTGGAGGTGAATGTTTGTATTGGATCGTGATGACCGAATCCGGGTATTTTGAGACCCGAATTTGGGGGTGTCATAGAGCCAAAGACAACAAAGATACTCTGCCAGATATAAACGAAGCACAACAGAGATAATGTCTGAAGATAGTAGAGCAGTCCTCTACAATGGATGTGACGCCCCCAAATTCGGGTCTCAAATACCCGGATTCGGTCATCACGATCCAATACAAACATCCACCTCCAAACAACATACAATAACTAAATTCGGAATATAATAAACATATGTTGTTCATTCAAAAGGTGTTACTAGTCCCAAGATTCGATAACCTTAATACATAACACAAAACATATCCTAAATATTAATCAGGGTTTAAATTACATTAATAATAAATTAAACTAAGCACAAAACAAAGTTAGCTACTTGAAGTCTATTACTCCATCTGTTCTTTACCCTTGCCCTTCCCTGAAGTCTCGGGTTTAACTGCAATAAAAGTCATGATATAGCAAGGATGAGCAACTAGTTTGCTCAGCAAGTTTAAATACAACAATAAAGAGTATATCATGATGAACGGAATATAAAGATTGGAATTCAACAATATGAATATCGGTAGCAAGAATAATAATTGCTTTTAGAACAATTGATAGTCAAGTAGACTTTGAACAATAACTTCCAAAGGAGTCAATAGCTAGTTGACCCTCTGGTTACTGGCTACAGAATAAGTACTTGAGGGGATCAGCCTCGCATACGCTATGTATATGCATAACATTTAACTCTGCTGTTTGTACCTTATATACGGTACCTGGGGTACTCCCCTATAATGAAAGGGGTGTTCATTCAGTCTAAGAATCCTTACCATTGATTGGTTCGGATAGCTTTTATAAATTCTCACATACTTGCCTGACCGAACAAGGGTACAGACTCATTCTTAAATAGCTCGTGATTTACCGAACTTTAATAAATGTAAGAATACAAGACTATACGAATTCAAATGTACCGAGTGCGAATGTCAATAACATCGATGTGGATTAATTGTAAATTGATTTAAACCACTTAAGCATTTCTGGAAATAAAATTTCATGCTACGATACAATAGTAGCCTGTTCGAATATAAATTGAGTAGGGTTTAAGGAAACTTGCAACAATTAAAGTTTCGGGATAGATAACTTGCCTGTCTGCTCAGCTACAAATAATTCTAGCTTTAATTAACTTGATTGGGAAGACCTACCATTAATAGAGTCGGCCCATCCATTAGTGCTGAGTACAATTATAAGATACGCTTACTAATGCAAATCAACTAACACGTAAGTCAACACATAACACACCAAACATGACACTATTGTTGACCTTATTAAAATACCATTGAACCTTAAGTTCATGATTTATTAACACTAAGTGTTAGGCACATAATAAACCTGTGAACAATTTACAATTTGTTCAATCTATGTTTAATTAGCTTAAGCCCATTTTACCATCTAATATTACTTAAATAGTAATTAAGTAATTATCTTGAATTATTATTTAATTATAAACAATGACTAGTTATGGTTACTTATTATTTAATTATAAATTAAGTAATAAGTAATTAAATTATAAATCTTTATTTAGTATTTAGCACGAAGTAATACTTAATTTACTCTTAATCTCAAGATGCCTTTAATTATTATTTAACCTTAATTAAATAATAATTAATTATTACCTTTATTTATTATTTAATCACAAATAATACTAACTAGGTTTATTTATTATTTAAACTGATCAAATAATAAATAATTAAATTATTAATCTTATTTGTATTTAATTATTATTTAATAGTAATTAAATAATAATTAATTAATTTAGTATCCTTATTTATTATTTAATATTAATTAAATAATAAATAATTAATTTTATTTAATTTGTGTAATTTAATCATAAATTCAACTTACTAGATTAATATTTAAAACATTTAAATACTAATCTTAATTATTTATTACAATCGGAAAAATATAGAATATAATCCCAAATATCAATTTTTGTATTTATACTATTCTTTTAAAAATTTTAATCAACTTTTAATCATTTAATTAATTAAAGATTAACTGGATGGCATTTTCGTAAATAACCCGAAATCATTAAATTTCCTCATTTTCGCTACTGGTAGTCTGGTTCGCCGCTTTCAAAGTTTTTCCACCATTAATGAGTAATTATACCTCTAAGCAAGCTTTAATTTACACAATAATTTCCCAAACAACTACCCATATCACAACAACAATTAGTAACTTAATAAATTGAATACCCATAAATTATATCAATAGTTATTTCACAAATTTTTGGTAAAAATGTGTTCACTTAATAAATTCAATAAATACATCATATACATTATTTTTAACCTCAAGTCATATGGATATTCACATAATCAAATCCCACAAATTATTCTATATCTCAATAATAATTTTTTTTTCTATATCATCCAAACAATTTATTTCTCAACAAACAATTAATTTGAGATACTTTCATAAAAGTAAAAATAATTGCTTACCTCCTTTGATAATTGTTCTTTGAGAGATTAAATTTTATCTTCTTCCTCTAACAATTCCTTGCTGGCTAATAAAATTTTCGGATGAAATATCTACGGAGGAAATTGAGAGAACTTGTGAAATGGAGAGAGAAAGGGGAATGGGTTTTGTTTCTTTTCTTCCTTTTCTTCCGAACATCATGGGAAATAGAGAGATGGAACTTTGGTTTTGTTTGAGACAAGCAACCCACTGACACACGCGACAAGACAAAGTTCCTCCAATACACGGCAACCCACTGACACACGCGATAAGACAAAGTTCCTCCAATACACGGCATAAATTCTGACATGCTTTAATAAAATAATTAATTAATATTTATACATTACATACTCCTTAATTATACACATAGGATAAATAATATTACCACATGTATAAAAATAAATATACCATTGTAAACACCCAAATTTTGCACTTCGTATACTAACCCTGACAGGAGGGCAAAATCGTCAATTAACCCAGCCTACGAGAACGAAAGGTGGACATAAGTACGAACACTCAGGGCCACCGCAATGACTTGCGATCAAAGCCGACACGACAACGATCAAAGCTGAATGATATAGCACATTTCCCAGCGGTTCTCGGACTGTAAAAAACAAGCCTTTCAGCAAAAACTAATTGTACGACACGAGAATCGAGGTGCGGTACGAAAATTGAGAAAATCAGCCCAGCCAGCCGCAGATCAATCCGCGGCCAATGGTGGGAACGGAACTCGAGCACGGCGCGGAAAAACCGAGGATCAGCGCGGGGGAACCGAGGCCAGCCGCTGATCAATCTGCGGCCAGTCGCAGATTAATCTGCGGCTGCCTCTGATCGGCCTTTATGTTGTCCGATTAATAGAACGACAATTACACGCAAGTATACGCGGTCAACAAGTAATAAAGAGTAAGTAGAGTATCGATCCCACGAGTAATTATTACTAGTCTTTTTAAAGTATTAACATTTTATCATCTCAATCTTATTTAAACAAACGATAATTGTTTTTGTTGTTTTGCATTAATAAAGATAACAAATAATCAAAGAACTATGGAAAGTTTTAAGATAATGAAATCAAATATTAACAAGTCTAAGATCACAATTTCCCCCAACACTTCACTTGAATATCCTAACTCTCTCTTTTCAACTAGTTAAATCACAAGGATTGTTATCCGAGAATTTACAAGTATATACAAGCCTCTCTCGATGGTCAAATACGTATTTCCCAATGTGGTGTATAAATATCTCTATTCTACACACTAGCAAGAATCCAATATCAAGAATAATCAACAAGACACGTGTCACCAAATCTCATTAATCACCTTGTCAATTACCAACTTTCGCAATGGAAACCATTAAGCATGATTCTCAAATAGATACATGTGGTATTTAGGTATATGTCTATCCTAAATACAATTAAATTATCCATTCATGAGGGTAATAAATAAAACACACGTCACTTAATTTCATAAATTACCCATAGGAATATCTAATTTTCACATGATATCATAACAAGGTCTCAACCTATACTTCCTCTCTCAATTCCATATAAGTTCCCAAGGTAATTACTAGCTAAGTAATTAATATATAAAGCACAAATTATGATATCCAATCACAAATGAATAACCAATATCCAAGAGAGAGCATTCAATTCAAACTACATATTGGGTTCCATTGAAATCTTAGAAAATTAGTTCTAGTTCATGGTAACTACAAATAACATCATATTCAAATTATACATCATGTTGGATTACAAAATAGAAGAGAAAACTAGAGATAGAACCACTTTTGTAGATTTTCATATGATGTTTGATGGGTTGATGATGAACACTAGCTTCTCCTCCTTGATTTTGCAATCCTTGATGTTTTTGCTCTTGGCCTTGCTTGATGTAGCTTGATTTTAGCACTTTGGCCCTCTAATTTGATGTATTTGGTAGTTTCCTCTCTCTAGATTTTGTGTTAGAAGGTGTTAGGATGAGTTAGAATGAGTGGGTATGTGTTAGAATGAAGTTCTAGCCGCCACTTTGGTGTTATATCAGTTGGGTCTCCCAAACCCTAGCATTTCCCGAGTTTTGGACCAAAAAAATCGCTGAATCAGAAGTGTTTCTCGCCCCGGCGAGGATTTTGGCCTGAATTCCGTCGCCCCGGCGACGCTCTCGCCCCGACGGTGTTCTGTACCGCGAGACAGTTTCGACATCTGTTGGTAAAATGGTCATAACTTCTTCGTCCGAACTCGGATTAAGGCGATTAAGGAGGCTATGGAAAGCTAAGAAGTAGCTCTACAACTTCCATAACTGGAGCTCAACGATATAATGTCCGGAGAAAGGATAAAATTGCCCTAGAAGCAGCTGCTATGTAAAATTCATGCAAAATCCGATGGTAAAATGACCATAACTCTCTCATACAAACTTCAAATTGGATTATTCTGGATGTTCTGGAAAGCTAAGATCAAAATGTATAACTTTTGTGCTTTGAGTTTTCAGAGATTCGGATTGCATCATGGGTCAAATTGAGAAACAAGCAGCGGAAATGCTAGATTCAAGCAAAAAACGCATCGATTCAAGTGGCCTTTATTTCAATACCTACAAAACAACGTAAAAACGCATAAAAGCACATAAATACATATAAAAGTAATACAAAGCTAGATTACACAATAATAAGATGAAAACACATAAAATCAAACGAAATAGCTAAAGACTTACAAATTAGTAAGGCTAAAAGTACCCAATTTGTGTATATAAAATACACTCATCAAATATCCCCAAACTTAAACCTTTGCTTGTCCTCAAGCAAAACACACAAACTATAAAAACTAAACATTTTTAAATAAAAACTATCTTGAGCAATGAGTTAATAAGCTAACCAATGGTCTCAAAGCATAAACACGTGAAAACTCAAGGAAACTTTCAAAACGTTGCAAGTCTATATTTACAATTAGCTAGTTATAGCTTGCTTTAGGTCCCTTCCGTGTGTGTGTGAGTACCCAATAGCACTAAACCAAACAAGCTCGAATGAAGCTATGCAACCACATTACCTTATGAAATAATCAAAATAAACCACCAAAAACTACATGCTTAACACATCACTTAATACAAAGGTATACAAATCATAATTTCCAAAAATTTGAAATCAAAGGACTCTAGGTAAGTGCATTTTATGCTCCATCTTATCCTAAGTCTACTCTTGTGGGTGAGTGCATTTTACGCTCCATCTCAACCCAACACAAGATTTGATAAACATAAATGTCTCACTTTTAACAAAATTATAAGAGAGTGCGTTTTACGCTCTATCTCTCCTACGCATGTGTCCATGAGTGAGTGCGTTTTACGCTCCATCTCAACTCACCACATGACCAATAATTTAAACACAACAAATTTGGACACCTTGCTTCGAGTGATGTTTAAACGAGTTCAAGAGTTTATAGATATTTCCCATAAGTATTCGGTTATAAAAGTCTTCTCTAAGCATACGACTAGCTCAATACTCATGGGTGAGTGCATAAAAGTGAAAGGACGCATAAGCAAAACAATAACCAACAATAACGATAAGCACAACGAGTAAGCAACAATGATCCATTTTCCATGAGTTAGAATCAATTCAAACAAGCCATTATCATAGACCATGGATTATGGTTCAAATCAAATTAAAACAATGCTCAAGGGACATATCCTAAAAATAAATGAATTTTTTTTTGAACAAAAATACATATCTTAAATCACATAAAAACTAGATTAAAAACACACAAATACGAAGTACTACCCCCAAACTTAAACTTGAAATTGTCCTCAATGTCTGATATAGGAAAAATTAAAATAGAAGACTTCCCTGAAACCGTGTCAAGCGCCATTGATATCATCTTTCAATACCTCTAAGTTGGGAGTGTACCTGAAAACAAATGACTAAAGAAATTAAAAATGCAATTAAACCACTAAAATGCAATCAAACAAAAATAAAAACAAAATAGTAAACTTGGGTTGCCTCCCAAGAAGCGCTTGGTTTAAAGTCGTTAGCCCGACTCCTCCATTTCATTTCAATCCGGCTCAATCGCAAAATTAACCATTGCATGTCGCCTCGCTGTTCTTTCTTTGATTTGCATGGCATGCATGCCTGGTTGGTGACCCCCAAACTTAATTTCAATTAATGGCACAAAGAACCTTTCCCCGCCCGCTTCATCCATTGGTAGTGATGTAACATTTGAGGGCTTCGCTTTAGTAGGAGTCATTGTATCAAGATCACCTAGTTTGATCTTTTTAGATAAGTGCCCAATTGCGAACGTTGACAAACTAGCTGCTTCCTCTTCCGTTGTGTCTATGAAAAGATTGGGGCATTGGGGCTTGACAAGCACAACGGGCTCTTCTTCTATCTTCATTTCCTCGGCCCACCATGGTTCCATATTTATGTTAGCTCTCATGTCAAAAGGAGCTTTGCCGACGACATGACTTCCAATAAGGCATGGTTTTGCAAAACTGACTGGATTCTTGAATTTTGCTGACGAAGGCACTTGGGGCACTAATACAATCGGCTCATCTTCGTTAGCACTTACAGATAGATCTTCGGTGGCCTCATTTTCCATAGCCTCACTTGTCTCCGCTTTGTCGACATCTTGTGGCGCATCCAGTTGCAGATTTGGCTCGGGCTCACCATAAGTCTCAGAATCCATGTCATAACACCAATAATTTTGAGGACAGTTGTTCAAAGCTTTGAACATTTGGTCAAGCTGATTCTGAAGATTTTGAATTGATATTTCCTGACTTTTCAACATCTCCTCCTTCGAAGCCATGATCTTGGTTACAAGTTCCTCAAAGTTTGACGTCTTCTCTTCTTGAATAGGAGGTGGACATGAGAATTTCGGTGCAAAAGCTGGACTTGGAGCATAACATTGATCGTCATAATTGTAGCTCCCTGTAGAATCCGGGTGATACCCCCAATCTTGGTGATAATCGGGATAATCATAGTTGTTGAGGTAATCACCCCCGTATTGTACCGGTCCAAAACTGATGGTGCATTGATGACTCGGGTGATTGTCAGTACAATAATCACATGTCACTGCTATACCTTGAGTGCTCTCTGTTACTAAGGCATCCAACTTCCTCGATAGTGTTTCAAATTGTGTTGACAATGCATAGAGTGCATTGAGTCCATCAATCCCAGTTTCCCTTAGTTGAGTCATATTCGTGTATGGCCATTGATAAGCAAAGTCATCCATAGTGTACCTTGTAAAGCATCAAAACAGAAAAATGTTAAAATAAAATAAAAACAAATTTATATACAAGTTTAAATTAAGATCAATTTGATTGTAATAATATTGGAAAAATACTAGAAAAATAATTCCCCGGCAACGGCGCCAAAAACTTGTTGTCCGATTAATATAACGACAATTACGCGCAAGTATACGCGGTCAACAAGTAATAAAGAGTAAGTAGAGTATCGATCCCACGAGGAATTGTTACTAGTCTTTTCCAAGTATTAACCTTTTATCATCTCAATCTTATTTAAACAAACGATAATTGTTTTTGTTGTTTTGTATTAATGAAGATAACAAATAATCAAAGAACTATGGAAAGCTTTAAGATAATGAAATCAAATATTAACAAGTCTAAGATCACAATTTCCCCCAACACTTCACTTGAATATCCTAACTCTCTCTTTTCAACTAGTTAAATTACAAGGATTGTTATCCGAGAATTTACAAGTATATACAAGCCTCTCTCGATGGTCAAATACGTATTTCCCAATGCGGTGTATAAATATCTCTATTCTACACACTAGCAAGAATCCAATATCAAGAATAATCAACAAGACACGTGTCACCAAATCTCATTAATCACCCCATCAATTACCAACTTTCGCAATGGAAACCATTAAGCATGATTCTCAAATGGATACATGTGGTATTTAGGTATATGTCTATCCTAAATACAATCAAATTATCCATTCATGAGGGTAATAAATAAAACACACGTCACTTAATTTCATAAATTACCCATAGGAATATCTAATTTTCACATGATATCATAACAAGGTCTCAACCTATACTTCCTTTCTCAATTCCATATAAGTTCCCAAGGTAATTACTAGCTAAGTAATTAATATATAAAGCACAAATTATGATATCCAATCACAAATGAATAACCAATATCCAAGAGAGAGCATTCAATTCAAACTACATATTGGGTTCCATTGAAATCTTAGAAAATTAGTTCTAGTTCATGGTAACTACAAATAACATCATATTCAAATTATACATCATGTTGGATTACAAAATAGAAGAGAAAACTATGGATAGAACCACTTTTGTAGATTTTCATATGTTGTTTGATGGGTTGATGATGAACACTAGCTTCTCCTCCTTGATTTTGCAATCCTTGATGTTTTTGCTCCTTGGCCTTGCTTGATGTAACTTGCTAGCCCTCTAATTTGATGTATTTGGTAGCTTCCTCTCTCTAGATTTTGTGTTAGAAGGTGTTAGGATGAGTTAGAATGAGTGGGTATGTGTTAGAATGAAGTTCTAGCCGCCACTTTGGTGTTATATCAGTTAGGTCTCCCAAACCCTAGCATTTCCCGAGTCTTGGACCAAAAAAATCGCTGAATCAGAAGTGTTTCTCGCCCCGGCGAGGATTTTGGCCTGAATTCCGTCGCCCCGGCGACGCTCTCGCCCCGGCGGTGTTCTGTACCGCGAGACAGTTTCGACGTCTGTTGGTAAAATGGCCATAACTTCTTCGTCCGAACTCGGATTAAGGCGATTAAGGAGGCTATGGAAAGCTAAGAAGTAGCTCTATAACTTCCATAACTGGAGGTCGACGAGATAATGGCCGGAGAAAGGATCAAATTGGCCCGGAAGTAGCTGCTATGTAAAATTCATGCAAAATCCGATGGTAAAATGACCATAACTCTCTCATACGAACTTCAAATTGGATGATTCCGGATGTTTTGGAAAGCTAAGATCAAAATCTATAATTGTGCTTTGAGTTTTGAGAGATACAGATTGCATCATGGGTCAAATTGAGAAACAAGCAGCGGGAATGCTAGATTCAAGCAAAAAACGCATCGATTCAAGGGGCCTTTATTTCAATACCTACAAAATAACGTAAAAACACATAAAAGCACACAAATACATATAAAAGTAATACAAAGCTAGATTACACAATAATAAGATGAAAACACATAAAATCAAACGAAATAGCTAAAGACTTACAAATTAGTAAGGCTAAAAGTACCCAATTTGTGTATATAAAATACACTCATCACTTTATCAGCGCATTTCTTCATTTGGCATACAGAGAGTTAGACAGCAGGGGAAGAAGAAAAAAAAGAGGAAGAATCAGCAGCAAACAGTAGCGAGAAAGGAGAGAAAAAAGAGAAAAAAGTGAGGAATTATACCCCATTTGTTAGATTGTATCACATACACTTTCTACTCTATTCAATATACGTAGTTTTTTTTGTGTATTATTGAGAATACATGGATTAGGGATTATTAATGAGGGTTCCGACGGAACAAAATTCTTCCTAATGACCCGATGATATCCATTTGGCGATTTTTAGCTTGTTTAATTTTTGTAACATCCATTTTGTGGGTGTGTAGAAATTGTGGATGTGAGCCTAGGAATGCGACCCCGTGGTCCAAATCCGATGATGGACATTTTCGGGTGTATGTATTATGGGCGATGTACCCTATAGTGTAAATTGTAATTGTCGGGCCTTAAAACGGTATCAAGTTGAAAATCGGGTTTAAGGCCCCATAATAGTGAAATATGTGGTTGTGGGCGTTCGGAGTTATTTTGATGGCTCACATGCCCATGAATAGCCCTAACGCATTTTAATGCTTGATTTGATTTACGACACCAAAATTGATTTCAAAACTAAACGATGAAGATTTCCATTAAAACAATCAAATTAGGTTATTAGTACCACGAGGCTTAAAATTGGAAGTGTTAATGAATGTCGATTCCTATTTAAACGAGAAGGCTAAAGAAAGATCGTGTTCAAACATCACAAAAATAGTTTTATAAAAATAAATGACGTTTTATTAAACCGTTGTGCATAGGGTTAAAGAGATCCTAGAAATTGCCCGTCACTTTATTTACGAAAGCAACGTATAGGTCTCGATTCCTATTTTGACGAAGGTTTAAAAAAACTCTTGTTTTGCCAAAACGACACCTAATGAAAATCTCACAGTTTTTGACAATTAAAATCAAACCTTTCTCATAAGAAATAAAGCTTTCTCGTATAGGCCAAAAGACATTCTAAAGCATTCTCAAACTAAAACACGATTCTTCATAAAAAACCCAAATGGTTTCTTCATGCAAACTCACCAAAACATTCACATAAGCACACACGCGCGCTCACACACATTTTAAGAATTAAAGGATAGGAAAAGCATCAAGATTGCGGTAACCGTGTTTCACGGAAGTCGGGGGGTGCCTAACACCTTCCCCTCGCTTAAGTAAGCCCCCGAACTCTATGAATCTCGGTTTGCAGACCAATTAATTCGGAGTCACGCATGAGCCAGCGATTTACGAAAACAAAAACTCGGATGAGTTGGTACATCCATTTCAAATATACCAACTAGCGACTCTGGTCAATTGGCTCATCACAAAAGACGATCTTTCAAAACCACGTCGACATTTATGCCGACCTTTTCTAAAAATCATCTAATAAACGGCTAAAATTAGAAAGGGTAACAATTACCACATAAGCGATCCTCCCGGCGTCGACAGCTGGCGACTCTGCTGGGGACATTAGAGGGCCTAAGCCGCGTTCAAATCTGGATGCTGTCCTATCCTTTAAAAATATATGAATGTGTATATATGTGCGATATTTTGACCTGTTTTACTTGTTGTTGTTGTGTGAATGTGTTTTTGTCCAAATGAATGAATGATTGAATGGAATTGCTTTACTTTAAAGTAATCATTTGCATACGGTGAGGATGATGAATGTGAATGTATGTTGAGAGTGTACCTCCTCCTGAGGCGAACCCGTCGGTTGCGTATTACTGGACTCGAAGGGGCTGCTCCCCGGAGATGGCTCAGGAAACGCACCACCCATATCCGCTCTAATCAAAAGGATTCAGACGAGTAGATTGTGAAGATTTGGGGACCTTCATGCCGAAAAGCCGCGAGAGTAACCTTAGTGTAGATCAGCCTCAGATTAACCCAACGCAGGGAAAGCCTCTTCATGCCCTTTTACGTTTACGCGCATAAATTTCATAGTCCCATTCAATATTTTTGTATATACCTCCCCTTTTTGTCAAAAGAAGGTACTAACCTCTGTGTTTTGCAGGGAATAGCTGGGAAAGCATAATAATTCGTGTCTAGCATTTATTATTGCAATGAGGGACTGCTAACATTTTGTTTTGCAGGGAAAGATTAAAAAACCCAAAAACACAAAAGTTACAGCTTTACCATGCATCCTCATCTTTCATTTCCCAAGAACTAAACTCCAAACTGTTTTTCCCTGTAGGATTGCTCCTCAAACGCGTTTGCAATCTAAGAAGGCCCAGGTTTCTACATCTGAAATGGCTGATCTTCCACCTCCCAATCTTGGTTCCATATCTCAGGAGGAATTCGATGATTTTAAAAAACAGATGTTGGAAATGGCCACGATGCTGAGGGAGCAGTTGCTACCTAAACAGGATCCGCCAAGCAATGATCCGCCTAAAGATGATCAACCCCAACCTAAGGGCGAGCCAGTCGTCCCCAAAGCCATTCCTACACCTAACAGGACAGTAATTACTATTCCAAAGGAGGGAGACACTGATGATCTTCGAAAGAAAATGAAGCAGATGGAGGATACTATCCAGTCTATGAAAGGCATAGGTTCCCTGGGCAGGGTAAATTATGCAGATCTGTGTGTCTTCCCAGGAACCAGGTATCCGGAGAAGTTCAAGGTCTCCGAATTTGAGAAATATAATAGGAAGGGAGACCCTTATATACACTTGAAGATATACATTGGGGAACTTGGGTCTTCTGCAGAGGACGAAGGACTGAGGATGCAGTTATTCCAAAAGAGCCTAACGGGAGAAGCAAGAACTTGGTATGCCCGCCTTGATAATGCTCGGATCCACAACTGGGAGGAGTTGGCACATACTTTCTTGACACAATATAGCTTCCAGGCACAGTTGGCCCCTGACAGATATCAAATAACAAAGGTCAAGAAGCAACCAAAAGAATCTTTTAGGGATTATGCACAGTGGTGGAGGGGTATGGCTGCACAGGTAAATCCCCCAATGAGCGAGGCGAAAATGGTAATGACCTTTGTGGATATTCAGGAGGCACCCTATTATGAGCGACTGATAGCGGGGATTGGAAGACCTTTTGCCGAAATGATAAAGCATGGAGAAATGGTTGACATGGGGTTGAAGTCTGGCAAGATCCGGGACTTCACAGCTCTAGAGGCAGTTGTGGAGCAAATCCAGAGTGAAAACTATGGTAGTACTTCCCGCAGGACCCAAAAGAAAAGGGAGGAAGATGTTTCCCTCATCCTGCAGGGATTATCTAGGAAAGTGGAGAGTAGCCCTCTAGTGCAAATACAGAGAATTATGCCACCCCAACAATCTAATTTCCATAATCAAAGGACGGACGGACGAAGAAGATTTGAAGCCACAAAAGATCGGGTATTCACCCCGCTTGGGGATCCTCTTGAACAGATTTTGGCAGTCTTAATAGCACAGAGAAAGATAGTCGATTTGCACCCCAATTGACCCGAAAGGGAGAAGATTTGACCCGAGTAAGAAGTGTGCCTACCATTCGGGTTCCCCTGGTCATGATACTCAGGACTGCTGGACGCTGAAGCACAAGATTCAGAACATGATCGATAGCGGAGAGATCGTGGTGGAACAACCAGAGTCACCAAATGTTAAAGTCAATCCCCTGCCTAAGCATGATGGGGAAGGGGTCAATGTGGTGGAAGCCAGCGAAGCCGGAGGACCACCAAGGCTGAATTATATAAAGAGAATTGATGAGATGATTGACATGACAAGTGATCAGGAGAATATACGAGGGACACCGATTAGGTTGGCAGGTCTGAGCAGGAGTATCACCGAGGGGCCTATCAGATTAACGGCTCCGAAACCTCTCACTATTGCAGCGAGGCCACAAATCCCCATTAGCAGTCTAAAAACAGTACCGTGGAATTATGGGAGAGTATCAGAGGAGGCAGCCAGTTGTGCTTCGGTAACATCAAGGGGGAATCCTTTATATCTTCCAGGACGAGTCCTTGAGAGCAAAGAGAAGAAGAACGAAAAGATATCCGAGGAGAAAGTTGTGGAATTCTTAAGGAAGATGAATCATCCAGAAGCAAGGGGGATCAAGGTATTGAGCGAGGAATCGACTCTGACATCGATCATGGATTTGGTATTATCATCTGACGATCACTGCAGAATTCTGGCCAAAGTCCTGGAAGAAGCGCATATCCCCAAGGTGATTAGCAAAGAAGGGTTCGGCCATCTAGTGGACCATCTGTTAGAAAACAATGTAATATCGTTCACAGATGATGATATCCCCAAAGAGGGAAGGGGGCATCGGAAACCGCTGCATATTGCGGTAATCTCATCCGGATATGTTATGAATGGGGTGCTAATTGATGGGGGATCAGCATTGAATATCTGTCCATTCAGTACATTGGAAAAAATGAACGTCAATCCTAAGCGCCTACGGGCCAGTTATGTGGTGGTACGAGCCTTTGACGGATCCCGGAGGGATGCGATAGGGGAGATAGAATTGCCTGTGGAAATAGGGCCTTATACTTTCGATATTTCATTCCAAGTCCTTGATATCGCGGCAAGTTATAACATGTTATTGGGAAGGTCGTGGATACACATGGCCGGAGCAGTTCCCTCTACGCTACACCAGCAAATTAAGTTTATCATCGACGGGAACCTGGTGACGGTCTCTGCGGAGCATAATGACCCTTCTCCTTACAGGAATGGTCTGCCGGTGATTAATTTGGATGAGACGGTGGTACCTGCCAGTTTTCAGGCACTGGAAATCAATACTCCCCACTGCAGATGTCTGGGGGCTCCTGCCGTGAAACCTACGGTCTCTCCTGAACTCAACTTTTTTGCTAGAGAAATGATGAAGATGAAGTTTCGACCCGGGCAAGGGTTGGGGAAGAACAGTCAAGGAATTACTGAGCCCATTCAACTGCCCAGTCAGATAGGCAAGGCAGGGTTGGGATATTATGGAGGCATAGAATAGAAACGCCCTCAAAGGGGGACCCCAACTCGACTGGCCGAAAGTCTTATGCCGAAAATCAACAACGAACAGGGTATTGGCGAGCTTGTGTCTGAGACAGGAGGTGAAAAATTGACCCCCATCAATGATGAGTCGGCCAGAAGGGAGAGTTTCCTGCAGGAGGTCATGCAACAGTTTAAAACCAAATGTTATATCCTTGGACAGGCAGTTAGCAGTGGAAAAGGGAAGGATGTTGCCACGCCGTCAGGAGCCCAACAGAGTGTGCCTGTTATCGATTGGGCGGGGCTGACTATTCCTGAGGAGGTTATGAAGAAGGACCAATGCAATGTGGTTGTGGTCATCAAGGAAGTTCCCGATGCGAAGCCGCCTTTCATCGGTCGCATTCCGGCCGATCTGACCACTGACAACTGGACGATGGAGCCAGTAATATCCAAACGAGGGTAAAATATGGCATCAGGATGGTAGACCCCAGATGGTGGGGGATGAAGGGATACCAGTTTTTGTCCTTTATTTTAAATTTTGCATGGTTATGTTATTTTGTCATGTTATTTTGAAGATGATCATTGTGGGAAAATGACTTATATATATGACAAATATTTTTGTTTCATGTCAGGTGTACCAATTTGAGTATTTCTTGCCTAACAAACGATGTTTCAAATTTGAAAGATGGCTATGATTTTGATATTGAGTTGGATTTCGATTTAATGGGCATTGAGCAGGATGAGACAGATAATAACGACACGCTTGGCGAGATCAAAGGATGGGTCGAAGACAAACCCAAACCCAACTTAGACCAGACCATCAGCATAAATATCGGAACCCCTGACAAACCCAAAAAGCTCAAGATAGGGACAGACCTGACCCCTAGCCAGAAAGCAGAAATAGCCAAGTTGCTAAGCTAGTATGAGGATGTTTTTGCCTGGTCTCATGAGGACATGATCGGATTGTCCACCGACATTGTGGTACACCGGTTGCCCATCAAGGATGGTTTTAAGCCTGTCAAGCAGAAACTAAGAAAGCTAAAACCGGAGTGGAGCTTGAAAGTGAAGGAGGAAATCGTCAAACAGTTCAAGGCTGGAATCATTATGGTGTACACTTACCCAAAATGGCTGTCCAATATAGTCCCAGTGGCTAAGCCTAGAGGGAAGGTGAGGGTATGTGTCGACTATAGGGATCTAAACAAGGCCAGCCTCAAGGACAACTTCCCAGTACCTTTTATACACATCTTGGTGGATAACACAGCCCAATACGAGATGTACTCTTTTGTTGATTGCTTTGCGGGGTATCATCAAATAATGGTGGCGGAGGAAGACCGGGAAAAGACCACTTTCATCACCCCTTGGGGCACCTTCTGCTACAGACGATTGGCCTTCGGTCTCACAAAGACGGGGGCTACTTATCAGAGAGCCATGATGGCCCTGTTCCACGACATGATGCACCAGGAGATAGAGGTTTACGTGGACGACATTATCGTGAAATCGAGGGTAGAATCTGATCATATAACCCATCTCAAAAAGCTATTCGATCGGCTCAGGAAATATAATTTGAAGCTCAATCCGGCAAAGTGTGCTTTCGGAGTGCAGTCGGGCAAGCTCTTGGGATTCCTAGTTAGTAATCGGGGCATTGAGTTGGATCCGGCGAAGATTAAGGCTATTGTGGATATGCCGGCACCTCGCACAGAAAAAGAGATAAGAGGATTTCTAGGAAGAATAAACTTCATCAGTCGTTTCATATCCCACTTGACAACTACATGCGAGCCGATTTTTAAACTGTTAAGGAAAGATGTCTCCCAAGAGTGGAATAAGCAATGCCAGAAAGTCTTTCAGACCATTAAGGAGCAGCTGACAGAAGCACCGGTGCTGGTACCCCCGAAGGATGGGATTCCTCTGTTTATGTATATATCGGTCAATGCCATTGCAATGGGATGTATGCTGGGACAAAAGAATGAATCAGGAAAAGAGCAGGCCATCTATTACCTCAGCACGAGATTTGGCCGATGTGAACAGAATTACACCCCCATCGAAAGGACCTGTTGTGCTTTGGTGTGGACTGCAATGAGATTACAGCACTATCTCCATGGACACACTACCTACCTGATATCGAGAATGGATCCCCTGAAGTATATCTTTGAAAGGCCCATGCTGAACTGTCGATTGTCAAGGTGGCAGTTAATCTTACAGCAGTTCGACATCGTATACGTAACTCAAAAAGCCATGAAAGGGCAGGGCATTGCAGATCAGTTGTCAGAAATGCCAGCAGGGGGATGGAGCTGTTAGAAACTCCTTTGCCGGGCGAAGATGTATTCTGGGTCTAACACACGAGATGTGATGACGAGGGGCAGTTCTGGAAGTTGTATTTTGATGGTGCCATGAATGCTGAAGGGGCAGGAGCCGGAGCAGTCCTGGTCTCTATCACCGAAGAGCAATACCCCGTGGCCACTAAATTGCAGTTCAGTAAGTCGAACAACACAACTGAGTATGAGGGATGTATATTGGGACTCCGTTTTGCCCGCGATATGGGAGTGAAGAGACTAGCGGTGTTCGGGGATTCAGAGCTGGTAATCAGACAGGTGATCGGGGAGTATAGCACTAAGAAGCTCCGGGTACTTCCATACCACCGATGTGTTATCCAATTGATGCGAGAGTTTGAAGATATCGCTTTCCGACATATCCCCCGGGGACAGAATGATTTTGTCGATGCATTGGAAACTCTGGCTTCCTTAATCCACATAATCAAAAGCAGGGACGTTCCACAGATTGAGATAGCGGTATAGAATGCCCCGGCATACGAGGAGCATGTGACAGTATTATCGGAGGAGGTGGTTATGCCCAAACAGCCTTGGTATCACGACATAAGGGAGTATCTGAGGGATAGATCCATTCCCGACCAAGCAAGCCGAGCTGAGAGGTTGAGAATCCAAAAGATGGCAATGAAATTTTATCTGAGCGGGGATTCACTGTACAAGAGGGATACCGGTTTGGGATTGTTGCGATGTGTAAATGAAACGCAGTCCCAAAAGATTATGGACGAAATACATGGTGGAGTGTGTGGGCCACACATAAGTGGACCGATGCTGGCCAAAAAGATCTTGAGAACTGGTTAACACTGAAGGCCGACTGCGATGATCATGTCAAACGATGTTACCAATGCCAGGCGCACGGCAATGTAATCCATGCACCTCCCAATGAACTGTATTGTATGACCTCCCCTTGGCCATTCTCAATGTGGGGTATGGATGTAATCGGACCAGTAGAGCCCAAGGCAAGTAACAGACACCGATTTATCTTCGTTATGATCGATTACTTCACTAAATGGGTAGAAGCAGCGTCTTTCCCCAAAGTAACTTAGGAGATCATCGTCCGTTTCATCAGGAATAATGTTATTTGCCGCTACGGGCAACCTGAGGTCTTAATCTCCGACAATGCCAAGAATTTAAACAATGCCCTCATGAGGGAATTATGTGACAGTTTAAGATCAAACACCTCAATTCTGTCATTTACCTCCCTAAGATGAATGGGGCAGTGGAGGCTGCAAATAAGAATATCAAGAAGATCATGGCGAGAATGTCTGCTAATCATCGGGGATGGCCGGATCTGCTACCTCTCACCCTGCTGACGTACAGAACATCGGTGCGTACTTCTACAGGGGCAACCCCTTACGCTTTGGTATACAGAATGGAGGCTGTTCTGCCAGTTGAGGTTGAGATGGCGTCCCTCAGAATCTTGATTGATGCTCAGATAAGTGAGGAGGATTGGATGCAAAGTCGGTACGACCAATTGGCCCTAATTGACGAAAGGAGAGTGGCTGCTGTTTTGCACGGTCAGTTATATCAGCAAAGAATCTCTCAATCGTACGACAAAAAGGTAAGACCTCGGAAGTTCAAGGAAAATGACCTAGTGCTAAAGAGAGTCATGCCTTGTCAAGATGAAGCCAAAGGGAAGTTTGCCCCGCGCTGGGAAGGACCTTTTGTGATTAAGAAATTGCTGTCCGGAGGAGCCCTCATATTGCAAGAGATGGACGTTGAAGTGTTTCCACAGCCCATCAATTCTGACTCGGTGAAGCGGTTCTAAAAAAAATCATCATCATTTTCTCCTCATTCTTGGAACAACGAACTACGTAGGACCTGATTTCCCGACTTGAGGGAGTACGTAGGCAGCCATCATGGCACGGTCCAATTCTTTACAAAATAATACTTTCCCTAACCAAAACCGATTACCAACAGCCAGAAAAACCTTCCTATACCCTCGAAACCTTCCCGAAACCAGCCATCTAATCAGCTTCATCTCAAATGACATAACCCTAACCCAACCAAACAGTTATCCAAAATCTAAGACTCAGTCTGATGAAATCAACAGGGTGTGCGACAATATCTGTTAAATCTCTATCAAGACTTGAGAAGAGAAAGAAGGCGAAATATCAAAATCGTAGTTAGCTGGATAAAATGAGGATCCAATGAAAGGCAACGATACGACAAGAAAGGGAAAATGACTAAATTTAAATGAAATAAAATGATCTATAAATCTGAAACTAACTGAAGCAGGATGGATAAAGTGGTGGATAGATCTGAAGCATCGACATCCCCTGCAATCCGCTGCCCCATCATGTCAACGCGATCCAATAAAGCAATGGCTCGGCTAACAGTCTCAGAGTGAGCATCTATAACTACCCTAGTCTGCAATACAATGGCGTGTCTGTCAGCGAGGGCAGCATCTCTGGCCAGAATGGCAGCATCTCTCTTAACAAGAGCAGCATCCCTCTCAGCCTCAGTAGTAATCAAGGCCAGACGGATCCGGCTATCCTCAGTAACCCGACTAGGGGCAGAATCAGCTGAGATGGAATAAGGAATATGGGCGGGAGTGGAGAAGCCTTCTAAATCATGTCCGGACATCACCTCTGTAGACTCAGGAGGAACATGTACCTCTGGGGTGGTATCATCTGTGGAAATCACTCGAAAGTCATTAAATACTCCAGTCTGACTCAAACCAACCATATCAGAGTCTCCGTGCAACCATTGCACATAAGCAGATGTCTGAATGGGGCAACTCTCAATATACTCGGCAAAGACCCTGCGAGACCAAAGATCATATACCCGCAGTAGATCTCTCTTTGTCTAGGGTGATATGAGGAATCGGTAGTCGGCTGCGCCCGTGAAAGGGTGAAAATCCTGTATCTGATCAAATTGTCCCATAACCGACAAAGGATGATAAGTCATCACGCCCCTCAAGCCAGAAATAGGGATGAAATCCAAGGTGGGCACATGAGTCGAGAAGCTCATGAAGGAGCAATAACCCGAATAGATCAAGAGATGAAAAGGCTCCTCAATAGCCGATAAGAATTCTGTCCAGGAAGCCGCATTAGTACAGCTCACGGGACGGAACGAGAATTGCATGGCTATGTCATGGCTGAAGCAAAACCCATGGTGACGGAAATGACCGATGGGGCTAAGATGGCTCATAAACCACACATACAACAAAACAGAGCTCCCTCTAAATACTCTGCCTCGGAAAGACTGACAATATGAGGCTGACATGTAGGTGTCTGCTAGCATCATAGGAATAATGATGTGATCCTCTTGAAGGGCTCTAATGGCCGCAATAACTCACATATCCAACAGATCGGGTCCGGCTGGCAGATACAAAACTGAGATAACACAAGCCATCAAGATATCTACTCTCAAAGCGCCCCAACGCTCCCCAGATACGGAAAAATCACCAGAGAATAGATGAAAACTATCGAGTGAGCCGAATCGGTCAATCAGGAAATGAAGGGGAACCAGATGGTCTGATGTGATCACCGATAACAAAACGGTCCTCCGCAAACCAGTAAAAGTCAAGAACTGACGGCGCATGGAACCAGCTGTGACCCTGGCACAAGGACCATCCAAAGACAAGCCGATAAAGCGAGCATACTCCTCGAGAGTGGGGGTCAGCTCCACTGTCCCTAATCTGAACACCTGACGGGCAGGGGCCCAATAGCTCAGAATGCCCTCCACAAAGCCCACCGGCACCTGAAAGGATAATAAGGACCAGGAATGTCCCAGAAGACCGTCTACGATAACCCTGTCGCCCGGCGACAAACGGTCCAGCCAGCGAAAAAGCCTGCCAACCAACCCTATGGGAAGACCGAGATCCAAACGTACCACGGCGTCTGGTGACGACATCTGTGAAAAACAGTATCAAAAAGACTGTGCAGTGGTCATTATCCATCCATGAATAAAAAAGCATGCATCATACAGTTAATAATAGGGCAATTGTACTGTCATAATGATAAAACTGTGCATAAATAAATAAAGGAGTTCAATACATAGTGCATAAAATGGAAAAAGAAATCGAACAGGTTCAAGTACAAAAAAAGGGCCCTATCCTATCATTGATCTAATCAAAAGTGATGTCATTTATGAAATCGGGGTCCCCAAACTGATCCCCTGGAGTAGAAGTCGAAGTAGAAGCCCCAAAGTTAATATCTGGGATATATGGGGGCACTGGGCATCAGATGAGCTCGGGCCTGCGTCAAAACCCGCCCTGTCAGGGTCATACGCATAAGCATGTCCGTCAGTCATGTGTAGGAGCCCAAACACAGGTAGCCTAGTCAGTCATCATCACCGATCCAGGGACCATGTCCCCGAGGAAGAATGTGGCCCGAGTCTGAGAACCAATGGTGCGAGGCACCCACCAGGTACGGAAGGCCTCACTCGTGCTGGGACCCGTAGAAAGTGTCCGGCCATCCTCTCCTTCCAGCATAATATCTGAGGGTTGGGAGTCCACCGGCCAGGATGTAGTAAGTGGGAGGGAGTGCGGAATACGGATCACTCCCGTCACGCACCTGAATACGCGCTCTCCCAAATACATCACCCATCCTCCAACACTCTGCAAAGTAAGGCGACGGGTGGAAAGTACAAACTCTGGGCTAGAGGGATATCCATCTGTAAACCCCACAGTCAGATGCTCAGAGAGATAAGGAGTCCAGACGACCTCAGCAGCGGTGATCAACTCCAACTGAATACGGTAGTGGGCGAAGCTGCCAGACACCGGGACCTCTTCCAAGGTACTGTGGTGCCACCGCCGACCCCTGGATAGGTGTCTAGACCGAGAGTCGTGACAGGCCTCAGGCATGGGAGTTGCTCGTACGCCCAGAACTGTGAACAGAGACAAGAAACGACATAAGTAACCGACATATGCAGAGAAAGGAAATGAAATGATAGGAAATCCAGTAAGAAAAGAAGGCTTACTAGCAAGAAGGGGTAAAACCCAAGCCAAGCGTCTGTCTGTCCCTCTGAGCGAAGACGGAGACCATGGAGGAAATAGGCGAAAGTGAAGGATCCCCAGCCATAATCACCGATCCGATCCACATCCCTGATGGCTCCGACAACGCTGAAGTGAATGCTGGAAGAGTTGTTCACTAGGAAACAACCCCTCATAATAGTCAGGGACAGACGCTGGAGCAAGAATGTCACGAGTGGCTCGGTCTGCAGGGAAGGGCGTCGCATAGATACCTCCCACAACATCAACAGCCAATGCTCCGGACCGAATACTGCGTGCCTTAAAGACCCGGTCCTCAGCAGCGAAACCCAATAGAGATCGGACCTCCGCTGGAGTGATATCGAGATCTAGGGGAACACGGACCCCGGTGAACTCAATGCCGGTGATGTACCTCCAATCCCAAGGAGTCAGCACAACCTCGCAGTCCAAGAGATGAAGGGACTGGGTCTGGTGGAACCATCGCTCAGACAAAGCCCTCATGTAACCCCATGGACACTGACGGGGAATGATGGTGAAGAAAGAACGGAAACCCCAGGAGTCCACCATCGTGCGGTAATCGGCGTGCAGTGCTGTGTAGAGGGAATAGATGTTGAACCAGTTGCCCCTCGGCTGGGTGAACTCGGGCACCTGTGGCAATCACTAATGGATCAGTTCGGATACGAGCAGAGATTGAGAATGAATTCAAAGAAGTAATGGGGATACCTCATTAGCGACAAGAGATGCTGAGGGGTGACGACTGAGATCTCGACCCAACAGATCGGGCACCTGAATAGAGGCGCCGGGCAAAATGCGACGAGAAGAGGGAGCCGGTGCGCCAGAGGAGGGCCCCTCTGCCTCAGTATCCGGAAGAGTGGCCTTGTCAACCTCAGGATGATCAGGCCAGACGACAGCCTCCGCCAATCGACGAGCCTGGCGAGTCTGAGGCAAAACCGGGGCAGGTACAGCCCTACGGCGGCGAACGCCCGAGGCATGAGGTGCAGTGGAGCTGTTGGGAGCGTCAGGATCCATAGCTGGAACGACACATCCGAATAGTGAGGTACATTATATGTCAAATCATATCACAAACATTTTATTTGCCTATCTTCATTGCAGAATCAATGCAGCATAATGCATGGTTACTATATATGCATGAATTAGATTTTTATGGGACTCCAGTTTTTTCAAAATTTCGGCAGAGTTTCGTCTATAAAACGGGCGTCCCATGCACAACCAGGCATGATTTCAATTAACCCAAGCCACAACAGATCAAAATTGCATTTTTTATGGTTAATTGTAACATGAAAATGACCATAATGCATGCTTTCTTTCAAAAAAAATGACAAGTATGTATGACCCGCATCATGAGCATAGAATATGACTCGCACGGTTGAGACATAACATATACATGCAATGATACATGGCATAGCATTTCAAAGCATACATTTATATCTCTAAACATGCAAAATAGCCAAATGTATAGCGAAACATTGACGAAAAAGAAAACAATCGGTCAAAATGTTACCCGTAACGTGTAGATCGATCTAACCGGAGCGGTTTTTACGAGAAGATTGAAAAAGTCGGCCAAAAGGACGTATGAGGTAGAAAAATCGCGGAAAGTAGCGGTGGGTCAAGACTGAAAACGACAGATCTGGGAAGGGGCGAACCGCCTAAAAAGCCCGATCTTGGCCGCAGATCAATCTGCGGCTGGCCGCAGATCAATCTGCGGCTGGGCCCTGTTTCCCTCCTTTTTCCTCCTTTGCAAAATTGATCAATTTCAAATCCATTTGACTTAAAAATACGATGTTTCAACCAATCGGGTATGGAACATGACGAATCAATCAACCGGAGACGAGACCCGGTGCCGACAAGACGATTAACCGGAGACGAAACCCGGTATAGACGAGTCGACCAATCGGAGACGAGAACCGATACAGGCAAATCAATCAACCGGAGACGAGACCCGGTACCGACAAGATGATTAACCGGAGACGAAACCCGGGGCAGACGAGTCGACCAATCGGAGACGAGAACCGATACAGTCGATTCAATCAACCAGAGACGAGACCCGGTGCCGACGAGACAATTAACCGGAGACGAAACCCGGGGCAGACGAGTCAACCAATCGGAGACGAGAACCGATACAGACGAATCGATCAACCGGAGACGAGACCCGGTGCCGACGAGACGATCAATCAGAGACGAGAACCGATACAGACGAGACGATCAACCGGAGACGAGACCTGGTGCCGACGAGACGATCAACCGGAGACGAGACCCAATGCAGACGAGTCGATCAACCGGAGACGAGACCCGGTGCCGACAAGACGATCAACCGGAAACGAGACCTGGTGCAGACAAGTCGACCGATCGAAGACGAGAACCGATACAGACGAGTCGACCAATCGGAGACGAGAACCGATACAGACGGATCAATCAACTGGAGACGAGACCCGGTGCCGACGAGACGATCAACCGGAAACGAGACCCGGTGCAGACAAGTCGACCGATCGGAGAAGAGAACCGATACAAACGAGTCGACCAATCGGAGACGAGAACCGATACAGACGATCAACCGAATACGAGACCCGGTGCTGACAGGACGATCAATCGGAAACGAGACCCGGTGTGGATAAGTCGACCGATCAGAGACGAGAACCGGTACAGACGAGTCGACCAATCGGAGACGAGAACCGATACAGACTAATCAATCAACTGGAGACGAGACCCGGTGCCGATGAGACGATCAACCAAAAACGAGACCCGGTGCAGACGAGACCAATCGGAGACGAGAACCGATACAGGCGAGTCGACCAATCGGAGACGAGAACCGATACAGACAAGACGACCCATCGGAGACCAGACCCCACATCTACGAGATGATCGATCGGATACGAGACCCGACGGTTATGAGACGACAACGATTCCGCGACGACGACGATTACAAGACGGAGCACGACACCTGCGATAACGATTATCGCAAGGACCTGTCAAAGACTGAACCTGACAACAACGATGTGATCAGCGATTGAGCCCTGTTGAGATTGATACTCATAATAAATTCACGATTTGCACGATGCATTGACACTTTTACGAATGTTTTGCATGCCTTACATCTTGTGTTGCATCATAAGCTATATGTGTTGTATTATGTATGTACTGTCATTCTGATGCACTGTCATTCATGCATCGGGTGCCTACTTCTTTATCATGTTCATTTCATTTAACATTCTATAAACATGATAAAGAGGGGCAGCTGTAGACACCCAAATTTTGCACTTCGTATACTAACCCTGACAGGAGGGCAAAATCGTCAATTAATCCAGCCTACGAGAACGAAAGGTGGACACATGTACGAACACTCAGGGTCACCGCAACGACTTGCGATCAAAGTCGACACGACAACGATCAAAGTTGAATGATATGGCACATTTCCCAGCGGTTCCTGGACTATAAAAAACAAGCCTTTCAGCAAAAACTAACGGTACGACACGAGAATCGAGGTGCAGTACGAAAATTGAGAAAATCAGCCCAGCCAGCCGCAGATCAATCCGCGGCCATGGTGGGAACAGAACTCGAGCACGGCGCAGAAAAACCGAGGATCGGCGCGGGGGAACCGAGGCCAGCCGCAGATCAATCTGCGGCTGCCTCTGATCGGCCTTTATCAGCGCATTTCTTCATTTGGCATATAGAGAGTTAGACAGCAGGGGAAGAAAAAAAAAGAGGAAGAATCAGCAGCAAACAGTAGCGAGAAAGGAGAGAAAAGAGAGAAAAAAGTGAGGAATTATACCCCATTTGTTAGATTGTATCACATACACTTTCTACTCTATTCAATATACGAATTTATACGAATCGTGGTGACATTTTTTGCAAGGTGAAAAGCTCTCTTTTATAGTATTTTTGTTATATCATTTTGTTAAGCTTTTGTCATTTGGGCTATATTAAACGTAGTTTTTTTGTGTATTATTGAGAATACATGGATTAGGGATTATTAGTGAGGGTTCCGACGGAACAAAATTCTTCCTAATGACCCGATGATATCTGTCGACGCCGAATGACCCGATGATATCTGTCGACGCCGGGTTTTTTTCGTCCTTTTTTGTCTTTTCCGATTTTTAGCCTTTTTTTATTAGATGATTTTGGGAAAAGATCGGCATTAATGTCGACGGGGTTTTGAAAGATCGTTTTTATGATGAGCCAATTAACCAGAGTCGCCAGTTGGTATATTTGAAATGGATGTACCAACTCATCCGAGTTTTTTGTTTTTTTATAAATCGCTGGCTCATATGTGACTCCGAATTAATTGGTCTGCAACCCGAGATTCATAGAGTTCGGGGGCTTGCTTAAGCGAGGGGAAGGTGTTAGGCACCCCCCGACTTCCGTGAAACACGGTTACCGCCATCTTGATACTTTCCTATCCTTTAATTCATGAAATGTGTATGTGTGCATGTGTGTGTGTGCCTATGTGAAAGTTGTGGTGAGTTTGTATGAAAGAATCATTTGGGGTTTTTATGGAAAGTCGTGTTTTGAGAATGCTTTAGAATGTCCTTCGATTTATATGAGGAAGCCTTATTCTTTATCAGAAAGGTTTGATTTTGATTGTCAAAAGCTATGAGATTTTTCATTAAGTGTTGTTTTGGTAAAACATGAATTTATTAAACCTTAGCCAAAATAGGAATCGAGATTTATACGTTGCTTTCATAAATGATGGGGAATTTCTAGGATCTCTTTCGCCCTATGTATCAAGGTTTAGTAAAACGATTATTTCATTTTATAAAACCATTTTTTGTGACATTTGGAAACAACTTCTCTTTAGCTTTCTCGTAAAATAGGAATCGACTTTCATTAGCATTTTCAATTCTTAGCCTCGTGATGCTAATATCCTACTTTGATTGATTTTAGAAAATCTTTATTGTTTTGGCTTTGAAATCTTTTGTTTGGTGTTACAAAGCAAATTAAACATCAAAACGCGTAGGGGGCTATTCACGGGCATGTAAGCCATCAAAATACCCCGAATGCCAACCATCACATATTTCACTACTACGGGGCCTTAAACCCGATTCTCGCCTTGGCGTCGTTTTAAGGCCCGACGGTTACATGTTACAAAAACGAGCACCTTGGATCTATTACATACATCAAAACGTCCATCATCGGATTTGGACCACGGGGTCGCGTTCCTAGGCTCACACCCGATATTGCTACATACGCATAAAATGAATACTACATAACTAACCAACCCGGATTTATCCAATACACCATGATATCCGAAAATGATAATCTAAATAATTTACGCCCAATACATCGCCCTAACAAGCTAGAAATTTCACCAATTGGATATCCTCGGGTCATTAGGAAGAATTTTGTTCCGATGGAACCCTCACTAATAATCCCTAATCCATGATAGCTCAACAATATTCATGAAAATTACATTTAATTTAACCAAATAATATGATATAAATTGCTATAACAAAGGAAATTTTCACCTTGCAAATGATCTCAAATGGATGTAAACTTGTGTATTTGAATAGGATAAGTAGTATATTTGATACAATCAAAATCAAAAGAGTATGAATCCTCTTTTTTTTCTCTCTTTTCTTCATATTTTGTTGCAAAATCTAGCTATTTTCTCTCAATTTTCGTGCTTTGCTGCTGCTGAATTCCTTTTTCCTTCAAATCTGTTGAACCCTCCAACTCTCTGTATGCTGAAACGGAAATGAGCTGAAATAGGCTGGCCAAAGCCAGCCGCTGATTGATCTGCGGCTGGCCGCAGATCAATCTGCGGCTGGCTGGCCGCCTGGTTTCGAGTTCCGTGTTTCGAGATCCGTGTTTTCAAAAGGCGCACTATTTGGCCGCAGATCAATCCGCGACTGGTCGGTTTGACTTTCTCGATTTCTGTGCCACGCCTCGATCTTTGTGTCGTAATGTCGGTTTCCGCTGACAGGATTTTATTTTGCAGTCCGGGAATTACCGGGAGACGTGCCACCTTATTCGGGAATGCCCGTTTCGGACGGCCTTATTGTCAGGTCAGCCTTAGTCGCCAATCGTCGCGGTGGTGTTGAGCGTTCGTGCTTGTGCCCATCCTTTGCTCTCGCAGGCTGGTTCAATTGACGATTTTGTCCTCCTGTCACGGTTAATTAACGATTTTGCCCTCCTGTCACGGTTAGTATAGGGAACGCAAAATTTGGGTGTCTACAATATCCATTTGGCGATTTTTAGCTTGTTTAATTTTTGTAATATCCATTTTGTGGGTGTGTAGAAATTGTGGATGTGAGCCTAGGAACGCGACCCCGTGGTCCAAATCCGATGATGGACATTTTCGGGTGTATGTATTATGGGCGATGTACCCTATAGTGTAAATTGTAATTGTCGGGCCTTAAAACGGTATCAAGTTGAAAATCGAGTTTAAGGCCCCATAATAGTGAAATATGTGGTTGTGGGCGTTCGGAATTATTTTGGTGGCTCACATGCCCATGAATAGCCCTAACGCATTTTAATGCTTGATTTGATTTACGACACCAAAATTGATTTCAAAACTAAACGATGAAGATTTCCATAAAACCAATCAAATTAGGTTATTAGCACCACGAGGCTTAAAATTGGAAGTGTTAATGAATGTCGATTCCTATTTAAACGAGAAGGCTAAAGAAAGATCGTGTTCAAACATCACAAAAATGGTTTTATGAAAATAAATGACGTTTTATTAAACCGTTGTGCATAGGGTTAAAGAGATCCTAGAAATTTCCCGTCACTTTATTTACGAAAGCAACGTATAGGTCTCGATTCCTATTTTGACGAAGGTTTAAAAAAACTCTTGTTTTGCCAAAACGACACCTAATGAAAATCTCACAATTTTTGACAATTAAAATCAAACCTTTCTCATAAGAAATAAAGCTTTCTCGTATAGGCCAAAAGACATTCTAAAGCATTCTCAAACTAAAACACGATTCTTCATAAAAGACCCAAATGGTTTCTTCATGCAAACTCACCACAACATTCACATAAGCACACACGCGCGCTCACACACATTTTAAGAATTAAAGAATAGGAAAAGCATCAAGATTGAGGTAACCGTGTTTCACGGAAGTCGGGGGGTGCGTAACACCTTCCCCTCGCTTAAGCAAGCCCCCGAACTCTATGAATCTCGGTTTGAAGACCAATTAATTCGGAGTCACACATGAGCTAGCGATTTACGAAAACGAAAACTCGGATGAGTTGGTACATCCATTTCAAATATATCAACTGGCGACTCTGGTCAATTGGCTCATCACAAAAGACGATCTTTCAAAACCCCGTCAACATTTATGCCGACCCTTTCCAAAAATCATCTAATAAAAGGCTAAAATTGGAAAGGGTAACAATTACCACAGAAGCGATCCTCCCGGCGTCGACAACCATAAAATAGTATATACCTTCATAATCATTTTAAAATTCGTTTCACTAAAAACAGATGTAGTTTATTTTACCACATAACAATAATTTGATGCACTGTACACCTCCAAAAGTAATTAAATAATATATATAATTAATATATATATTATTTTTACAATTTATTTCATTATATAAAAATTTTCACATTTAATTGCGAAATTAAATAATTGCAATATCTATATATAATATACATACTATATATATATATATATATATATATATATATATATATATATAAATTGTGTTCCATATATATAGGTGTGTGTGTGTGTGTGCACATGCCGTGAGGCATGTGTGTGTGTGTGTGTGTGTCTATATATATAAACACAATTTATATATATATATATATATATATATATATATATATATAATACACTTCCAAAAATAATTAAATAATATATATAATTAGTATATATATATTATTTTTACAATTTAATTCATTACAAAAACATTTTCACACTAAATTGTGAAATTAAAATAATTGCAATTAATATATATTATTTATGCCCTAAAACAAATTATTTAATACATTTAAATTAAATAACTCATTTCTCATTAAATATGGAGATGAACCCATTTACCCGAAAATACATTTTTAATGCATTTAAAATAATAATTCATTTACTCAATTTCTTATTCAAATAATTTATTAAATTATTTAATTAATATTACACAAGTATACTTGCTACAAGTATAGATATAAAAATATATTTATACATTTTAGCATTATTACACTAGCTCTAGGATGTGTACTTAGTAGGGTGGCCTGACGTGACTTGCTAGATTTATAGCCATCATGGCCTAGCCTTTTGGATGCTTGCACGAGGAATAACCCCAAGGACTAGAATAGGTAAAAAGAGATATGATTTCTTGTCCTTTTAAATGACCACAAGTAAGCTTTAAAAATAATAACAAAAACACTCCTCCATGTGGCTCCTTGAGCTCGGCAACAACATCACCACTAAGTCCAATCTTTTGACTTTTTCTTTAATTGATAAATGAGTATACAATATGTTAAATAATCCCCAACATACGCTATCACATCAATGATAAAATAATCAATTTATGAGGCTCCCTCTTCCCTATACACGGCAACTACCATCACCAAATGCCCAACACATGACTTTTCCTTTAGTTGATTTAATGAGTATAGTACACTAAAATACTCCACATAAGCAACCAAGACAAGCTACTTATTAATTAAGCAATATTTTCAAATCCTGATACTTCCTCTCTCCTCACCCATGCGGCAGCTACAAGGGGGACTCTTGTCCTAAAATTTTGTCCCACTTTAATTGCTTTAATGAAATAAATAGACCACTTGGTTTATTTATCAATTGGGCCAACAATGTGGACTACATTAAAATACCACTTGGGTTGGAATTAAATCAAATTGGGCTACTAGTAACCAAATTAACTATTTAAATATTGGACTACTAGTTTATCCCTTGTCGGGCTACTTTAATTTACTACACATCAATTAACCAATGCCATGATCAAAAAAATGATTGGGCTTAGTTAGTTATTTAATTAACTTAGCTCATTAGTATTAAATTAATAATTGAACTATTAAATATTAATATCAATATTTCACATTGCCCTCATTAATTAATACCCATATTAATTAATTTACAAAATTACCTTACTTAATATATGAAATGGAATTGAATATTTAACTAATAAACAACTTTATCAATTTTCTTGATATTAAAACCTTAGGGTTAGCCCACTAACTTAAATAAACTATTAGTGCGACTCCCTTTAAATCACTCTAATATTTATTCACATAAAATAATTATTTACACAAAGGATTAAATTAAACCGCGAAAAATTAATTCATAGAAATTTAAATTCTTTATTTAATTAATAAGGACGTTTTTTTCTTCCGATCCTTACATTCTCCCCTCCTTATAAGAATTCCGTCCTCGGAATTCAACATAAGGTTACTAACCCGCTCGGATGACTCATCCCCAATTTATCCTCAAAATCTCGTTTGACTTTAACTGGTATTGGAATTTCTCCAATTTACTGTATCTAAAGATATTGTCCTATATAATCGAATGATCATAGGTTATCTCTTAACCTATTTAAATTTTTTTTTTCCAACCTGTGGAGGTACCAACTTATGACGCTGATCCGTAAAGGATAGCACCTTACTATCGTACTTATCAGTTTGTCTCATGTAATTTAGACATCTATTACCGAGAGTCTGGCTTCCATATGCCTCAAATACCACACTCCTTCTAAATGTGGTTCTACACCTACTCCTGTACAAATCCTTAAAATGCAGCATGCCTTACGCTTGCGTAAGTCTTATTATCGTTTAGGTGATTAACTAATTACCTTTACGGTTTATAACTCATGCTCTTCTCGTTCAAGCAAGATACGTTGTGGACAACTTCCATTACGTCTCCATTACTTCCCGAAGACTCTTGCAGAAAATGAATCGCTGACCACAACCCATCTCAAACGCTATCGGAGCTTCCCCATCTTGGTCGAGCTTCCTTAATACGAAATTTGATCAACGGCTCGCAGTTTTAGTCTGATCTTGATCTTCTAGAAGTGTGTTGGCCTTAACCATCGATACATCGTAATTCGTGTAGCGCCGCCTTCTTCTCACGCTACCGAAAGTCTTGACATGGACTCGTCGCAACGCATTTGAAATTTCATTTTTGGGTCTTCAAAATTTGCATTAAGCCGTTTGATCTCTTCTTTCATACTCGTTCTGGTATGTTAAGGGGTCCTTTTCACGCACTCTAAGTACTCTTTGCATACTCAAATAATACTTAAGATCTTATCCCTCCAATTTAAATATATCAGATTCTCAACTTCATCCAACCGTGTCATAACCTCTATGATTGAGTCTTTAATTACTTCCAGTTAATTAAGGTAATTACTACCCTTTTTATAACCTTCTTCAACTACTACAATCCACACTTAATGACCTTGTCGTGCTTCATAAGCATACCATCCGAAACATCGAAAGACATACCACTAATTACAAATCTTTAGTGTCATTCCCTTAAACCTACACCATTGTTTATATATAACCTCATCTTGGCTTTCTAAAGCTCTTTGAACACTTTCTTGTTATCCATAGTAAGTCAACGAGCTTCAATTTTTCCTGAAATCCAATATAACACCTTCCTAGTAAATTTTGTCTTTGAGAATTTTGTCTCTTTTAAAAACACACTCCCAACCCTTCACGTACCATTTCCCGCTTGGCACCTCTTGATCTTAAAATATTATTTATATCTCAACTATGACCGACTTTTGGAACAACCCCCACTCCAGGTACTATTCCAATTATTAACTGTATTAACTTTACAGCTGGGTAACAGTTACACCTCTAATAAATTATCTCACCCTCTGACATATCAATTGTCGAATCGATGTGTTTACTAACCAATGCTACCTTAGACTTTCTTGAGTCTGAAAATGCATGCTCCTCATCTGACAGTCGATCAACACCTCAGACGGTTACTAAGTGATACTAGTTCCTTATAAAATGCTTGGAGTCATCTCATCAAAACTTTTTCTATCCTCTCAATAGAAATTACTTCTCACTTACTACTTCTACTCCATAGAACATTCTCACTTATTCGGAAAATTTAAATAATATAACGAAGTAACAACCTCAAAAGAACAGGCAATATTCAAATCAACTAATATTTAAACACTTATATTATTGACCAACGTATTACCTGGCACCACGCCTCCATCTCCTTCCTTCTTTGGGCAGTCCTTAACTTGATGATCCGCGGAACCACACGCAAAACATCCCATATTTTTCCTATTATTGGGACAACTAGCCAAAGTGTGTCCCTCCTGTCCACATTTAAAACATATATTTGTGCCCTTCAAACATTTCCCATCATGTTTCTTTTTGCACCTCCGACATTTCTTTTCCCAATGCTGATCTCTTAAGCTTTGGTTGTTATTATCCCACTTGCGTTTGTTTGTTTTGTTGACGCCACTACTTCCTGATTTGTTACGAACACAATTTAACTTATGCTTTTGTCCTTGTTCATAATGCGCAATCGTTTTGTTTCCTTCTTCTGCTATGACCGAACTTTCCAACATTGCTGCAAAGGAATCAATCCGAAGGACTGATACCAGGCTAAATACATCTGGTCTTAGACCTTGTTCAAACCTTCGTGCTCTTCTCTTCTCAGTGTACACCTGATGTGAAGCGATCTTGTTAATTCGTTAAACTTGGCGGCGTATTCTGCTACTGTCATGTCTCCTTGTTTGAACTCAAAAAAAAAATTTCACTTCCATACTTGATTTCATACTTTCCGAGAAATAATTTTCTAAAAACAACCCCTTGAATCGAGTCCAGGTTATAATTCCTTCTCCTGTTCGATTCTTGTTAGCCTTACACCAATACTTAGCCTCTCCCTTCACCATGAAGGTGGTAAATGTCGTCTTTTATTCTTTCGCTACACGCGTAACTTCGAACACCTTTTCCATTTCTTCTACCCATGTCTGTGCCTTGATTGGATCTGTCGTTCCTCCGAACTCTGGTGGTCCAATAATTTTGAAATCTTTTAAGTTTGTCAGACGCTCAGCTGGCTGACCAATCCCCTCTTGGGGTCGATCCTGCATCGCCTCTGCGAGCAGACTAACGAATGCTCTTACCGGGTCAGCCTGACCCTCCATACTGCTAACAGATTATGCAACCCTCGAGTTTCGATTCTGACTCCTCGACGGCGTTGACTGATTTAACGAAACGCTACCTTATTACTTTATGGATTAAATCTTAGGCAACATTCTATTTATGTTAACCCAAAAAAAATAATTGCACAGTTCCACTCATGTAAACGTGTAATAAAAACACACATATATTCATATAACAGCAGGCAGCGATAACCACGTACAATTTAAGGCATACTTCTATAGATGCCACCTATCTCAACAACACAGAAGATGAGACTTACTAGCTTACATTTCCCTTAGACACAACACGGGAATTGTATCACTACATATCTACCTCCCAAAATTTTGAGGTTTACACAAAACATAGCACTATACGGATCTTGTCCGCTATTTTCATATCTGTCTGCTTCTTCTATTCCTTGACCTCAATGTTCCTAGCGACCAACATATGCACTAGCGATCCTTTCTAGACGGCTGAATCATAAAACTGTTGAATTACCTCTTTCAGCTCTACTACCATACTTAGCAACACATTTTGCTATCCCGCTATAACCACAAAAATTGAGATAACAATTATATAGCTCATAAACTCCTGGGGTCGAGATTACAACCATATCCCTAAAATAATAAAAGTAGGAATCATCTTGCGTCTTTCAAAAATACCTCCGTGTGAATTCAGCTTGATTTCAAAAATTTTGAGATCTAGCCTAGCGGGAAGGTTTAGAATATCCTAAATCTCCAAATGTCTCCAACTTTCCACATTCGTTTCCAGCTTAATAACTCTATTTAATTCCTATCCTGCTAACCTCTACCCCACACTGTCCATCGAACTTACCACACAATATGAGTTCAGGAACTTACCACAATCATATGGGTTGAGGAGCTTATCCTAGTCAGACCAAAATCGTCCATTCGCTGAGGGGCTTCACCATACGATTATGAGTCACGAACTTATCATATGTATGAGTTTTCAGGAAGCACCTATCCTCAACATTCTCTATCCATCCGATATACCATGAGAAAAGAATCACCTTATCACCATATATATCGAATAGCGCGACACAGATTTTCACTGACTCTCAAAATAGGAAGCTAAGTGATCGTCAAACCAAAACCATCCCCTGCCCATACAAAGAATTGGTCAACTCGGCCACTAACCAGATAGGAAGCCAAATGGGCATTAAATCACGCACAATTTCCCCGCCCATACAAGGATTGGTACAACTCAGCCACTATGATAAATTCCCAAATGAAAACCCACCAAACTACACTTTCTCTTTATCTAATATGAGTCTTCTACCTTCATACTCTAACACTTCTTACACTTCATGAGTTTATCCTCAAACATCTACTAAAGATCACATTTTGAGCTACTAGTACTCTTTCTGCTTTTCAGAATCTTTCCCTAAAATATCTCTGCTCATTTATACTCCTTGACTCGGGTACCTCGTGACTCGATTCTCTTTCTCTATTCCCTCAAATTAGGTACATTATGCCCTTTTCTCTTTTCTTTTATCTCTTCAAGATCCTCTTTTGGATACTTTCCTTAACTTGATATGGATTGTCCCAACTCATATCTTACCACACACTACTCCAACTACTTGTTGCGTTTGCTTCCTCTGCGACATGTTCTAAAATCAACAGTTGACACTTAATTTTTACTTTACATTCAAAGTATACTTATCACCTCGTCCTAACCGATGAATATCTATCATCCTTCTTTTCCAATGAATTTCCATAACTCACCAACAATACTTCACTTGATGAATCTCCTCGATTCACTTACTAGCGTGATCAATACGAGTTTATTCTAAGGTTATACCCTAGGTTTCGCAATCTTAAGGTTCATAACCTACAGCTCTGATACCAACCTGTGACGCCCCCAAATTCGGGTCTCAAATACCCGGATTTGGTCATCACGATCCAATACAAACATCCACCTCCAAACAACATACAATAACTAAATGTGGAATATAATAAACATATATTGTTCATTCAAAAGGTGTTACTAGTCCCAAGATTCGATAACCTTAATACATAACACAAAACATATCCTAAATATTAATCAGGGTTTAAATTACATTAATAGTAAATTAAACTAAGCGCAAAACAAAGTCAGCTACTTGAAGTCTATTACTCCATCTGTTCTTTACCCTTGCCCTTCCCTGAAGTCTCGGGTTTAACTGCAATAAAAGTCATGATATAGCAAGGATGAGCAACTAGTTTGCTCAGCAAGTTTAAATACAACAATAAAGAGTATATCATGATGAACGGAATATAAAGAGAGGAATTCAACAATATGAATATCGGAAGCAAGAATAATAATTGCTTTTAGAACAATTGATAGTCAAGTAGACTTTGAACAATAACTTCCAAAGGAGTCAATAGCTAGTTGACCCTCTGGTTACTGGCTACAGAATAAGTACTTGAGGGGATCAGCCTCGCGTACGCTATGTATATGCATAACATTTAACTCTGCTGTTTGTACCTTATATACGGTACCTGGGGTACTCCCCTATAATAAAAGGGGTGTTCATTCAGTCTAAGAATCCTTACCATTGATTGGTTCGGATAGCTTTTATAAATTCTCACATACTTGCCTGACCGAACAAGGGTACACACTCATTCTTAAATAGCTCGTGAATTACCGAACTTTAATAAATGTAAGAATACAAGACTATACGAATTCAAATATACCGAGTGCGAATGTCAATAACATCGATGTGGATTAATTGTAAATTGATTTAAACCACTTAAGCATTTCTGGAAATAAAATTTCATGCTACGATACAATAGTAGCCTGTTCGAATATAAATTGAGTAGGGTTTAAGGAAACTTGCAACAATTAAAGTTTCGGGATAGATAACTTGCCTGTCTGCTCAGCTACAAATAATTCTAGCTTTAATTAACTTGATTGGGAAGACCTACCATTAATAGAGTCGGCCCATCCATTAGTGCTGAGTACAATTATAAGATACGCTTACTAATGCAAATCAACTAACACGTAAGTCAACACATAACACACCAAACATGACACTATTGTTGACCTTATTAAAATACCATTGAACCTTAAGTTCATGATTTATTAACACTAAGTGTTAGGCACATAATAAACCTGTGAACAATTTACAATTTGTTCAATCTATGTTTAATTAGCTTAAGCCCATTTTACCATCTAATATTACTTAAATAGTAATTAAGTAATTATCTTGAATTATTATTTAATTATAAACAATGACTAGTTATGGTTACTTATTATTTAATTATAAATTAAATAATAACTAATTAAATTATAAATCTTTATTCAGTATTTAGCACGAAGTAATACTTAATTTACTCTTACTCTCAAGATGCCTTTAATTATTATTTAACCTTAATTAAATAATAATTAATTATTACCTTTATTTATTATTTAATCACAAATAATACTAACTAGGTTTATTTATTATTTAAAACTGATCAAATAATAAATTATTAAATTATTAATCTTATTTGTATTTAATTATTATTTAATAGTAATTAAATAATAATTAATTAATTTAGTATCCTTATTTATTATTTAATATTAATTAAATAATAAATAATTAATTTTATTTAATTTGTGTAATTTAATCATAAATTCAACTTACTAGATTAATATTTAAAACATTTAAATACTAATATTAATTATTTATTATAATCGGGAAAATATAGAATATAATCCCAAATATCAATTTTTGTATTTATACTATTCTTTTAAATTTTCTAATCAACTTTTAATCATTTAATTAATTAAAGATTAACTGGATGGCATTTTCGTAAATAACCCGAAATCATTAAATTTCCTCATTTTCGCTACTGGTAGTCTGGTTCGCCGCTTTCAAAGTGTTTCCACCATTAATGAGTAATTATACCTCCAAGCAAGCTTTAATTTACACAATAATTTCCCAAACAACTACCCATATCACAACAACAATTAGTAACTTAATAAATTGAATACCCATAAATTATATCAATAGTTATTTCACAAATTTTTGGTAAAAATGTGTTCACTTAATAAATTCAATAAATACATCATATATATTATTTTTAACCTCAAGTCATATGGATATTCACATAATCAAATCCCACAAATTATTCTATATCTCAATAATAATTTTTTTTTCTATATCATTCGAACAATTTATTTCTCAACGAACAATTAATTTGAGAAATTAAAATAGAAAAGGAAATACTTTCATAAAAGTAAAAATAATTGCTTACCTCCTTTGATAATTGTTCTTTGAGAGATTAAATTTTATCTTCTTCCTCTAACAATTCCTTGCTTGCTAATAAAATTTTCTGATGAAATATCTACGGAGGAAATTGAGAGAACTTGTGAAATGGAGAGAGAAAGGGGAATGAGTTTTGTTTCTTTTCTTCCTTTTCTTCCGAACAGCATGGGAAATAGAGAGATGGAACTTTGGTTTTGTTTGAGACAAGCAACCCACTGACACACGCGACAAGACAAAGTTCCTCCAATATACGGCATAAATTCTGACATGCTTTAATAAAATAATTAATTAATATTTATACATTAAATACTCCTTAATTATACACATAGGATAAATAATATAACCACATGTATAAAAATAAATATAACATAAAATAGTATATACCTTCACAATAGTTTTAAAATTCGTTTCACTAAAAACAGATGTAGTTTATTTTACCACATAACAATAATTTGATGCACTGTACACCTCCAAAAGTAATTAAATAATATATATAATTAATATATATATTATTTTTACAATTTATTTCATTATATAAATATTTTCACATTTAATTGCGAAATTAAATAATTGCAATATATATATATACACACACACACACACACATGCCTCACGGCATGTGCAAACACACACACCTATATATATGTACCAGCACAGCACACGCACACGGAACACAATTTATATATATATATATATATATAATACACTTCCAAAAATAATTAAATAATATATATATATATAGTTAATATATATATATTATTTTTACAATTTAATTCATTACAAAAATATTTTCACACTAAATTATGAAATTAAAATAATTGCAATTAATATATTTTATTTATGCCCTAAAACAAATTATTTAATACATTTAAATTAAATAACTCATTTCGCATTAAATATGAAGATGAACCCATTTACCCGAAAATACATTTTTAATGCATTTAAAATAATAATTCATTTACGCAATTCCTTATTCAAATAATTTATTAAATTATTTAATTAATATTACACAAGTATACTTGCTACAAATATAGATACAAAAATATATTTATACATTTTAGCATCATTACACTAGCTCTAGGATGTGTACTTAGTAGGGTGGCCTGACGTGACTTGCTAGATTTATAGCCATCATGGCCTAGCCTTTTGGATGCTTGCACGAGGAATAGCCCCAAGGACTAGAATAGGTCAAAAGAGATATGATTTCTTGTCCTTTTAAATGACCACAAGTAAGCTTTAAAAATAATAACAAAAACACTCCTTCATGTGGCTCCTTGAGCTCGGCAGCAACATCACCACCAAGTCCAATCTTTTGACTTTTTCTTTAATTGATAAATGAGTATACAATATGTTAAATAATCCTCAACATACGCTATCACATCAATGATAAAATAATCAATTTATGAGGCTTCCTCTTCCCCATACACGGCAACTACCATCACCAAATGCCCAACACATGACTTTTCCTTTAGTTGATTTAATGAGTATAGTACACTAAAATACTCCACACAAGCAACCAAGACAAGCTACTTATTAATTAAGCAATATTTCAAATCCTGATACTTCCTCTCTCCTCACCCATGCGGCAGCTACAAGGGGGACTCTTGTCCTAAAATTTTGTCCCACTTTAATTGCTTTAATTAAATAAATAGACCACTTGGTTTATTCATCAATTGGGCCAACAATGTGGACTACATTAAAATACCACTAGGGCTGGAATTAAATCAAATTGGGCTACTAGTAACCAAATTAACTATTTAAATCTTGGACTACTAGTTTATCCCTTGTCGGACTACTTTAATTTACTACACATCAATTAACCAATGCCATGATCAAAAAAATGAGTGGGCTTAGTTAGTTATTTAATTAACTTAGCTCATTAGTATTAAATTAATAATTGAACTATTAAATATTAATATCAATATTTCACATTTCCCTCATTAATTAATACCCATATTAATTAATTTACAAAATTACCTTACTTAATATATGAAATGGAATTGAATATTTAACTAATAAACAACTTTATCAATTTTCTTGATATTAAAACCTTAGGGTTAGCCCACTAACTTAAATAAACTATTAGTGCGACTCCCTTTAAATCACTCTAATATTTATTCACATAAATAATTATTTACACAAAGGATTAAATTAAACCGCGAAAAATTAATTCATAGAAATTTAAATTCTTTATTTAATTAATAAGGACGTTTTTTTTTCCTGATCCTTACAATGGAAGTACTAAAGCATCAGAAGATTTTCAAAATTCTTGAAAGTATTTAAGAAACTTCAGATTAATATTCCGTTTGCCGATGCTCTTGAACAAATGCCAACATCTGCGAAGTTCATGAAAGAAATTTTATCGAGGAAAAAGAAACTAGACGAGTTCGAAACTGTAACGCTTATAAAGGAGTGCAGTGCCATATTGCAGAAAAAGTTACCACCAACACTAAAAGATCCAGGTAGCTTCACAATTTTATGCACCATTGGTAAGGAATTCTTTGGGAAGGTTTTGTGTGATTTAGGAGCCAGTATTAACTTACTGCCATTATCGGTCTATCAACAATTGGGGTTAAAAGAAGCAAGACCGACGAATGTAACATTGCAACCGGTAGATAGATCACTGATGTATCCGAGGGGTATAGTTGAAGATGTGTTGGTCAAGGTAGATAAATTCATTTTTCCTACAGATTTTGTTGTGTTAGATTTTGAAGAGGACCGAGAAATACCGATTATTTTGGGACGACCTTTCCTAACAATAGGGAGAACTTTGATTAATGTTTTGAAAGGGGAACTAACGATGCATGTACAAAATCAAAAGGTTACGTTTAATGTTTTGAATTCAATGAGATTCCCAGAAGAAACGAAAAACTATTATCGAATTGATCTAATTATAGAAGCAGTAGATGAGGTATTTGCGGGAACATATCTTCCAGATCCTTTAAAGTCTGCATTGGTAAAACCATCAGTTTTGGAAATTCCCAACATTAGATGAATATGTGCAACTTCTAGATTCAGCACCAAGATTATGAAGTTCAAGCAGCAATTTGAGACTTTAGATCATGTAGGAAGTTTAATTTCGAGGGCAAAGCCATCTTTGGAAGAACCACCTAATTTGGAATTGAAACCTTTGCCTAGCCATTTACGGTATGCTTATTTAGGTGATTCTAATACTTTGCCCATTATTATTTCTGCTTCACTTGATAATTTTCAGGAAGAAAAGCTTTTGTGAGTGCTACAGGAATATAAAATGGCAATTGGTTGGACTTTAGCTGACATAAAATGGATTAGTCCTTCATTCTACATGCATAAGATACTTCTTGAGGATATTGCCAAACCAATCATTGAACAATAACATCGGCTTAATCCAATTATGAAGGAGGTGGTAAAGAAAGAGATTATAAAGTGGTTGGACACATGTATTATTTACCCTATCTCTGACAGTTTGCGGGTAAGTCCAGTGCAGTGTGTCTCGAAGAAAGGAGGGATGACAGTTGTGACTAATGAAAACAATGAGTTGATTCCCATAAGAACAGTCACCGAATGATGAGTATGTATGGACTACCGAAAATTAAACAAAGCTACTCGCAAAGATTATCATTTTTCGCTACCATTCATTGACCAAATGCTGTACCGGTTGGCAGGGCATGAATAGTACTACTTATTTGATGGGTATTCAAGCTACAATCAAATTATGATAGCACCAGAAGATCAAGAAGATCAAGAGAAAACTACTTTCACGTGTCCGTATGGAACTTTTGCATTTTGGTGGATGTCTTTTGGGCTATGCAATGCACCTGCCACCTTTCAACGTTGCATGATGGCCATTTTCTTTGATATGGTGGAGCACAATCTAGAAGTATTCATGGATGATTTCTCTGTCTTTAGCGACTCATTTGAGCTATGCTTGGGGAATTTGGTTTTGGTGTTGAAGAGGTGTGTTGAGACAAATCTGGTATTAAATTCGGAAAAATATCATTTCATGGTATGAGAAGGTATAATCCTAGGTCAAAGGTATCATCGAAGGGATTGAAGGCGGATAGAGTGAAAATTGAAACTATTGAGAAACTGCCACCACCATTATCCGTGAAGGGAGTTAGTAGTTTCCTTGGACAAGCTGGATTTTATAGGCGTTTCATCAAGGATTTTCTAAAATCACCAAAGCTTTATGTAACCTCTTGGAGAAAGATGTACTGTTTGTTTTCGATGATGCATGTCTTGAAGCCTTTGACATATTGAAGAAGAAATTAATCTCAGCTCTAGTAATCATTGCTCCGAATTGGAACCTATCATTCAAATTAATGTACGACGCGAGCGATTATGTTATTGGTGTAGTTTTGGGTCAACGAAAAGAGAAGATGTTTCAAATAATTTATTATGCTAGCAAGACACTTTCGAACGCACAACTAAACTACACCACCACTAAAAAGGAATTGTTGGCAATTGTTTATACATTTGATAAATTTCATGCTTACTTGATTGACACAAAAGTGATTGTATACACAGATTATGCAGCTATAAAATATTTGATCTCAAAGAAAGATGCAAAACTACGGTTGATACGTTGGGTTCTGTTATTGCAAGAATTTGATTTAGAGATTTGAGATAAAAGGGGACAGAAAATCAAGTAGCTGATCACCTATCTAGACTAGAGAATTCAATAGAACAAAAGAACGATGACGTAGTTAATAACGAGTCTTTCCTGGATGAACAACTATTTGTAGTAACAAGAGTAATACCATGGTATGCTGATTACGTGAATTATATTGTAATAGAAAAGATTGGTCTTTAAAACTTGATAATACTCTATGGGCGTATAGGACAGCGTATAAAACTCGAATTAGGATGTCACTTTACGGGCTAGTATTTGAAAAGGCATGCCATTTACTTGTGGAGCTAGAGCATAAAGCCTATTGGGCCATTAGAAATTCAAATTTTGATTTACAAGCAGCAGGAGAAAAGAGATTGTTACAGTTAAATGAGATGGATGAATTTCATCTTCATGCTCACGAGAATGCGAAGCTTTATAAAGAAAAGATCAAACGTTGGCATGACAACAGAATAATAGAGAGAAAGTTTGAGCCAGGGCAAGTAGTTCTTTATTTAATTCACGACTAAAACTTTTCCCAGGAAAGCTGAAATCCATATGGTCGGGACCATTTATCATCAAGAAAGTATTTTCACATGGAGCGGTAGAAGTTACACCACTCTAGTCTGATAAAACATTTATCGTTAACGGTCAGCGACTCAAGCACTATTACAGAGGAGATATTGATCGGCAAAGGATCTCTATCGCCTTAACTGACCCAACTTAGAAAGGGAAGTAGTCGGGTTGAGACTATAAAACAAGCGCTAGTTGGGAGGCAACCCAATAGTTCTAATTCCACAAGTAGTATATTCATTTTGAGAGTTCATGTAAATTATTCTAAGTTATGTTGATTAATTTTGTAGGAATAACAAGCCAAACGAAGGAATAAGCAAAAAAATGGAGCAGAAGACTAAGCGCCGTTGCGCACAATATGGAATGCCATGACCCAAGTGGAATGCTGCGGCTCAACAAAGCAAGTGCCTCGGCCCTGACACGGTTCCAGGACGTGTGAATTAAATCAGCAAATTTTGCTAAACAAAACTTCCCAACTTCTATTCTTATTGAAAAACTACTTCATATTTACATACCAACTTAAACTCTAACCTGAGATTTATATGCCATTTATATAGGATTAATACCCAATTGAAAGATAAGATCACAAGAGTACAAATAGTGAGATACAAATTAAAGTTCGCTAAAGAAAAATTCTTGCTGTGATTAATTCACCATGGCAAGCAAACGTCAAAGGACTGGAAAGAGCCACACCCTTACAATCAAAGTAAAGATAGAAGAGGATTATGACACACATAGGTTTATTAGCGAAGCAGCATCAAATTACTACTATTCTGTATTAGCAGACATGAAGGTGATTCTGGAAAGAGGTGTTATTCCTCATGAAATGGTTGATAGAGGGGTATTTGAGATGATTAGAGATATAGGTTGGGAGAACTTTACAATTCAACCAAAGGATATAGTGGTGGACATTGTATGAGAATTTTATGCAAATGCACTGGAAGCAGATGGATATATAGTGCACATACAAGGAAACCCAATTTCATTCAAGAAGTCCACCATCAATGTGTATTTCCATATTCGCAACGGAGAAGATAAAGACGAATTCATAAATTATCGAGCTAATAATTTTCATTGGTACAGAGTTGTGAAGCCCCCAAATTCTCTACACTCCCTGTAGTAGATTTGGTACTCACGTGAGACTATTCAACTATACATATTTCATAATATATAACTTCTATATATCCAAGGTTCATAGTATCCCATAACAGATAATAGTTCTCGTCAGAACGTTAACTATATTTGGATACCCTCACGTGGATGTATAGATTCATATCTTATAGATATCTCTTTCATATCGATAATCTCTATCTATCTGACATTCACAGTATCAATGATAAGCTTATTCTTGGAACCGAGGGATACATTCCGGTAAAGATGGCACCTTACCGGCGCTCATTAAGTGTAACCTCGGCGCTTACAGAACTCTCAATATCATTTAAATACCTTCATTCAGATGTATAGTTCATATGGATACTGTACTATATCAAATGCTACCTTCTAACTTAACTAAGAATGTAAGTAGAACGCAAGAGAAATAACAAAAGTTTGATATATATTTCATAACCTTAAGTTTCATTGCAACATTCTCAGTACTATGTTCTTATTACAACAAAGTCTTACAAGACTTGAATTTATTCAAAACAGTAAGATAAAACTAATTAACATGGTCTTTTCCCTTGTCTGTCCCTGAAGTTCTGGGATTACCATCTAAAACTACAAAGGAAAGTTTTATGCAAGGATGAGCTACAAAATGCTTAGCAAGTTTATATCAAAATGTAAACACAATGTGTTTAATTTGAAAGAAGTGCAAAAGCTTTTGCCAACTGAGGGTTCAATACATGAACCATGTGTTCCAACCAGTTCTATCAGTTTTCAATGACTTAGAAAAGCTTCGTTCAGATATCTTATAGGGGATTAGCCTAATCGAGATATCCTAGGAGTATGCATACCATCCTAATCGTGCCCAACATGCACTAGATGTCAATATATTATCGACAATAACAACCTATATAGGGTGTTTGTATACTCAGTTATAAGATGTCGAACCAAACAATTTGGCTTGACACAACAATTCATGCTCGGATAAACAATATATGAATAATGACTCATTTTTAAGTTATGCTAAATCAAGAAGCAATAACTTGACAACAATTGACAACAAGATGTATAATACTTGCATAAAGGTAACAAGGTTTGGAGACTTGTCTGTGCATAGTACGTTTTAGTTTACGCTTTCTATCTACGTCACGTATTCTATTTATATTAATAATAAGCATTAGAACTTATAATAACACCTATCAAATTAAACTAGTCAAGTATCGTTAAGGTTCGGCATTGATTCGGCCTTTTGATAGCGTTAATAGACACTTAAACACGTAGTTTTATCAATAAAATTTTATCTAATAGCTTAAATATTAACTTAGAGAATTTAATTATCACTTATAACATTTTTAGAAGCTTAATATTATTTTTAAATAATTTTCACAAGCTTGGTAGTATTTTGAAGTAATTTTTACAAGCTTAAAAGTAGTTTTAAATGATTTAATTATCATTTATAACATTTTTAGAATATTAGCATTTTATTTAAATGATTTATTTATCATTTAGAATAATTTTAGACTTTTAAAATATTATTTAAATGATTTAATTATCATTTATAATATTTTTTAGAAATTTAATATATTATTCTAATAATTTTAGAAAGTAAGTATATTATTTAAAATGATTTATTTATCATTTATAATACTTTTAGAAAGTTAGTATACTATTTGAATGATTTATTTATCATTTGAAATAAATTTAATACCTTAATATCATTTTTAAATAATTTATTTAATATAATTATTAAATAATTTATTATCATTAATATTTAAATTAATTAAATTATTAACGAAATTTTATGTCAAAATATTAAAAGTTAATAAATATAATTTAAAATGAATTTTAAAACTTAATTATTAATTATTAATAATTATTTAACATTTATTTCTAATTTATTTATTTATTAGAATTTATTTTTAGTTAATTCTGTCGCTAAAATGCTTTAGCGACTGTCAGCGTCGCTAAAGGTGTTCTTGAGTTTCTGGAGACCGGAAGGAGACTGTCGCTAAAAGGGCCCTATAGCGACGGACAGTCTGTCGGTATAGGTGTTCTTCATGGGCTGAAGAACAACCGGTCATGGTTAAACAGGCCACTTTGACTTAATTTAATTCCTGTTTGCTTATTCGTTGGAGTTAAATGTTTGTTGCTAGGTGTCGACAACATGGCAGAGTATTGTTAGGTTTGTATATAGCGCGAACATGTAATCAAATTACATAAATAGTGCGGAAGCGCAATAAAACGGATTTTAATTTTTTTTCATATAAACCATCACCATGATCAATCTATGTGCTCAATTAACGATTGTAGACACCCAAAATTTTCACTTCGTATACTAACCTTGATAGGAGGGCAAAATCGTCAATTAACCCAGCCTATGAGAACGAAAGGTGGACAGAAGTACGAACACTCAAGGCCACCGCAACGACTTGCGATCAAAGCCGACACGACAACGATCAAAGCTGAATGATATGGCACGTTTCCCAGCTGTTTCCGGACTGTAAAAAAACAAGCCTTTCAGTAAAAACCAACGGTACGACACGAGAATCGAGGTACGGTACGAAAATTGAGAAAATCAGCCCAGCCAGCCGCAGATCAATCCGCAGCCAATGGTGGGAACGGAACTCGAGCACGGCGCGGAAAAACCGAGGATCGGCGCCGGGGAACCGAGGCCAGCCGCAGATCAATCTGCGGCTGCCTCTGATCGGCCTTTATCAGCGCACAGAGAGTTAGACAGCAGCGTAAGAAGAAAAGAAAAGAGGAAGAATCAGCAGCAACAACAGCGAAAAAAGAGAGAAAAAAGAGAAAAAGTGAGGATTTATACCCCTTTTGTTAGATTGTATCACATACGTTCTCTACTCTAATTAATATACAAGTTTACATGCATCGTGGTGTTATTTTGCAAGGTGAAAAGCCCTTTTTTATAGCATTTTTGGTATATCATTTTGTTAAGCTTTTGGTCATTTGGGTTATATTAAATGTAGTTTTCTTGTATATTATTGAGGATATAAGGATTGAGGATTATTAGTGAGGGTTCCAATGGAACAAAATTCTTCCTAATGGCCCGATGATATCCATTTGGTGATTTTTAGTTCGTTATGGTAATGTATTAGGCGTAGTGTATTTAAATTGCTATTTTAGGATATTGTGGTGTGTTAGGTAACTCGGTGTTGTTCATTGGTATATTATCCATTTTGTGGGTGTGTAGAAATTTCGGATGTGAGCCTAGGAGCACGACCCCGTGGTCCAAATTCGATGATGGACATTTTTGGGTGTATGTATTAGGGGCGATGTACCCTTGATTGTAAATATGTAATCGTGGGGCCTTAAAACGATACCAAATTGAAAATCGGGTTTAAGGCCCCGTAATAGTGAAATATGCGATTGTAGGCGGTTGGGGTTATTTTGATGGCTTACATACCCATGAATAGCCCCCACGCATTTTAATGCTTGATTTGATGTACGACACAAAAATCGATTTCAAAGCTAAACGATGAAGATTTTTATAAAATCAATCAAATTAGGTTATTAGCACCACGAAGCTTAAAATTGGAAGTGCTAATGAATGTCAATTCCTATTTGAACGAGAAGGCTAAAGAAAGATCGTGTTCAAACATCACAAAAAATGGCTTTATGAAAATAAATGACGTTTTATTAAACCGTTATGCATAGGGTTAAAGAGATCCTAGAAATTGCCGCCATTTTATTACGAAAGCAACGTATAGGTCTTGATTCCTATTTTGACGAAGGTTTAAAAAATTCTTGTTTTGCCAAAACGACACTTAATGAAAAATCTCACGGCTTTTGACAATTAAAATCAAACCTTTCTCATAATAATAGTAAAGCTCTCTCGTAAAAATCGAAAGACATTCTAAGGCATTCCCAAACTAAAACCCGACTTTCCATAAGAAACCCAATTGATTCTTTAATACAAACTCATCATCACATTCACATAGGCACACACACGCGCACACATACACATTTTAAGAATTCAAAGGATAGGGAAAGCATCAAATTGCGGTAACCGTGTTTCACGGAAGTCGGGGGGTGCCTAACACCTTCCCCTCACTTAAGCAAGCCCCCGAACTCTATGAATCTCGGTTTGCAGACCAATTAATTCGGAGTCACATATGAGCCAGCGATTTACGAAAAAACAAAACTCGGATGAGTTGGTACATCCATTTCAAATATACCAACTGGCGACTCTGGTCAATTGGCTCATCATAAAAAACGATCTTTCAAAACCCTGTCGACATTAGTGCCGACCTTTTCCAAAAATCATCTAATAAAAGGCTAAAATTGGAAAGGGTAATAATTAGCATAGGAGAGATCTTTCCCGGCATCGACAGCTGGCGACTCCGCTAGGGACATTAGTGGGCATAAGCCGCGTTCAAATCTTGATGCTGTCCTATCCTTTAAAAATTTATGAATGTGTATATACGTGCGATATTTTGACCTGTTTTACTTGTTGTTGTTGTGTGAATGTGTTTTTGTCCAAATGAATGAATGATTGAATGGAATTGCTTTACTTTAAAGTAATCATTTGCATACGGTGAGGACGATGAATGTGAATGTATGTTGAGAGTGTACCTCCTCCTGAGGCGAACCCGTCTGTTGCTTATTACTGGACTCGAAGGGGCTGCTCCCCGAAGATGGCTCAGGAAACGCACCACCCATATCCGCTCCAATCGAAAGGATTCAGATGAGTAGATTGCGAAGATTTGGGGACCTTCATGCCGAAAAGCCGCGAGAGTAACCTTAGGGTAGGTCAGCCTCAGATTAACCCAACGCAGGGAAAGTCTCTTCATGCCCTTTTACGTTTACGCATATAAATGTTATAGTCCCATTTAATATTCTTATATATACCTCCCTTGTGTCAAAAGAAAGTACTAACCTCTATGTTTTGCAGGGAATAGCTGGGAAAGCATAATAATTCGTGTCTAGCATTTATTATCGCAATGAGGGACTGCTAACATTTTGTTTTGCAGGGAAAGATTAAAAACCCAAAAACACAAAAGTTACAGCTTTAGCATGCATCCTCATCTTTCATTTCCCAATAACTAAACTCCAAACTCATCATCACATTCACATAGGCACACACACGCGCACACATACACATTTTAAGAATTAAAGGATAGAAAAAGCATCAAGATTGCGGTAACCGTGTTTCACGGAAGTTGGGGGGTGCCTAACACATTCCCCTCACTTAATCAAGCCCCCAAACTCTATGAATCTCGGTTTGCAGACCAATTAATTCGGAGTCACATATGAGCCAGCGATTTACGAAAACGAAACTCGGATGAGTTGGTACATCCATTTCAAATATACCAACTGGCGACTCTGGTCAACTTGGCTCATCATAAAAAACGATCTTTCAAAACCCCGTCGACATTCATGCCGACCTTTTCCAAAAAATCATCTAATAAAAGGCTAAAAATTGGAAAGGGTAACAATTACCACAGAAGCGATCCTCCCGGCGTCGACAGCTGGCGACTCTGCTGGGGACATTAGAGGGCTTAAGCCGCGTTCAAACCTTGATGTTATCCTATCCTTTAAACATTTATGAATGTGTATGTGCGTGCGATATTTGGACCCCTTTTACTTGTTGTTGTGTGAATGTGTGTTTTGTCCAATGAATGAGTGATTGAATGGAATTGCTTTACTTTAAAATCATCATTTACATGCGGTGAGGACGATGAATGTGAATGTATGTTGAGAGTGTACCTCCTCCTGAGGCAAACCCGTCGGTTGCTTATTACTGGACTCGAAGGGGCTGCTCCCCGGAGATGGCTTAGGAAACGCACCACCCAAATCCACTCCAATCGAAAGGATTCAGACGAGTAGATTGTGAAGATTTGGGGACCTTCATGCCGAAAAGCCGCGAGAGTAACCTTAGGGTAGGTCAGCCTCAGATTAACCCAACGCAGGGAAAGTCTCTTCATGCCCTTTCACGTTTACGCGCATAAATGTCATAGTCCCATTTCATATTTTTATATATATACCTCCCCTTTTCGTCAAAAGAAAGTACTGACCTCTATGTTTTGTAGGGAATAGCTGGGAAGGCATAATAATTCGTGTCTAGCATTTATTATTGCAATGAGGGACTGCTAACATTTTGTTTTGCAGGGAAAGATTAAAAAACCCAAAAACACAAAAGTTACAGCTTTAGCATGCATCCACATCTTTCATTTCCCAAGACTAAACTTCAAACTGTTTTCCCCTGTAGGATTGCTCCTCAAACGCGTTTGCAATCTAAGAAGGCCCAGGTTTCTACATCTAAAATGGCTGATATTCCACCTCCTAATCCTGGTTCCATATCTCGGGAGGAATTCGATGATTTTAAAAAACAGATGTTGGAAATGGCCACGATGCTGAAGGAGCAGTTGCTACCTAGACAGGATCCGCCAAGCAAAGATCCGCCTAAAGATGATCAACCCCAACCTAAGGGCGAGCCCGTCATCCCCAAAGCCATTCCCGCACCTAACAAGACAGTATTCACTATCCCAGAGGAGGGAGACACTGATGATCTTCAAAAGAAAATGAAGCAGATGGAGGAAACTATCCAATCTCTGAAAGGCATAGGTTCCCTGAGCAGGGTGAATTATTCAGATCTGTGTGTCTTTCCAGGAACCAGGTATCCGGAGAAGTTCAAGATCCCCGAATTTGAGAAATATAATGGGAAGGGAGACCCTTATACACACCTGAAGATATACATTGGGGAACTTGGGTCTTATGAAGAGGACGAAGGACTGAGGATGAAGTTATTCCAAAAGAGCCTAACGGGAGAAGCAAGAACTTGGTATGCCCGCCTTGATAATGCTCGGATCCACGACTGGGAGGAGTTGGCCCATACTTTCTTGACACAATACAACTTCCAAGCACAGATAGCCCCTAACAGATATCAGCTGACAAAGATCAAGAACCAATAAAAGAATCTTTTAGGGATTATGCATAGCGATGGAGGGGTATGGCTGCACAGGTAAATCCCCCAATGAGCTAGGCAGAAATGGTAATGACCTTTGTGGATATTCAGGAGGCACCTTATTATGAGCAAGTGATAGCGGGGATTGGAAGACCTTTTGCCGAAATGATAAAGCATGGAGAAATGGTTGACATGGGGTTAAAGTCAGTTACGGAGGCAGTTGCGGAGCAAATCCAGAGTGGAAACTATGGTAGTACTTCCCGCAGGACCCAAAAGAAAAGGGAGGAAGATGTTTCCCTCATCCTACAGGGATCGTCTAGGAAGGTGGATGATAGCCCTCCAGTGCAAATACAGAGAATAATGCCACCCCGACAATCTAATTTCCATAATCAAAGGACGGACGGACGAAGAAGATTTGAGATCACAAGAGACTGGGTATTCACCCCGCTTGGGGATCCTCTTGAACAGATTTTGGCAGTATTAATAGCACAGAGAAGGATAGTCGATTTGGCACCCCTAATTGACCCGAAAGGGAGAGGATTTGACCCGAGTAAGAAGTGTGCGTACCATTCGGGTTCCCCTGGTCATGATACTCAGGAATGCTGGGCGCTGAAGCACAAGATTCAGAACATGATCGATAGCGGGGAGATCGTGGTGGAACAGCCAGAGTCACCAAACTCATCATCACAGCCCTCATATTGCAAGAGATGGATGGTGAGGTGTTTCCACAGCCCATCAATTCTAACTCGGTGAAGCGGTTCTACGCTTGAAAAAAAAAAGAAAAAAAAAAGAAAAGAAAGAATCATCATCATCATTTTCTCCTCTTCCTGTGAAGAACGAACTACGTAGGACCTGATTTCCCGACTTGTGGGAGTACATAGGCAGCCATCACGGCACGGTCCATTTCTCTACAAAATAATACTTTCTCTAACCAAAACCGATTCCCAACAACCAGAAAAACCTTCCTATACCCTCGAAACCTTCCTGAAACCAGCCACTTAATCAACTTCATCTCAAATGACATAACCCTAACCCAACCAAACAGTTAGCCAAAATCTAAGACTCAGTCCAATGAAATCAACAGGGGTGCGACAATATCTGTCAAATCTCCATCAAGACTTGAGAAGAGAAAGAAGGCGAAATATAAAAATCGTGGTTAGCTGGATAAAATGAGGATCCAATGAAAGGCAACGATACAACAAAAAAGGAAAATGACTAAATTTGAATGCATGTCTATATATATATAAGTCATTTTGCTACAAAATTTCTCTTTCAATAACCGATGAAACTGACATAGTCTATGCAGGAAATAAAATGATCTACAAATCTGAAACTAACTGAAGCAGGATGGATAAGGTGGTCAATAGATCTGAAGCATCGACATTCCCTGCAATCTGCTGCCCCATCATGACGATGCGATCCAATAAAGCAGTGGCTCGGCTAACAGTCTCAGAGTGAGCATCTATAACTGCCCTGGTCTGCAATACAATGGCGTCTCTGTCAATGAGGGCATCATCTCTGGCCAGAATAGCAGCATCTCTCTCAACAAGAGCAGCGTCCCTCTCAGCCTCAGTAGTAATCAAGGCCAGTCGGATCCGGCTATCCTCAGTAACCCGACTAGGGGCAGAATCAGCTGAGATGGAATAAGGAATATGGGCGGGAGTGGAAAAGCCTCCAAAATCACATCTGGATATCGTCTCTGTAGACTCAGGAGGAATAAATACCTCTGGGGTGGTATCATCTGTGAAAATCACTCGAGAGTCATCAAATACTCCAGTCTGACTCAAACCAACCATATCAGAGTCTCCGTGCAACCATTGTACATAAGCAGATGTTTGAGTGGGGCAACTCTCACTATACTCGGCAAAGATCCTACGAGACCAAAGATCATATACCCGCAGTAGATCTCCCTCTGCCTGGGGTGATATGAGGAATCGGTAGTCGGTTGCGCTCGTGAAAGGGTGAAAATCCTGTATCTGATCAAACTGCCCCATAACCGCCAAGGGATGATAAGTCGTCACGCCCCTCAAGCCAGAAATAGGGATGAAATCTAAGGTGGGCACATGAGTCGAGAAGCTCATGAAGGAGCAATAACCCGAATAGATCAAGAGATGAAAGGGCTCCTCAATAGCCGATAAGAATTCTATCCAGGAAGCCGCATCAATACAGCTCACGGGACGGAACAGAAATTGCATGGCTATGTCGTGGTTGAAGCAAAACCCATGGCGAAGAAAATGACCGATGGGGCTGAGATGGCTCATAAACCATACATATAACAAAACAGAGCTCCCTCTGAATACTCTGCCTCGGAAAGACTGACAATATGAGGCTGACATGTAGGGGTCTGCTAGTATCATGGGAATAATGGTGTGATCCTCCTGAAGGCCCCTAGTGGCCGCAATAACTCGCATATCCAACAGATCGGATCCGGCTGGCAGATACAAAACGGAGATAACACAAGCCATTAAAACATCTACTCTCAAAGCGCCCCAGCGCTCCTCAGATACGGAAAAATCACCAGAGAATATATGAAAACTGTCGGGTGAGCCGAATCGGTCAATCAGGAAATGAAGGGGAACTAGATGGTCTGATGTGATCACCGATAACAGAACTGTCCTCCGCAACACCGTAAAAGTCAATCTTCCTAATGGCCCGATGATGTCCATTTGATGATTTTTAGCTCGTTATGGTAATGTATTATGCGTAGTGTAGTTCGATTGCTATGCTAGGATATTGTGGTGTGTTAGGCAACCCGATGTTGTTTATTTTTTTTGTAATATCCATTTTGTGGGTGCGTAGCAATTTTAGATGTGAGCCTAGGAATGCGACCCCGTGGTCCAATTTCGATGATGGACATTTTTGGGTGTATGAAATAAGGTTGATGTACCCTTTATTGTAAATATGTAATTGTTGGGCCTTAAAACGATATCAAGTCGAAAATCGGGTTTAAGGCCCCGTAATAGTGAAATATGTGCTTGTGGGCATTTGGGGTTATTTTGATGGTTCACATGCCCATGGATAACCCCAACGCATTTTAATGCTTGATTTGATTTACAACACAAAAACGGATTTCAAAGCTAAACGATGAAGATTTCCATAAAATCAATCAAATTAGGTTCTTAGCACCACGAGGCTTAAAATTGGAAGTGCTAATGAATGTCGATTCCTATTAAACGAGAAGGCTAAAGAAAAAATCGTTTTCGAACATCACAAAAATGGTTTTATAAAAATAAATAACGTTTTATTAAATCTTTGTGCATAGGGTTAAAGAGATCTTAGAAGTTGTCCGTCATTTTATTTACGAAAGCAACGTATAGGTCTCAATTCCTATTTTGACGAAGGTTTAAAAACTCTTGTTTTGCCAAAACGACACCTAATGAAAATCTCACAGCTTTTGACAATTAAAATCAAACCTTTCTTTCTCGCATAAGCCGAAAGACATTCTAAAGCATTCTCAAAATAAAACACGACTTTTCATAAAAACCCAAATGGTTTCTTCATGCAAATTCACCACAACATTCGCATAGGCATACACGCACGCACACACACATTTTAAAAATTAAAGGATAGGAAAAGCATCAAGATTGCGGTAACCGTGTTTCACGGAAGTTGGGGGTGCCTAACACCTTCCCCTCACTTAATCAAGTCCCCGAACTCTATGAATCTCGGTTTGCAGACCAATTAATTCAGAGTCACATATGAGCCAGCGATTTACGAAAACTTAACTCGGATGAGTTGGTACATCCATTTTAAATATACCAACTGGCGACTCTGGTCAACTTGGCTCATCATAAAAAATGATTTTTCAAAACCCCGTCGACATTCATGCCGACCTTTTCTAAAAAAATCATCTAATAAAAGGCTAAAAATTGGAAAGGGTAACAATTACCACAGAAGCGATCCTCCCGGCGTCGACACTTACCTTTATTACTAGAGAAATGATGAAGATGAAGTTTCGACCTGGGAAAGGGTTGGGAAAGAACAGTCAAGGAATTACTGAGCCTATTCAACTGCCCAATCAGATAGGCAAGGCAGGGTTGGGGTATTATGGAGGCATCGCACAAAAACATTCTCAAGGGGGGACCCCAACTCGACTGGCCAAAAGTCTAATGCCGAAAGTCAACAACGAACAAGGTACTGGCGAGCCTGTGTCTGAGACAGGAAGTGAAAGTTTGACTCTCACGAATGATGAGTCGGCCAAAAAGGAGGGTTTCCTGCAGGAGGTCATGCAACAGTTTGAAACCAAGTGTTATATCCCTGGACAGTCAGTATGCAGTGGAAAGGGGAAGGATGTTGCCACGCCATCAGGAGCCCAACAGAGTGTCCTGTCATCGATTGGGCGGGGCTGACTATTCCTGAGGAGGTTATGAAGAAGGACCAATGCGATGTGGCTGTGGTCATCAACGAAGTTCCCGATGCGAAGCCGCCTTTCATCTGTCGCATTCCGGCCGATCTGACCACCGACAACTGGACGATGGAGCCAGTAATATCCAAACGAGGGTAAAATATGGCGTCAGGATGGTAGACCCCAGATGGTGGGGGATGAATGGATACCAGTTTTTGTCCTTTACTTTAAATTTTGCATGGTTATGTTATTTTGTCATGTTATTTTGAAGATGATCATTGTGGGAAAATGACTTATATATATGACAAATATTTTTGTTTCATGTCAGGTGTACCAATTTGAGTATTTCTTGCCTAACAAACGATATTTCAAATTTGAAAGATGACTATGATTTTGATATTGAGCTGGATTTCGATTTAATGGGCATTGAGCAGGATGAGACAGATAATGACGACACGTCTGACGAGATCAAAGGATGGGTCGAAGACAAACCCAAACCCAACTTAGACCAAACCATCACCATAAATATCGGAACCCCTGACAAAACCAAAGAGCTCAAGATAGGGACAGACCTGACCCCTAGCCAGAAAACAGAAATAACCGAGTTGTTAAGCCAGTATGAGGATGTTTTTGCCTGGTCTCATGAGGACATGATCGGATTGTCCACCGACATTGTGGTACACCGGTTGCCCATCAAGGAGGGTTTCAAGCCTGTCAAGCAGAAACTAAGAAAGCTAAAACCGGAGTGGAGCTTGAAGTTGAAGGAAGAAATCGTCAAACAGTTTAAGGCTGGAATCATTATGGTGTCCACTTACTCGGAATGGCTGTCCAATATAGTCCCAGTGGCTAAGCCTGGAGGGAAGGTGAGGGTATGTGTCGACTACAGAGATCTGAACAAGGCCAGTCTCAAGGACAATTTCCCAGTGCCTTTTATACACATCTTGGTGGATAATACAGCCCAATACGAGATGTACTCTTTTGTTGATTGCTTTGCGGGGTATCATCAGATAATGGTGGCAGAGGAAGACCGGGAAAAGACCGCTTTCATCACCCCTTAGGGCACCTTCTGCTACAGACGATTGGCCTTCGGTCTCACCAATGCGTGGGCTACTTATCAAAGAGCCATGATGGCCCTATTCCACGATATGATGCACAAAGAGATAGAGGTCTACGTGGATGACATTATCGTGAAATCGAAGGTAGAATCTGATCATATAACCCATCTCAAAAGGCTATTCGATCGGCTCAGAAAATATAATTTGAAGCTCAATCCGGCAAAGTGTGCTTTCGGGGTGCAGTCGGGCAAGCTCTTGGGATTCCTGGTTAGTAACCGGGGCATTGAGTTGGATCCAACGAAGATTAAGGCCATTGTGGATATGCCGGCACCTCGCACATAAAAGGAGATAAGAGGATTTCTGGGAAGAATAAACTTCATCAACCGCTTCATATTCCACTTGACAACTACATGCGAGCCGATTTTTAAACTGTTAAGGAAAGATGTCTCCCAAGAGTGGAATAAGCAATGCCAGAAAGCCTTCCAGACTATTAAGAAGCAGCTGACAGAAGCATCGGTGCTGGTACCCCCGAAGGATGGGATCCCTCTGTTTATGTACATATCGGTCAATGCCATCACGATGGGATGTATGCTGGGACAGAAGAATGAATCAGGTAAAGAGCAGGCCATCTATTACCTCAGCAAGAGATTTAGCCAATGTGAACAAAATTACACCCCCATCGAAAGGACCTGTTGTGCTCTGGCGTGGGCCGCAATGAGATTACAGCACTATCTCTATGGGCACACTACGTACCTGATATCGAGAATGGATCCCCTGAAGTATATCTTTGAAAGGCCCATGCTGAACTGTCGATTATCAAGGTGGCAGTTAATCTTATAGCAGTTCGACATCGTATATATAACTCAGAAAGCCATGAAAGGGCAAGGAATTGCAGATCAGCTGTTAGAAATGCCAGCAGGGGGGATGGAGCCTTTAGAAACTCCTTTGCCGGGCGAGGATGTATTCTAGGTCCTACACACAAAATGTGATGACGAGGGGCAGTTCTGGAAGTTGTATTTTGATGGTGCCATGAATGCTGAAGGGGCAGGAGCCGGAGCAGTCCTGGTCTCTATCACCGGAGAGCAATACCCCGTGGCCACTAAGTTGTAGTTCAGTAATTCGAATAACACAGCTGAGTATGAGGGATGTATATTGGGACTCCGTTTTGCCCGCGATATGGGAGTGAAGAGACTAACGGTGTTCGGGGATTCAGAGTTGGTAATCAGACAGGCGATCAGAGTGTATAGCACTAAGGAGCTCCAGTTACTTCCATACCACCGATGTGTCATCCATTTGATGCGAGAGTTTGAAGATACCGCTTTCCGATATATCCCCCGGGGACAGAATGATTTTACCGATGCATTGGCAACTCTGGCTTCCTTAATCTACATAATCAAAGGCAGGGACGTTCCACAGATTGAGATAGCAGTACAGAATGCCCCGGCATACGAGGAGCATGTGGCAGTATTATCGGAGGAGGTGGTTCTGCCAAAGCAGCCTTGGTATCACGACATAAGGGAGTATCTGAGGGATAGATCCATTCCCGACCAAGCAAGCCGAGCTGAGAGGTTGAGAATCCAAAAGATGGCGATGAAGTTTTATCTGAGCGGGGATTCATTATACAAGAGGGATGCCGGTTTGGGATTGCTGCGATGTGTAGATGAAACGCAGGCCCAAAAGATTATGGACGAAATACATGATGGGGTATGTGGGCCACACTTGAGTGGACCGATGCTGGCCAAAAAGATCTTGAGAACGGGGCATTACTGGTTAACACTGAAAGTCGACTGCGATGATCATATCAAACGATGTTACCAATGTCAGGCGCACGACAATGTGATCCATGCGCCTCCGAATGAACTGCATTGTATGAGCTCCCCTTGGCCATTCTCAATGTGGGGTATGGATGTAATCGGACCAATAGAGCCCAAAGCAAGCAACGAACACCGATTTATCTTCATTATGATCGATTACTTCACTAAATGGGTAGAAACAGCGTCTTTCCCCAAAGTAACGCAAGAGATCATCGTCCGTTTCATCAGGAATAATGTCATTTGCCGATACGGGCAACCTGAGGTCTTAATCTCCGACAATACCAATAATTTGTACAATGCCCTCATGAAGGAATTGTGTGACCAGTTTAAGATCAAACACCTCAATTTTGTCATTTACCGTCCTAAGATGAATAGGGCAGTGGAGGCTGCAAATAAGAATATCAAGAAGATCATGGCGAGAATGTCTGCTAATCATCGGGGATGGCCGGATCTGCTACCCCTCACCCTGTTGGCGTACAGAACGTCGGTGCGTACTTCTACAGGGAAAACCCCTTACGCTTTGGTATACGGAATGGAGGTTGTTCTGCCAGTTGAGGTTGAGATGGCGTCCCTCAGAATCTTGATTGATGCTCAGATAAGCGAGGAGGATTGGATGCAAAGTCGGTACGACCAATTGGCCCTAATTGACGAAAGGAGGATGGCTGCTGTTTTGCACGGTTAGTTATATCAGCAAAGAATTTCTCGATCGTACGACAAAAAGATAAGACCTCGGAAGTTCAAGGAAAATGACCTAGTGCTAAAGAGAGTCATGCCTTGTCAAGACGAAGCCAAAGGGAAGTTTGCCCCGAACTGGGAAGGACCTTTTGTGATTAAGAAAATGCTGTCCGGAGGAGCCCTCATATTGCAAGAGATGGACGGTGAAGTGTTTCCACAGCCCATCAATTCTGACTCGGTGAAGCGGTTCTACGCCTAAAAAAAATCATCATCATTTACTCTTCTTTCTTTGAACAACAAACTACGTAGGACCTGATTTCCCGACCTGTGGGAGTACGTAGGCAGATCATCATGGCACGGTCCATTTCTTTACAAAATAATACTTTCTCTAACCCCAACCGATTCCCAACAGCCAGAAAAACCTTCCTATACCCTCGAAACCTTCCCGAAACCAGCCACCTAATCAGCTTCATCTCAAATGACATAGCCCTAACCCAACCAAACAGTTAGCCAAAATCTAAGACCCAGTCCGATGAAATCAACAGGGTGTGCGACAATATCTGTCAAATCTCCATCAAGACTTGAGGAGAGAAAGAAGGCGAAATATCAAGATCATGGTTAGCTGGATAAAATGAGGATCCAATGAAAGGTAACGATACGACAAAAAGGGAAAATGACTAAATTTAAATGCATGTCTACATATATTAGTCATTTTGTTACAAGATTTCTCTTTCGATAACCGATGAAACTGACATAGTCTATGCAGGAAATAAAATGATCTACAAATCTGAAACTAACTGAAGCAGGATGGATAAATTGGTGGATAGATCTGAAGCATCGACATCCCCTGCAATCCGCCGCCCCATCATGTCGATGCGATCCAATAAAGCAATGGCTCGGCTAACAGTCTCAGAGTGAGCATCTATAACTACCCTAGTCTGCAATACAATGGTGTCTCTGTCAGTAAGGGCATCATCTCTAGCCAGAATAGCAGCATCTCTCTTAACAGGAGCGGCGTCCCTCTCAGCCTCCATAGTAATCAAGGCCAGTCGGATCCGGTTATCCTCAGTAACCCGACTAGGGGCAGAATCAGCTGAGATGGAATGAGGAGTAGGGGCGGGAGTGGAGAAGCCATCAAAATCATATCTAGGCATCATCTCTGTAGACTCAGAAGGAATAAATACCTCTAGGGTGGTATCATCTGTGAAAATCACTCGAGAGTCATCAAATACTCTAGTCTGACTCGAACCAACCATATCCGGGTCTCCGTGCAACCATTGCACATAAGCAAATGTCTGAGTGGGGCAACTCTCACTATACTCGGCAAAGATCCTGCGAGACCAAAGAGCATATACCCACAGTAGATCTCTCTCTGTCTGGGGTGATATGAGGAATCGATAGTCGGCTGCGCCCGTGAAAGGGTGAAAATCCTGTATCTGATCAAATTACCCCATAACCGCCAAAGGATGATAAGTCGTCACGCCCCTCAAGCCAGAAATAGGGATGAAATCCAAGGTGGGCACATGAGTCGAGAAGCTCATGAAGGAGTAATAACCCGAATAGATCAAGAGATGAAAAGGCTCCTCAATAGCCTATAAGAATTCTATCCAGGAAGCCGCATAAGTACAGCTCACGGGACGGAACGAGAATTGCATGGCTATGTCGCGGCTGAAGCAAAACCCATGGTGACGGAAATGACCAATGGGGATGAGATGGCTCATAAACCATACATACAACAAAACAGAGCTCCCTCTGAACACTCTGCCTCAAAAAGACTGATAATATGAGGCTGAAATGTAGGTGTCTGCTAGTATCATAGGAATAATGGTGTGAGCCTCCTGAAGGGCTCTAACGGCTGCAATAACTCGCATATCCAACATATCGGATCCGGCTAGCAGATACAAAACTGAGATAACACAAGCCATCAAAACATCTACTCTCAAAGCGCCCCAGCGCTCCTCAGACACGGAAAAATCACCAGAGAATAGATGAAAACTGTCGGGTGAGCCGAATCGGTCAATCAGGAAATGAAAGGGAACTAGATGGTCTGATGTGATCACCGATAACAGAACTGTCCTCCGCAACCCAGTAAAAATCAAGAACTGATGGCGCATGGGACCAGCTGTGACCCTGGCACAAGGACCATCCAAAGACAAGCCGGTAAAGCGAGCACACTCCTCGAGAGTGGGGGTCAGCTCCACTGTCCCTAATCTGAACACCTGACGGGCAGGGGCCCAATAGCTCAGAATGCCCTCCACAAATCCCACCGGCACCTGAAAGGATAATAAGGACCAGGAATGTCCCAGAAGACCGTTTACGATAACCCTGTCGCCCGGCGACAAACGGTCCAGCCAGCGAAAAAGCCTGCCAACCAACCCTGTGGGAAGACCGAGATCCAAACGTACCACGACGTCTGGTGACAACATCTGTGAAAAACAGTATCAAAAAGACTGTGCAGGGGTCATTATCCATCCATGAATAAAAAAGCATGCATCATACAATTAATAATCGGGTAATTGAACTGTCATAATGATAAAACTGTGCATAAATAAATAAAGGAGTTCAATACATAGTGCATGAAATGGAAAAAGAAATCGAACAGGTTCAAGTACAAAAAAAGGGCCCTATCCTATCATTGATCTAATCAAAAGTGATGTCATCTATGAAATCGGGGTCCCCAAACTGATCCCCTGGAGTAGAAGTCGAAGTTGAAGCCCCAAAGTTAATATCTGGGATATATGGGGGCACTGGGGCATCAGATAAGTTCGGGCCTGCGTCGAAACCCGCACTATCAGGGTCATATGCATAAGCATCCTCTGGGGTCCGGCCTAACAGCCGAAGATATAAGGATAGCTGGTCCACCTGGCAGGTCAAAGTACCAATCTGCTCAGCATGTGTAAGAGCCCGAACACAGGTAGCCCAATCAGTCATCATCACCGATCCAGGGACCATGTCCCCGAGGAAGAATGTGGCCCGAGTCTGAGGACCAATGGTGCGGGGCACCCACCAGGTACGGAAGGCCTCACTCGTGCTGGGACCCATAGAAAGTGTCCGGCCATCCTCTCCCTCCAGCATAATATCTGAGGGTTGGGAGTCCATCGGCCAGGGTGTAGTAAGTGGGAGGGAGTGCGAAATACGGATCTCTCCCGTCACACACCTGAATGCTCGCTCTCCCAAATACATCACCCATCCTCCAACACTCTGCAAGGTAAGGCGACGGGTGGAAAGTGCAAACTATGGGCCGGAGGAATATCCATCTGTAAACCCCACAGTCAGATGCTCAGAGAGATAAGGAGTCCAGACGACCTCAGCAGCGGTGATCAACTCCAACTGAATACGGCAGTGGGCGAAGCTGCCAGACACCGGAACTTCCTCCAAGGTACTGTGGTGCCACCGCCGACCCCTGGGATAGGTGTCTAGACCGAGAGTCGTGACAGGCCTCAGGCATGGGAGTCGCTCGTACGTCCAGAACTGTGAACAGAGACAAGAAACGACATAAGTAACCGACAGATGCAGAGAAAGGAAATGAAATGATAAGAAATGCAGTAAGTAAAGAAGGCTTACTAGCAGGAAGGGGTAAAACCCAAGCCAAGCGTCTGTCTGTCCCTCTGAGCGAAGACGGAGACCATGGAGGAAATAGGCGAAAGTGAAGGATCCCCAGTCATAATCACCGATCCGATCCACATCCCTGATGGCTCCGACAACGCTGAAGTGAATGGTGGAAGAGTTGTTCCCTAGGAAACAACCCCTCATAATAGTCAGGAACAGACGCCGGAGCAGAATGTCACGAGTGGCTCGGTCTGCAGGGAAGGGCGTCGCATAGATACCTCCCACAGCATCAATAGCTAATACTCCCATCCGAATGCTGCAGGCCTTAAAGACTCGGTCCTCAGCAGCGAAACCCAATAGAGATCGGACCTCCGCTGGAGTGATATCGAGATCTAGGGGAACACGGACCCCGGTGAACTCAATGCCGGTGATGTACCTCCAATCCCAAGGAGTCAGCACGACCTCGCAGTCCAAGAGATGAAGGGACTGGGTCTGGTGGAACCATCGCTCAGACAAAGCCCTCATGTAACCCCATGGACACTGACGGGGAATGATGGTGAAGAAAGAATGGAAACCCCAGGAGTCCACCACCGTGTGGTAATTGGCGTGCAGTGCTGTGTAGAGGGAATAGATATTGAACCAATTGCCCCTCGGCTGGGTGAACTTGGGCACCTGTGGCAATCACTAATGGATCAGCCCGGATACGAGCAGATATTGAGATTGAATTCAAAGAAGTAATGGGGATACCTCATTAGCGACAAGAGATGCTGAGGGGTGACGACTGAGATCTCGACCCAACAGATCGGGCATATGAACAGAGGCGCCAGGCAAAACGCGGCGAGAAGAGGGAGCTGGTGCGCCAGAGGAGGGCCCCTCTGCCTCAGTATCCGGAAGAGCGGCCTCGTCAACCTTAGGATGATCAGGCCGGACGACAGCCTCCGCCAATCGACGAGCGTGGCGAGTCCGAGGCAAAATCGGGGCACATATATGCATGGATTAGAGTTTTATGGGACTCCAGTTTTTTCAAAATTTCGACAGAGTTTCGTCTATAAAGCGGGCGTCCCATGCACAACCAGGCATGATTTCAATTAACCCAAGCCACAACAGATCAAAATTGTATTTTTTTTATGGTTAATTGTAACATGAAAATGACCATAATACATGTTTTCTTTCAAAAAAAAACGACAAGTATGTATGACCCGCATCATGAGCATAGAATATGACTCGCACTGTAGACACCCAATTTTTGCGTTCCCTGTACTAACCATGACAGGAGGGCAAAATCGTCAATTGAACCGGCTTGCGGGAGCGAAGGAATGGGCACAAGTGCGAACATCCAACACCACCGCAATGATTGGCGACCAAGGCCGACGTGAAAATAAGGCCATCCGAAACGGGCATTCCCGAATAAGATGGCACGTCTCTCGGAAATTCCCGGACTGCAGAATACGAGCCTGTCAGCGAAAACCGACGTTATGGCACGAAAATCGAGGCGTGGCACAAAAATCGAGAAAGTCAAATCGTCCAGCCGCGGATTGATCTGCGGCCAAATAGTGCGCCTTTTGAAAACGCGGAACTCGAAACACGGAACTCGAAATCGGGTGAGTGGAAGGCAGGCGGCCAGCCAGCCGCAGATCAATCTGCGGCTGGTTTTGGCCAGCCTATTTTAGCTCAGTTTCGTTGCAAAATACAGGAGGTGGAAGAGTTCAGAAATTTGGAAAAGGAAGGAGAATTCTGCAGCAGCAAGAACACGGAAATAGAGAGGAAAATGAGCATTTTTTGCAACAAAATAGGAAGAAAAGAGAGAAAAAAAAAGAGGATTTATACTCTTTTGATTTTTTTGTATCAAATATCTTTTTAATCCTATTTCAAATATACAAGTTTACATCCATTTGAGATCATTTGCAAGGTAAAATTTCTCTTTGTTCTAGCAATTTATACCATATTGGTTGGTTAAATTAAATGTAATCTTCATGTATCTTGTTGAGCAATCATGGATTAGGGATTATTAGTGAGGGTTCCATTGGAACGAAATTTCTTCCTAATAACCCGAGGATATCCACTGGGTGAAATTTCTAGCTTGTTTAGGATGATTCATTGGGTGTAATTTATTTAGATTGTCATCTTCGATTATCATGGTGTGTTAGGCAAACCCGTATGAGTTAGTTTTGTAGTGTTCATTTTGTGGGCATGTAGTAATGTTGGGTGTGAGCCTAGGAATGCGACCCCGTGGTCCAAATCCAATGATGGACGTCTTGACGTATGTAATAGATTCAAGGTGCTCGTTTTTTTGTAACATGTAATCGTCGGGCCTTAAAACGACGCTAAGGCGAGAATCAGGTTTAAGGCCCCGTAGTAGTGGAACATGTGATTGTTGGCGTTCGGGGATGTTTTGATGGCTTACATGCCCATGAATAGCCCCGACGCGTGTGTATGCTTTGATTGGATTTCGTGACACCAAAATGATCTCAAAGATTAAACGATGAAGATTTTTCTAAAATCAATCAAAATAGGATATTAGCATCACGAGGCTAAAAATTGGAAATGCTAACGAAAGTCGATTTCTATTCTACGAGAAAGCTAAAGAGAAGTTGTTTTCAAATGTCACGGAAAATGGTTTTTTATAAAAAGAACTAAACGTTTTATTAAACCTTGATATATAGGGCGAAAGAGATCCTAGAAATTGCCTATCATCTATGAAAGCAACGTACAAATCTCGATTCCTATTTTGGCTAAAGGTTTAATAAACTCTTATTTTCGCCAAAACGACGCCTAATGAAAATCTCCTAGTCTTGACAATTAAAATCAAACCTTTTTTTCATAAAGCTTTCTCGTGTATGCCGGAAATGACGTTCTAAAACATTCCCAAAATAAAACACGATTTTTCATAAAAGCCAAGTGTTTCACTTCACCACAATATTCACATAGGCACACACACACATATACACATTTCATGAATTGAAGGATAGGAAAGTATCAAGATTGCGGTAACCGTGTTTCACGGAATTCGGGGGGTGCCTAACACCTTCCCCTCGCTTAAGCAAGCCCCCGAACTCTATGAATCTCGGTTCGCACACCAATTAATTCGGAGTCACATATGAGCCAACGATTTACGAAAACGAAACTCGGATGAGTTGGTACATCCATTTCAAATATACTAACTGGCGACTCTGGTTAATTGGCTCATCATAAAAAAAACGATCTTTCAAAACCCCGTCGACATTAATGCCGACCTTTTCCCAAAATCATATAATAAAGAAGGCTAGTAATCGGGAGAGGCGAGAAACCGGCGTCGACAGCTGGCGACTCCGCTGGGGATGATCAGGCCAGACGACAGCCTTTGCCAATCGACGAGCCTGGCGAGTCCGAGGCAAAATCGGGGCACATATATGCATGAATTATATTTTTATGGAACTCCAGTTTTTTCAAAATTTCGACAGAGTTTCGTCTATAAAGCGGGCGTCCCATGCACAACCAGGCATGATTTCAATTAACCCAAGCCACAACAGATCAAAATTGTATTTTTTTATGGTTAATTGTAACATGAAAATGACCATAATGCATGTTTTCTTTCAAAAAAAACGACAAGTATGTATGACCCGCATCATGAGCATAGAATATGACTCGCACGATTGAGACATAACATATACATGCAATGATACATGGCATAACATTTCAAAGCATACATTTCTATCTCTAAACATGCAAAATAGCCAAATGTATAGCGAAACATTGACGAAATAAGAAAACAATCGGTCAAAATGTTACCCGTAGCGTGTAGATCGATCTAACCGGAGCAGTTTTTGCGAGAAGATTGAAAAAGTCGGCCAAAAGGACGTATGAGGTTGAAAAATCGCGGAAAGTAGCGTTGGGTCAAGGCTGAAAACGACAGATCTGGGAAGGGGCGAACCGCCTAAAGAGCCCGATCTTGGCCGCAGATCAATCTGCGGCTGGCCGCAGATCCATCTGCGGCTGGGCCCTGTTTCCCTCCTTTTTCCTCCTTTGCAAAATTGATCAATTTCAAATCCATTTGACTTAAAAATACGAAGTTTCAACCAATCGGGTGTGGAACATGACGAATCTAACAACCGGAGACGAGACCCGGTGCAGGCAAATCAATCAACCGGAGACGAGACCCGATGTCGACAAGACGATTAACCGGAGACGAAACCCGGTGTAGACGAGTCGACCAATTGGAGACAAGAACCGATACAGTCGAATCAATCAACCGGAGACGAGACCCGGTGCCGACGAGACAATTAACCAGAGACGAAACTCGGTGCAGACGAGTCGACCAATCGGAGACGAGAACCGATACAGACGAATCGATCAACCGGAGACGAGACCTGGTGCCGACGAGACGATCAATCGGAGACGAGAATCGATAAAGACGAGACGATCAACCGGAGACGAGACCTGGTGCCGACGAGACGATCAACCGAAGACGAGACCCGATGCAGACGAGTCGATCAACCGGAGACGAGACCCGGTGCCGACAAGACGATCAACCGGAGACGAGACCCGGTGCAGACAAGTCGACCGATCGGAGACGAGAACCGATACAGACGAGTCGACCAAACAGAGACGAGAACCGATACAGACGGATCAATCAACCGGAGACGAGATCCAGTGCCGACGAGACGATAAACCGGAAACGAGACCCGGTGCAGACAAGTCAACCGATCGGAGACGAGAACCGATATAAACGAGTCGACCAATCGGAGACGAGAACCGATACAGACGATCAACCGGATACGAGACCCGGTGCTGATAGGACGATCAACCGGAAACGAGACCCGGTGCGGACAAGTCGACCGATCGGAGACGAGAACTGGTACAGACGAGTCGACCAATCGGAGACGAGAACCGATACAGACGAATCAATCAACCGGAGACGAGACCCGGTGCCGACGAGACGATCAACTAGAAACGAGACCTGGTGCAGACGAGACCAATCGGAGACGAGAACCGATACAGGCGAGTCGACCAATCGGAGACGAGAACCGATACAGACAAGATGACCCATCGGAGACCAGACCCCACATCTACGAGACGATCGATCGGATACGAGACCCGACGGTTATGAGATGACAACGATTCCGCGAGGACGACGATTAAGAGACGGAGCACGACATCTGCGATAACGATTATCGCAATGACCTTTCAGAGACGGAACTTGACAACAACGATGCGATCATCGATTGAGCCCTGTTGAGATCGATACTCATAATAAATTCATGATTTGCACGATGCATTGACACTTTTACGAATGTTTTGCATGCCTTACATCTTATGTTGCATCATAAGCTATATGTGTTGCATTATGTATGTACTGTCATTCTGATGCACTGTCATTCATGCATCGGGTGCCTACTTCTTTATCATGTTCATTTCATTTAACATTCCATAAACATGATAAAGAGGGGCAGCTGTAGACACCCAAATTTTGCACTTCGTATACTAACCCTGACAGGAGGGCAAAATCGTCAATTAACCCAGCCTACAAGAACGAAAGGTGGACATAAGTACGAACACTCGGGGCCACCGCAACGACTTGCGATCAAAGCCGACACGACAACGATCAAAACTGAATGATATGGCACGTTTTCCAGCGATTCTCGGACTGTAAAAAACAAGCCTTTCAGCAAAAACCAATGGTACGATACGAGAATCGAGGTGCGGTACAAAAATTGAGAAAATCAGCCCAGCCAGCCGCAGATCAATCCGCGACCAATGGTGGGAACGGAACTCGAGCACGGCGCGAAAAAACCGAGGATCGGCGCGGGGGAACCGATCAATGTATATTTCTATATTCGCAACGGAGAAGATAAAGACGAATTCATAGATTATCGAGCTAATAATTTTCATTGGTACAGAGTTGTGAAGCCCCCAAATTCTCTACACTCCCTGTAGTAGATTTGGTGCTCATGTGAGACTATTCAACTATACATATTCCATAATATATAACTTCTATATATCCAAAGTTCATAGTATCCCATAACAGATAATAGTTCTCGCCAGAACGTTAACTATATTTGGATACCCTCACGTGGATGTATAGATTCATATCTTATAGATATCTCTTTCATATCGATAATCTCTAGCTATCTGACATTCACAGTATCAATGATAAGTTTGTTTTTGGAACTGAGGGGCACATTCTGGTAAAGATGGCACCTTACAGGCGCTCATTAAGTGTAACCTCGGCGCTTACAGAACTCTCAATATCATTTAAATACCTTCATTCAGATGTATAGTTCATATGGATACTGTACTAGATCAAATGCTACTTTCTAACTTAACTAAGAATGTAAGTAGAACGCAAGAGAAATAACAAAAGTTTGATATATATTTCATAACCTTAAGTTTCATTGCAACATGCTTAGTACTATGTTCTTATTACAACAAAGTCTTACAAGACTTGAATTTATTCAAAATAGTAAGATAAAACTAATTAACACGATCTTTTCCCTTGTCTGTCCCTGAAGTTCCGGGATTACCATCTAAAACTGCAAAGGAAAGTTTTATGCAAGGATGAGCTACAAAATGCTCAGCAAGTTTATATCAAAATGTAAACACAATGTGTTTAATTTAAAAGAAGTGCAAAAGCTTTTGCCAACTGAGGGTTCAATACATGAACCATGTGTTCCAACCAGTTCTATCAGTTTTCAATGACTTAGAAAAGCTTCGTTCAGATATCTTATAGGGGATTAGCGTAATCGAGATATCCTAGGAGTATGCATACCATCCTAATTATGCCCAACATGGACTAGATGTCAATATATTATCGACAATAACAACCTATATAGGGTGTTTGTATACTCAGTTATAAGATGTCGAACCAAACAATTTGGCTTGACACAATAATTCATGCTCGGATAAACAATATATGAATAATGACTCATTTTTAAGTTTTGCTAAATCAAGAAGCAATAACTTCACAACAATTGACAGCAAGATGTATAATACTTGCATAAAGGTAACAAGGTTTGGAGACTTGCCTGTGCATAGTACGTTTTAGTTTACGCTTTCTATCTACGTCACGTATTCTATTTATATTAATAATAAGCATTAGAACTTATAATAACACCTATCAAATTAAACTAGTCAAGTATCGTTAAGGTTCGACATTGATTCAACCTTAGCGTTAATAGACACTTAAACACGTAGGTTTATCAATAAAATTTTATCTAATAGCTTAAATATTAACTTAGAGAATTTAATTATCACTTATAACATTTTTAGAAGCTTAATATTATTTTTAAATAATTTTCACAAGCTTGGTAGTATTTTGAAGTAATTTTTACAAGCTTAGAAGTAGTTTTAAATGATTTAATTATCATTTATAACATTTTTAGAATATTAGCATTTTATTTAAATGATTATCATTTAGAATAATTTTAGAATTTTAAAATATTATTTAAATGATTTAATTATCATTTATAATATTTTTTAGAAATTTAATATATTATTCTAATAATTTTAGAAAGTAAGTATATTATTTAAAATGATTTATTTATCATTTATAATAATTTTAGAAAGTTAGTATACTATTTGAATGATTTATTTATCATTTGAAATAAATTTATTACCTTAGTATCATTTTTAAATAATTTATTTAATATAATTATTAAATAATTTGTTATCATTAATATTTAAATTAATTAAATTATTAACGAAATTTTATGTCAAAATATTAAAAGTTAATAAATATAATTTAAAATGAATTTTAAAACTTAATTATTAATTATTAATAATTATTTAACATTTATTTCTAATTTATTTATTTATTAGAATTTATTTTTAGTTAATTCTGTCGCTAAAAGGCTTTAGCGACTGTCAGCGTCGCTAAAGGTGTTCTTTAGTTTCTGGAGACCGGAAGGAGACTGTCGCTAAAAGGGCCCTATAGCGACGGACAGTCTGTCGGTATAGGTGTTCTTCATGGACTGAAGAACAGCCGGTCATGGTTAAACAGGCCACTTTGACTTAATTTAATTCCTAGTTGCTTATTCGTTGGAGTTAAATGTTTGTTGCTAGGTGTCGACAACATGGCAGAGTATTGTTAGGTTTGTATATAGCGCGAACATGCAATCAAATTACATAAATAGTGCGGAAGCGCAATAAAACGGATTTTAATTTTTTTTCATACAAACCATCACTATGATCACTCTATGTGCTCAATTAACGATTGTAGACACCCAAATTTTGCACTTCGTATACTAACCCTGACAGGAGGGCAAAATCGTCAATTAACCCAGCCTATTAGAATGAAAGGTGGACATAAGTACGAACACTCAGGGCCACCGCAACGACTTGCGATCAAAGCCGACACGACAACGATCAAAGCTGAATGATATGGCACGTTTCCCAGCGGTTCCCGGACTGTAAAAAACAAGCCTTTCAGCAAAAACCAACGGTACGACACGAGAATCGAGGTGCGGTACGAAAATTGAGAAAATCAGCCCAGCCAGCCGCAGATCAATCCGCGGCCAATGGTGGGAACGAAACTCGAGCACGGCGCAGAAAAACCGAGGATCGGCGCGGGGGAACCGAGGCCAGCCGTAGATCAATCTGCGGCTGCCTCTGATCGGCCTTTATCAGCGCATTTCTTCATTTGGCATACAGAGAGTTAGACAGCAGTGGAAGAAGAAAAGAAAAGAGGAAGAATCAGCAGCAACAACAGTGAAAAAAGAGAGAAAAGTGAGAAAAAGTGAGGATTTATACCCCTTTTGTTAGATTGTATCACATACGTTCTCTACTCTAATTAATATACAAGTTTACACGCATCGTGGTGTTATTTTGCAAGGTGAAAAGCCCTCTTTTATAGCATTTTTGGGATATCATTTTGTTAAGCTTTTGGTCATTTGAGTTATATTAAATGTAGTTTTCTTGTATATTATTGAGGATATAAGGATTGAGGATTATTAGTGAGGGTTCCAACGGAACAAAATTCTTCCTAATGGCCCAATTATATCCATTTGGTGATTTTTAGTTCGTTATGGTAATGTATTAGGCGTAGTGTATTTAAATTGTTATTTTAGGATATTGTGGTGTGTAAGGCAACTCGGTGTTGTTCTTTGGTATATTATCCATTTTGTGGGTATGTAGAAATTTCGGATGTGAGCCTAGGAGCACGACCCCGTAGTTCAAATCCGATGATGGACATTTTTGGGTGTATGTATTACGGGCGATGTACCCTTGATTGTAAATATGTAATCGTCGGGCCTTAAAATGATACCAAATTGAAACTCGGGTTTAAGGCCCCGTAATAGTGAAATATGCGATTGTGGGCGTTTGGGGTTATTTTGATGGCTTACATGCCCATGAATAGCCCCCACGCATTTTAATGCTTGATTTGATGTACGACACAAAAATCGATTTCAAAGCTAAACGATGAAGATTTCCATAAAATCAATCAAATTAGGGTATTAGCACCACGAGGCTTAAAATTGGAAGTACTAATGAATGTTGATTCCTATTTAAACGAGAAGGCTAAAGAAAGATCGTGTTCAAACATCAAAAAAACGGTTTTATGAAAATAAATGACGTTTTATTAAACCGTTGTGCATAGGGTTAAAGAGATCCTAGAAATTGTCGCCATTTTATTACGAAAGCAACGTATAGGTCTCGATTCCTATTTTGACGAAGGTTTAAAAAACTTTTGTTTTGCCAAAACGACACTTAATGAAAAATCTCACGGCTTTTGACAATTAAAATCAAACCTTTCTCATAATAATAGTAAAGCTCTCTCGTATAAATCGAAAGACATTCTAAGGCATTCCCAAACTAAAACCCGACTTTCCATAAGAAACCCAATTGATTCTTTCATACAAACTCATCATCACATTCACATAGGCACACACACGCGCACACATAAACATTTTAAGAATTCAAAGGATAGGGAAAGCATCAAGATTGCGGTAACCGTGTTTCACGGAAGTCGGGGGGTGCCTAACACCTTCCCCTCACTTAAGTAAGCCCCCGAACTGTATGAATCTCGGTTTGCAGACCAATTAATTCGGAGTCACATAATAATTTTAGAAAGTAAGTATATTATTTAAAATGATTTATTTATCATTTATAATAATTTTAGAAAGTTAGTATACTATTTGAATGATTTATTTATCATTTGAAATAAATTTAATACCTTAGTATCATTTTTAAATAATTTATTTAATATAATTATTAAATAATTTGTTATCATTAATATTTAAATTAATTAAATTATTAAACGAAATTTTATGTCAAAATATTAAAAGTTAATAAATATAATTTAAAATGAATTTTAAAACTTAATTATTAATTATTAATAATTATTTAACATTTATTTCTAATTTATTTATTTATTAGAATTTATTTTTAGTTAATTCTGTCGCTAAAAGGCTTTAGCGACTGTCAGCGTCGCTAAAGGTGTTCTTTAGTTTCTGGAGACCGGAAGGAGACTGTCGCTAAAAGGGCCCTATAGCGACGGACAGTCTGTCGGTATAGGTGTTCTTCATGGACTGAAGAACAGCCGGTCATGGTTAAACAGGCCACTTTGACTTAATTTAATTCCTAGTTGCTTATTCGTTGGAGTTAAATGTTTGTTGCTAGGTGTCGACAACATGGCAGAGTATTGTTAGGTTTGTATATAGCGCGAACATGCAATCAAATTACATAAATAGTGCGGAAGCGCAATAAAACGGATTTTAATTTTTTTTCATACAAACCATCACTATGATCACTCTATGTGCTCAATTAACGATTGTAGACACCCAAATTTTGCACTTCGTATACTAACCCTGACAGGAGGGCAAAATCGTCAATTAACCCAGCCTATTAGAATGAAAGGTGGACATAAGTACGAACACTCAGGGCCACCGCAACGACTTGCGATCAAAGCCGACACGACAACGATCAAAGCTGAATGATATGGCACGTTTCCCAGCGGTTCCCGGACTGTAAAAAACAAGCCTTTCAGCAAAAACCAACGGTACGACACGAGAATCGAGGTGCGGTACAAAAATTGAGAAAATCAGCCCAGCCAGCCGCAGATCAATCCGCGGCCAATGGTGGGAACGAAACTCGAGCACGGCGCAGAAAAACCGAGGATCGGCGCGGGGGAACCGAGGCCAGCCGTAGATCAATCTGCGGCTGCCTCTGATCGGCCTTTATCAGCGCATTTCTTCATTTGGCATACAGAGAGTTAGACAGCAGTGGAAGAAGAAAAGAAAAGAGGAAGAATCAGCAGCAACAACAGTGAAAAAAGAGAGAAAAGTGAGAAAAAGTGAGGATTTATACCCCTTTTGTTAGATTGTATCACATACGTTCTCTACTCTAATTAATATACAAGTTTACACGCATCGTGGTGTTATTTTGCAAGGTGAAAAGCCCTCTTTTATAGCATTTTTGGGATATCATTTTGTTAAGCTTTTGGTCATTTGAGTTATATTAAATGTAGTTTTCTTGTATATTATTGAGGATATAAGGATTGAGGATTATTAGTGAGGGTTCCAACGGAACAAAATTCTTCCTAATGGCCCAATTATATCCATTTGGTGATTTTTAGTTCGTTATGGTAATGTATTAGGCGTAGTGTATTTAAATTGTTATTTTAGGATATTGTGGTGTGTAAGGCAACTCGGTGTTGTTCTTTGGTATATTATCCATTTTGTGGGTATGTAGAAATTTCGGATGTGAGCCTAGGAGCACGACCCCGTAGTTCAAATCCGATGATGGACATTTTTGGGTGTATGTATTACGGGCGATGTACCCTTGATTGTAAATATGTAATCGTCGGGCCTTAAAATGATACCAAATTGAAACTCGGGTTTAAGGCCCCGTAATAGTGAAATATGCGATTGTGGGCGTTTGGGGTTATTTTGATGGCTTACATGCCCATGAATAGCCCCCACGCATTTTAATGCTTGATTTGATGTACGACACAAAAATCGATTTCAAAGCTAAAACGATGAAGATTTCCATAAAATCAATCAAATTAGGGTATTAGCACCACGAGGCTTAAAATTGGAAGTACTAATGAATGTTGATTCCTATTTAAACGAGAAGGCTAAAGAAAGATCGTGTTCAAACATCAAAAAAACGGTTTTATGAAAATAAATGACGTTTTATTAAACCGTTGTGCATAGGGTTAAAGAGATCCTAGAAATTGTCGCCATTTTATTACGAAAGCAACGTATAGGTCTCGATTCCTATTTTGACGAAGGTTTAAAAAACTTTTGTTTTGCCAAAACGACACTTAATGAAAAATCTCACGGCTTTTGACAATTAAAATCAAACCTTTCTCATAATAATAGTAAAGCTCTCTCGTATAAATCGAAAGACATTCTAAGGCATTCCCAAACTAAAACCCGACTTTCCATAAGAAACCCAATTGATTCTTTCATACAAACTCATCATCACATTCACATAGGCACACACACGCGCACACATAAACATTTTAAGAATTCAAAGGATAGGGAAAGCATCAAGATTGCGGTAACCGTGTTTCACGGAAGTCGGGGGGTGCCTAACACCTTCCCCTCACTTAAGTAAGCCCCCGAACTGTATGAATCTCGGTTTGCAGACCAATTAATTCGGAGTCACATATGAGCCAGCGATTTACGAAAAAACGAAACTCGGATGAGTTGGTACATCCATTTCAAATATACCAACTGGCGATTCTTGTCAATTGGCTCATCATAAAAAACGATCTTTCAAAACCCCGTCGACATTAGTGCCGACCTTTTCCAAAAATCATCTAATAAAAAGGCTAAAATTGGAAAGGGTAATAATTAGCGTAGGAGCGATCTTTCCCGGCGTTGACAACGATATAAACGAAATAAATAGAGATAAAAATTATACCCTCGTAGAACCGTGCTTCCTCGGGTACAAGTTCACCTTTAATTCCTTCGCGTTCTCCTTGAATTCCACCGACTAAATTCCTTTGCTTGATCAACGTTAGCCACCCAAGTGTTTGGCCTCTAGAGGTGATCCACCAAAGAAGAATAGTTATTCAAGAAGATGGGTGTTGACAAAACCCTAATTTCTATCTTTATAGAAATTGCAAGTACTCTCTCTCTCCAATTCTTATGGAAGAGTGTGTAACTGTCTAACCCTAAATCATGATAAGACTCCTCTTATTTATAGATATAGGGAACCCTCCTAAACTATTTAGGATTAGGTTTTTTAATTAAACTCCTTTAATTAATTATACTCCTAATCCAATTAGGAATTCATGAGAGTACTTTTATTAATTAATTCCCAAACCCTTTTAGGAACTAAATAATAATAATAGTAATAATAATAATATTAATTTATATTTAATATTTCCAAAATATTAAATAATAAATATTAAGTTATTTAATTTATTCTATCTTCATATATTAAATTAAATACACTTAACTTATTATTACGATTATGTCATTTACTTCTTAAATAAATATTTTTCTTTTGCGGTGTGACCCTTTAGGTTCTCCATATTAAACCGGTTGTGAATAAATCAATTAGAACAATTTTAATCTTATTTAAATAAATAAATTAAACTATTTAGTTCATTTAAATAAATAATATTTATTCTACAATAAGGGTAAGCCCCCTTAGCGATCAACGACTTTCTAGATAATATAGATTTCAACATCAATCACAAAAGAACCTTTCAGCGAATAGTTACCGTACAATTCAATCCTTCTACCATACAATGTCCCAATTAAATATAAGACATGGAATTACTGTCAAGTCTTATTTTATTTAATTATATGTATTTCGATTCTCAAATGCATAACTCTGATAATGCAAATTAGAAACTCCTTTGTAATTTCATTCTGCTTTGGCCAAAGACTTCTGAGTCGTCATTTATCGAATCACATAGGACATTCTCTCCTTTAACTAGAAGTGGTAGATTCTTTGTTGACCATTCACCTATCTCCATGTGTAACTTATTATACCCAATCATACCTTTTAATATACCCTAAGGGTCTTAAGGGACATGTCGATGTATAACTCATCACACACAAGATACTATGATGATCTCAAGTCCAAGGATCACTTGTACTACTATCACTAGAGGAATTCCTATTGACAGACGAGTAAAACTCCATTAGGTATTCCTTAGCGAGCCACATTCAGTGAACTTATTCTCTAATAAGCACTTACATACTTGCTTTAGTGTCTCCACACAAATGATTATGAGATCAATCATTCTCTTCATAAGAGCAAGCAACGTATGTACTAATCTATCCGAATTCACTAATCCCCTTTTTTTAGTAATCCATCGATTAGGAACGATTTTAGTTTGTGAGCTATCTAGAATTTAAATCTCATTAGTATGATCCCCATCATGATTATAAAAGCATTGCTCAAAACTATGTGTTTATCATATTTAATATAACAGCACCATGTAGATAATGTAAAATGCCTTTAATAACCGAATAAGATTTCAAAGTATATGCTACATCATATCAAATATGATTGGCTTGTGTGCATATTACTTTCAATCTCCCACTTGCACTAAAGCCAATCGTTATGGTATCTAATACCCTTCTTCTCTAAGTGGCGATCATCCTGGTGTTTGGATAAAGCTTCAGTAAATGGATATGCAATGTTGTTCTCGAGAGTCCACTATCTCTATAGTGACTTTTCCTCTTTCAATGATTCCACTAATCAAATGAAAATGCCGCAACACATGTTTGAATCCAAGATAAGACTTAGGAACTATTCCTAGTTATGTAATGAACTTTTCATCCAAACAATCAACTTGCAGCTTCATTTACTGCTATATACTTTGTCTTTGTCATGAAACCAACAACTCTTTGTTGTTTGGAACTTTTTCAATTCACTGTACCACCTTTCAAGGTAACGATTTAGCTTAAAGTGGATTTGTTATTGTCTTGGTCAGTCTGAAAAACTTGAGTCTGTTTAGCCCTCTAGTTTTAATTCAGACCTACCATGAATCATGATCACATCTTCAATACCGGTTAGGTACTTAAAGATGTTTTTCACTGTCTTAGAGTGATCTTCTCCAGAATATGACTGATCAATATCAGGCCTTGTATATTCACTGTATACATGATAGTAACTCATGCAATCTCTCTTTTAATTGGAGATAATTTTAGAGAGATACACTCCATGGCTCATCATCATGAGACCACTCTTGGAGTTTGCCATGCTAAATGCCTTTAGCATCAAATGCATATACGTTCCTTGGGTCAAGCCGAACATCCTTTTAAATCTATCTATATAGATTTATATCCCCAATTTATAGGATGCTCCTCCCAAGTCATTCATGGAGGAATGTTTAGACAATTTTATCTTTACTGATTGTAGCATTGATGTGTTATTCCTTATCAGTAGTATATCAACATATAATACTCGGAATGTCACAGTGCTCCTACTGACCCTTTTGTATACACTAGGTTGATTCTCGTTTTTAATAAAATCAAACTCTTTTGATTGTGTCATCAAAACGAATGTTCCATCTTTGAGAAGCTTGCTTCAATCCATAAATGGATCGTTGCAGCTTATATACATGATTTTCTTCAACCTTTGAAACAAATTCCTCTTGCTGTATTATACATACATTCTCCTCAAGTCTTCATGGAGGAAGGACATCTCCACATCCATTTGCCAGATTTCGTAATACGCCGTAATCGCAAGTAAAATCCAAATTGACTTGAGCATTACCCGGTAATAAGGTTTTATCAGTGTCAACTCCTTGACTTGAAAAACCTTTTAAACAGGTCTGGTCTTATAGGTCTCTACCTTGCCATTTGCCCTAGTCTTTCTCTTAAAGACCCATATACACCCTTTAGGCACTATGCCTTTCGGTGGAGTAACCAGAGTCTATGCTTGGTTCTCATACATGGAGTCCATTTCGGATTTCATGGTCATCTGCCATTTCTCTGAGTGTCTACTACTCACAGTCTTATTGTATATAACTGGATCATCATCCTCTATGATGCGTACCTCATCATCATCCTCTATGATGAATCCATACGTCCCAAGTATCTTCGGTACTCTTCTAGATTTACGATTCGGTTGTGTTACAATAGGTCTATCTACAGGTTCCTCGGTTCGACTTAAAATGCTTTGTGGTTCTTGAACTCCTTCAAGATCTATTATCCTCCCACTAGCTCCTTCAATGATAAACACCTTTATCTAAGAAGGCAGCGTGTAAGATTATAGTAATAATACCCTAAACTTTCTTTAGGATATCCCACAAGTCTGCACTTGTCAGATTTTGTCCCAAACTTATCTTTGAAACCTTTTCACATAAGCTGGATAACCCCTTATCTTAACATACTTAAGAATAGGAATCCTCCCTATCCATAACCTTTATGGAGTCTTGGGCTCGGATTTTTGAGGTTACCTTATTTTTTGTAGATATGCAGCCGTTTCTAGGGCATAACCCCAGATGGATACTAGAATGTCGATAAAAATTATTATGGACTGCACCATGTCCAACAAGGTACAATTTCTCCTTTTAGATACACCAATCAATTATTGCGTATCAGGATGTATCCATTATGAGAAAATACCATTTTGAGATGATCTAGAAACTCATTGCACAAGTATTCCTTCCTCGATCTGATCAAAGAATTTTAATACTTTGTCAATATGTTTCACTTCTGAATTCTTTGAACCTTTCAAATGATTCAGACTTGTATTTCATCAAATACACATATTCAACTCTTTGAATGATCATCTCCTTTTTCTTTTACTAATTTGTTTAATTTGCAAAATTATTTTTCATGTACGTCAAGTTTACAAAGTCTATCAAGTAATCTTCCAGTTTCAAACAAAATATTATCATTATAAATAGAACAATAATTGTTCTTAAATATAATACCAGAACCTTCTTTGTCTAACAACGAAAGTTCTAATATTTCTAATGAGAACTGGAACATAATAACAACTTATTAACTTAATAGACTTACCCGTAGGCAATGCTAAACTATAAGTTCCTATGGTTAATGCAGCAACCTTTTCTCCATTCCCACACATAAGATTACTTACTCTCAGTTTAGCTTTCTACTTCTGCTTAGTCTATGCATTGGATTGCATACGTGAGAACTACAACCGGTATCCAATACCCAAGTAGAACCTTGACTTACAGAAAGATTTATTTTTTAATAATGAACAAACTTATATTTGTAACCAAAGCTTCACTAAGCCTCTTCTGGTTAGCCTCTGTAAGATTCTCATTACAGTTTCCTTTCTAGTATCTAGGCTTATTGCAGTGGAAGCAAACTCCTTTGCTATTTGCATCAGTCTTGTTCTTATTGTCCTTTATTTTTGCCTTTCCATTTACCTTCTTTGAATTGTTCTTCATTTAAGAAGATCCTTTGGCCCTCTTCCGTTTCCTGGAAGAATCATCTACTAGTAAGACTTGGTCTTTCTTGGTTGGAAAGTGACTCTTTACAGTTTTCAACATGTTTAAGCAACTCAGGCAGGCTGACATATAGCTTGTTCATGTGGAAATTCACAACAATTTGTGAGAAAGAGTCCGGAAGTGATTGCAAGATCAAATCTTGGATCAACTCTCCATCCATGACAAAATCTTGTTGTCCTAATTGTTCAATCAGATTGATCATTTTTAGGACATTTGTCTATACTGTAGTGCCATCGGTTATTCTAGATTAGAAAAGCTCCTTAGATATCTGATATCTAATAGTCTTACTTTCCTCACTATTCAACTCCTTGAATGTGCATGAGTACAGTAGGAGCATCCATAGTTTCATGCTGATGCTGAAGCTTGTTACTCATGGATGCGAGCATGATGCATTGAGCAACTGTGCATCATCTTGCCACTTTCTAAAAGTAGCAATCTCTTCCTTAGAGGCATTGTCTGCAACCATTACAGGGATAGGCATATTAAGGACATAAGATAGCTTGAGAACTATTCTCAAATTTTTTAACCAGTCCTTTTAATTTGGTCCGGTTAATTAGCATCTAATATACTCCGCAATGATAGTAAATTAGACATTGTAAAATTCTGTAAATGAATTTATAATTTAACAACATTTTAGCATACATTCATTTCTTAATTAATTACCAAAATAAATTAGGTCTTTATTTTAAATTGGTATCTCTCACTTTTTCATCAAACTATATTACCCTCAATATATATAGTTCGATAATTCTAATTAAAGATTTGCAAGTGAGAATAAGGATCCCATTTCAAATGTATATAGCCTTGTGGTGACACAACAAACAATATATAAATAAATAGGTAGACAACTATTGTCAATTACATCACTATGCAACTCCTTGTATTTTGCTTCTTAGATTATTTTGATCAAGTGGTGACACATCCGAATCAAAATTATCCAAGTTAAGTCCAACCTAGCACTTCCATATATTCGAAAGAAAAACACTGTCCTTGTGTGACACAACAAAACAACATCATTCAGTCTATTTATAAGCATCAAATGTGATAAAGCAACATCTTAAATATTTTAATACTTACCTTGTGGTGACACAACAAACTCATATTAAATATTTAATACTCTATTGCTTTACCATGCTAGAAGGCGACGTTCGATATTCCAAATATCTTTGAACGCTTAGGACTTAATATGATTTCTTTGAGGGGTTTGTTATTATTTGTCTCATCTTGTTTAGCGTGCATGCACATATATATATAAAATATGCGTCATATTATTTAACATGCGAAACATGTTGTATAATATATAATATATATATAGTAATCATGCACATATAGAATACTATATTCTACCCGGATTGATTATGAACTTTTATTCTAGTTTGGTTCACTAGAGCCACCAAGTGAACCAAAAGGTCAAACCTAGGGTACAAGAACAAAATTTAAATATAATTATTACATTTAACGCGGGCTCCATTACAAACGGGTCTTCAAGCGTTCCTTTCTCCTTTGTCTCCAAATCTTCAAGTAATTCTAAGTAAACCTATTACATAAACTATTTACAATAAATAGAAACCTTGATCAGCAGTCAAGGGGAGGTACATAGGAGGAAGATAGAAATTACATCAAGAAAAACTAGAGAGGACGAGGTACGCATACCCCATTTATAAAAACACATTCATTCAAACATCCACTAAAATAAATCCAATCACACATTGGTCAGTAGTCCATAATCAATCCCTATTTATTATCATATATATCTCTATATGTATCAATAAATAACATTCATCCCACGAATAATAAAACCATTCCATATATGTATTGATATTAATTAATGGGCAATTAAAAGTTTACTACAAATCCAATTTTGAAATAAAATAAACTCCTTTATTCTAATTAAAATTTAAATCATAATAAACTTATTTATTTTATTTTATCCAATTTTGAATAAAAATAAACTCCTTTATTTTTAATCAAATTCCAAATCAAAATAAACTCTTTTATTTCAATTAACATGGAATCCAATTTTAAGTTCAAAACAAACTCTTTTATTTTAACTTAAAATTGTTGGAAAATAAAATATGTTGAATCTTATTCCTTATCAAAATAAACATCTTTATTTTTAAGGAAACATGGAATCCTATTCCATATGTGAATAAACTCCTTTATTCTAGGAAACATGGAATCCTATTCTATATGTGAATAAACTCCTTTATTCTAAACTTATATCAATTAAATAAACCATTTATTTTAATTGAAGGAAAAATTATTTTTCGGATTCTGCTGTCAGGCGCAGCTGCGCCCAGAATGAACTAGGAAACGGCGCAACTGCGCTGAGCCCCAGAAATGACTTTCTGGGTTTGGGTACAGCTGCGCTGCAGAATGAACTGGAGCCGGCGCAGCTACGCCGTGTAGCAGATTCAGAAAAACAGATTCTGCCCAAAAATTTCGATCCAATCGCATACCATACACACATGGAATCATCAAAATCGATAATTAGCACAAGATTAGGCTCTGATACCACTGTTAGGTTTGTATATAGCGTGAACATGCAATCAAATTATATAAATAGTGCGGAAGCGCAATAAAACAGATTATAATTTTTTTTCATACAAACCATCACCACGATCAATCTATGTGCTCAATTAACGATATAAATGAAAGAGATAGAGATAAAATTATACCCTCGTAGAACCATGCTTCATCGGGTACAAGTTCACCTCCAATTCCTTCACGTTCTCCTTGAATTCCACCGACTAAATTCCTTTGCTTGATCAACGTTAGCCACCCAAGTGTTTGGCCTCTAGAGGTGATCCACCAAGGAAGAATAGTTATTCAAGAAGATGGATGTTGGCAAAACCCTAGTTTCTATCTCTATAGAAATTGCAAGTACTCTCTCTCTCCAATTCATATGGAAGAGTGTATAACTGTCTAACACTAAATCATGATAAGACTCCTCTTATTTATAGATATAGGGAACCCTCCTAAACTATTTAGGATTAGGGTTTTTAATTAAACTCCTTTAATTAATTATACTCCTAATCCAATTAGGAATTCATGAGAGTACTTTTATTAATTAATTCCCAAACCCTTTTAGGAACTAAATAATAATAATAGTAATAATAATAATAAGACTCCTCTTATTAATTTATATTTAATATTTCTAAAATATTAAATAATAAATATTAAGCTATTTAATTTATTCTATCTCCATAGATTAAATTAAATACAATTAACTTATTATTACGATTATGCCATTTACTCCTTAAATAAATATTTTTCTTTTGCGGTGTGATCCTTTAGATTCTCCATATTAAACCAGTTGTGAATAAATCAATTAGAACAATTCTAATCTTATTTAAATAAATAAATTAAACTATTTAATTCATTTAAATAAATAATATTTATTCTACAATAAGGGTAAGCCCCCTTAGCGATCAACGACTTTCCAGATAATATAGATTTCAACATCAATCACAAAAGAACTTTTCAGCGAATAGTTACCATACAATTCAATCCTTCTACCATACAATGTCCCAATTAAATATAAGACATGGAATTAATGTCAAATCTTATTTTATTTAATTATATGTATTTCGATTCTCAAATGCATAACTCTAATAATGCAAATTAGAAACTCCTTTCTAATCTCATTCTGCTTTGGCCAAAGACTTCTGAGTCGTCATTTATCGAATCACATAGGACATTCTCTACTTTTACTAGAAGTGGTAGATTCTTTGTTGACCATTCACCTATCTCCATGCGTAACTTATTATACCCAATCATACCCTTTGATATACCCTAAGAGTCTTAAGGGACATGTCAAAGTATAACTCATCACACACAAGATACTATGATGATCTCAAGTCCAAGGATCACTTGTACTAGTATCACTAGAGGAATTCCTATTGACAGGCGAATAAAACTCCATTAGGTATTCCTTAGCGAGCCGCGTTCAGTGAACTTATTCTCTAATAAGCACCTACATACTTGTTTTAGTGTCTCCACACAAATGATTATGAGATCAATCATTCTCTTCATAAGAGCAAGCAACGTATGTACTAATCTATCCAGATTCACTAATCCCCTTTTTTTAGTAATCTATCGATTAGGAACGATTTTAGTTTGTGAGCTATCTAGAATTTAGATCTCATTAGCATGATCCCCATCATGATTCTAAAAGCATTGCTCAAAACTATGGGTTTATCACATTTAATATAACAGCACCATGTAGATAATGTAAAATGTCTTTAATAACCGAATAAGATTACAAAGTATATGCTACATCATATCAAATATGATTGGCTTGTGTGCATACTACTTTCAAGTATAACGACATGTTTTGGTTGAGATAAACAAACATCACATGATGCTAGTGTAGACACCCAAATTTTGCACTTCGTATACTAACCCTGACAGGAGGGCAAAATCGTCAATGAACCTAGCCTACGAGAACGAAAGGTGGACATAAGTACGAACACTCAGAGCCACCGCAACGACGTGCGATCAAAGCCTATACGACAACGATCAAAGCGGAATGATACGGCACGTTTCCCAGCGGTTCCCGGACTGCAAAATACAAGTCCTTCAGAAAAAACCAACGGTACGACACGAAAATCAAGGTGCGGCTCGAAAATCGGAAAAATCAGCACACCCAGCCGCGGATTGATCTGCGGCCAACGATTAAGATAATTGAAGTGCGCGACAGGTGGTTGAAGTGCGCGATGGGCGCGGAGAAACCAAGGCCAGCCGCAGATCAATCTGCGGCTGCGGTTGCCCTTGGCCAGCCTATTTCCGCTCATTCCTTCATTCAGCATACAGAGAGTTGACAGCAGCGGAAGAAGAAAGGAAAAGAGGAAGATTCTGCAGTAAGAACAGCGAAAAAAAGAGAGAAAAGAGAGAAAATAGTGAGGAATTATACCCCTTTTGTGAGATTGTGTCACATATAATTTCTACTATATTCAATATACGAATTTATACGCATCGTGGTGTCATTTCCAAGGTGAAAAAGAACCCTTTTATAGCAGTTTTTGTTATATTATTTTGTCAAGTTTTGTCATTTGGATCATATTAAACATAATTCTTTCTTGGATATTATTGAGAATACATGGATTAGGGATTATTAGTGAAGGTTCCAAAGGAATAAAATTCTTCCTAATGACCCGATGATATCCATTTGGTGAATTTTAGCTTGTTTAATTTTTGTAATATCCATTGCGTGGGTGTGCATAAATTGTGGTTGTGAGCCTAAAACGCGACCCCGTGGTCCAAATCCGATGATGGACATTTTGGATGTAAGTATTATAGGCGATGTACCCTCATTGTAAATTGTAATCGTCGGGCCTTAAAACGATACCAAGTTAAAAATCGGGTTTAAGGCCCCCGAAATAGTGAAATATGTGCTTGTGGGCGTTTGGGGTTATTTTGATGGCTTCCATGCCCATGAATAGCCCCAATGCATTTTAATGCTTAATTTGATTTATGACCTAAAATTGATTTCGAAGCTAAACGATGAAGATTTTTGTAAAATCAATCAAATTAGGTTATTAGCACCACGAGGCTTAAAATTGGAAGTGCTAATAAGTGTCGATTCCTGTTTAAACGAGAAAGCTAAAGGAAAATCGTTTTCAAACATCACAAAAAATGGCTTTATAAGATAAATGACGTTTTATTGAACCGTTGTGCACAGGGTTAAAGAGATCCTAGAAGTTGCCCGTCATTTTGTTTATGAAAGCAATGTATAGGTCTCAATTCCTATTTCGATGAAGGTTTAAAAAACTCTTGTTTTGCCAAAACAACGCCTAATGAAAATCTCATGGCTTTTAAAATCAAACCTTTCTAATAAAAAATAAAGCTTTCTCGTATAAGCCGAAGGACATTCTAAAGTGCTCTCAAAACACGAGTTTCCATAAGAAAACCAAATGATTCTTTCATACAAACTCACCACCACATTCACATAGACACACACACGCGCACACATACACATTGTAAGAATTAAAGGATAGGAAAAGCATCAAGATTGCGGTAACCGTGTTTCACGGAAGTCGGGGGGTGCCTAACACCTTCCCCTCACTTAAGCAAGCCCCCAAACTCTATGAATCTCGGTTTGCAGACCAATTAATTCGGAGTCACATATGAGCCAGTGATTTACGATAAAATGAAATTCGGATGAGTTGCTACATCCATTTCAAATATACCAACTGGCGACTCTGGTCAATTGACTCATCATAAAAAACGAGCTTTCAAAACCCCGTCGACATTAGTGCCGACCTTTTCCAAAAAATCATCTAATATAAGGGCTAAAATTGGAAAGGATAAATATCGCAACGAAGCGATTACTCCCGGCGTCGACAGCTGGCGACTTTGCTGGAGACGTTAGAGGGCTTAAGCCACGTTCAAATCTTGATGTTGTCCTATCCTTTAAAAATTCATGAATGTGTATGTACGTGCGATATTTTGACTTGTTTACTTATTGTTGTGTGAATGTGTGTTTGTGTCCAAATGAATGAATGATTGAATGGAATTGCTTTACTTTAAAGTAATCATTTGCATACGGTGAGGACGATGAATGTGAATGTATGTTGAGAGTGTACCTCCTCCTGAGGCAAACCTGTCAGTTGCTTATTACTGGACTCGAAGGGGCTGCTCCCCGGAGATGGCTCAGGAAATGCACCACCCAGATCCGCTCCAATCGGAAGGACTCAGACGAGTAGATTGCGAAGATTTGGGGACCTTCATGCCGAAAAGCCGCGAGAGTAACCTTAGGATAGGTTAGCCTCAGATTAACCCAACGCAAGGAAAGTCTCTTCATGCCCTTTTACGTTTACGCATATAAGTGTCATAGTCCCATTCAATTTTTTTACATATACTTTCCCTGTTGTCAAAAGAAAGTACTGACCTCTATATTTTGCAGGGAATAGCTAGGAAAGCATAATAATTCGTGTCTATCAATTATTATTGCAATAAGGGACTGCTAACATTTTGTTTTGCAGGGAAAGATTAAAAAACCCAAAAACACAAAAGTTACAGCTTTAGCATTCATCCACATCTTTCATTTTCCAAAGATTAAACTCCAAACCGTTTTCTTCTGTAAGATTGCTCCTCAAACGCGTTTGCAATCTAAGAGGGCTCAGGTTTCTACATCTGAAATGGCTGATCATCCACCTACTAATCCTGGTTCCATATCTCGGGAGGAATTCGATGATTTTAAAAAACAGATGTTGGAAATGGCCACGATGCGGAAAGAACAGTTGCTACCTAAGCAGGATCCGCCAAGCAAGGATCCGCCTAAAGATGATCAACCCCAGCCTAAGGGCGAGCCAGTCATCCCAAAGGCCATTCCTACACCTAACAGGACAGTGATCACTATCCCAGAGGAGGGGGACACTGATGACCTTCGAAAGAAAATGAAGCAGATGGAGGAGACTATCCAGTCTCTGAAAGTTATAGGTTCCCTAGGCAGGGTGAATTATTCAGATCTGTGTGTCTTTCTAGGAACCAGATATCCGGAGAAGTTCAAGATCCCCGAATTTGAGAAATATAATGGGAAGGGAGACCCTTATACCCATCTGAAGATATACATTGGGGAACTTGGGTCTTATGCGGAGGACGAAGGACTGAGGATGCAGTTATTCCAAAAGAGCCTAATGAGGGAAGCAAAAACTTGGTATGCCCGCCTTGACAATGCTCGGATCCACAACTGGGAGGAGTTGGCCCATACTTTCTTGACACAATACAGTTTCCAGGCACAAATGGCCCCTGACAGATATCAGATGACAAAGATCAAGAAGCAACCAAAAGAATCTTTTAGGGACTATGCACAATGGTGGAGGGGTATGGCTGCACAGGTGAATCCCCCAATGAGCGAGGCAGAGATGGTAATGACCTTTGTGGATATTCAGGAGGCACCCTATTATGAGCGAGTGATAGCAGGGATTGGAAAACCTTTTGCCGAAATGATAAAGCATGGAGAAATGGTTGACATGGGGTTAAAGTCTGGCAAGATCCGGGACTTCACAGCTCTAGAGGCAGTTGCGGAGCAAATCCAGAGTGGAAACTATGGTAGCACTACCCGTAGGACCCAAAAGAAAAGGGAGGAAGATGTTTCCCTCATCCTGCAGGGATCGTCTAGGAAGGTGGAGAATAGCCCTCCAATGCCAATACAGAGAGTAATGTCACCCCCGACAATCTGATTTCCATAATCAAAGGACGGACGGACGAAGAAGGTTTGAGGCCACAAAAGATCGAGTATTCACCCCGCTTGGGGATCCTCTTGAACAGATTTTGACAGTCTTAATAGCACAAAGAAAGATAGTCGATTTGTCACCCCCAATTGACCCAAAAGGGAGAAGATTTGACCCGAGTAAGAAGTGTGCCTACCATTCGGGTTCCCCTGGTCATGATACTTAGGAATGCTGGACGCTGAAGCACAAGATTTAGAATATGATCGATAGCGGGGAGATCATGGTGGAACAACCAGAGTCACCAAATGTTAAAGTCAATCCTCTACCTAAGCATGATGGGGAAGGGGTCAATGTGGTGGAAGCCAGTGAAGCCGGAGGACCACCAAGGCTGAATTATGTAAAGAGAATTGATGAGATAATCGGCATGACAAGTGATCAGGAGAGTATACGAGGGACACCGATTAGGTTGGCGGGTCTGAGCAAGAGTATCACGTAGGGGCCTATCAGGTTAACGGCCCCGAAACCTCTCACCATTGCAGCGAGACCATAAATCCCCATTAGCAGTCTGAAAACAGTACCGTGGAATTACGGGGGAGTAACAGAGGAGGCGACCAGTTGTGCTTCGGTAACATCAAAGGGGAATCCTTTATATCTCCCAGGACGAGTCCTTGAAATCCAAGAGAGGAGGAACGAAAAGATATCCGAGGAGAAAGCTGTGGAATTCTTAAGGAAGATGAATCATCCAGAAGCGAGGGGGATCAAGGTATTGAGCGAGGAATCGACCCTGACATCGATCATGGATTTGATATTATCATCTGACGATCACTGCAGAATCCTGGCCAAAGTCCTGGAAGAGGCACACATTCCCAAGGTGATTAGCAAAGAAGGGTTCGGCCATCTAGTGGACCATCTGTTAGAAAACAATGTAATATCATTCACAGATGATGATATCCCCAAAGAAGGAAGGGGGCATCGATAACCGTTGCATATTGCGGTGATCTCATCAGGATATGTTATGAATGGGGTGCTAATTAATGGGGGATCAGCATTGAATATCTGTCCATTTAGTACATTGGAAAAAAAGAACGTCAATCCCAAGTGCCTGCGGGCCAGTTATGTGGTGGTACGAGCCTTTGACAGATCCTGAAAAGATACGATGGGGGAGATAGAATTGCCTGTGGAAATCGAGCCTTGTACTTTCGATATTTCATTCCAAGTCCTGGATATCGCGGCAAGTTATAACATGTTATTGGGAAGGCCGTGGATACACATGGCCGGGGCAGTTCCCTCTACGCTACACCAGCATATTAAGTTTATCGTCAACGGGAACCTGGTGACGGTCTCTGCAGAGCGTAATGGCCCTTCTCCTTCCAGGAATGGCCTGCCGGTGATTAATTTGGACGAATCGGCGGTGCCCGCCAGTTTTCAGGCACTGGAAATCAATACTCCCCACTACAGATGTCTGGGGGCTCCAGCCGTAAAACCTAAGGTCTTTCCTGAGCTTACCTTTGTTGCTAGAGAAATGATGAAGATGAAGTTTGAACCTGGGCAAGGGTTGGGAAAAAACAGTCAAGGAATTACTGAGCCCATTCAACTGCCCAATCAGATAGGCAAGGCAGGGTTGGGATATTATGGAGGCGTAGGACAGAAACATTCTCAAGTGGAGACCCCAACTCGACTGGCCGAAGGTCTTATGCCAAAAATCAAGAATGAACAGGGTACTGGCCAGCCTGTGTCTGAGACAGGAGGTGACAAATTGACCCCCACGAATGATGAGTCGCCCAAAAAGGAGAGGTTCCTGCAGGAGGTCATGCAACAGTTTGAAACCAAGTGTTATATCCCTGGACAGTCAGTAGGCAGTGGAAAAGGGATGGATGTTGCAGCACCGTCAGGAGCCCAACAGAGTGTGCTTGTCATCGATTGGGCGGGGCTGACTATCCCTGAGGAGGTTATGAAGAAGGACCAATGCGATGTGGCTGTGGTCATCAAGGAAGTTCTTAATACGAAGCCGCCTTTCATCTGTCGCATTCCGGCCGATCTGACCACCGACAACTGGACGATAGAGCCAATAATATCCAAACGAGGGTAAAATATAGCGTCAGGATGGTAGACCCCAGATGGTGGGGGATGAATGGATACCAGTTTTTGTCCTTTATTTTGAATTTTTTGCATGGTTATGTTATTTTGTCATGTTATTTCAAAGATAATCATTGTGGTTAAATGACTTATATATATGACAAATATTTTTGTTTCATGTCAGGTGTACCAATTTGAGTATTTCTTGCCTAACAAACGATGTTTCAAATTTGAAAGATGACTATGATTTTGATATTAAGCTGGATTTCGATTTAATGGGCATTGAGCAGGATAAGACAGATAATGACGACACGCCTGACGAGATCAAAGGATGGGTCGAAGACAAACCCAAACCCAACTTAGACCAAACCATCACTATAAATATCGGAACCCTTGACAAACCCAAAGAGCTCAAGATAGGGACAGACCTGACCCCTAGCCAGAAAACAGAATAACCAAGTTGCTAAGCCAGTATGAGGATGTTTTTGCCTGGTCTCATGAGGACATGATCGGATTGTCCACCGACATTGGGGTACACCAATTGCCCATCAAGGAGGGTTTCAGGCCTGTCAGGCAGAAACTAAGGAAGCTAAAACCAGAGTGGAGCCTGAAGATAAAGGAAGAAATCGTCAAACAGTTCAAGGCTGGAATCATTATGGTGTCCACTTACTCGGAATAGTTGTCCAATATAGTCCCGGTGGCTAAGCCTGGAGAGAAGGTAAGGGTATGTGTCGACTATAGAGATCTGAACAAGGCCAGTCTCAAGGACAACTTCCCAGTGCCTTTCATACACATCTTGGTGGATAACACAGCCCAGTACGAGATGTACTCTTTTGTTGATTGCTTTACGGGATATCATCAGATAATGGTGGCAGAGGAAGACCGGGAAAAAACCGCTTTCATCACCCCTTGGGGCACCTTCTGCTACAGGCGGTTGGCTTTTGGTCTCACAAATGCGGGGGCTACTTATCAGAGGGCCATGATGGCTTTGTTCCACGACATGATGCATAAGGAGATAGAGGTCTACGTGGATGACATTATCATGAAATCGAGGGCAGAAACTGATCATGTAACCCATCTCAAAAAGCTATTCGATCGGCTCAGAAAATATAATTTGAAGCTCAATCCGGCAAAGTGTGCTTTCGGAGTGCAGTCGGGCAAACTCTTGGGATTCCTGGTTAGTGATCGGGGCATTAAGTTAGATCCGGCGAAGATTAAGGCCATTGTAGATATGCCGGCACCTCGAACAGAAAAGGAGATAAGAGGATTTCTGGGAAGAATAAACTTCATTAGCCGCTTCATATCCCACTTGACAACTACATGCGAGCCAATTTTTAAACTGTTAAGGAAAGATGTCTCCCCGGAGTGGAATGAGCAATGCCAGGAAGCCTTTTAGACCATTAAGAAGCAGCTGACAGAAGCACCGGTGCTGGTACCCCCGAAAGATGGGATCCCTCTGTTTATGTATATATCGGTCAATGCCATTGCGATGGGATGTATGCTGGGACAGAAGAATGAGGCAGGTAAAGAGCAGGCCATCTATTACCTCAGCAAGAGATTTAGCCGATGTGAACAAAATTACACTCCCATCGAAAAGACCTGTTGTGCTTTGGCGTGGGCTGCAGGGAGATTACAGCACTATCTTCATGGGCATACTACGTACTTGATATCGAGAATGGATCCCCTGAAGTATATCTTTGAAAGGCCCATGCTGAACTGTCGACTATCAAGGTGCCAGTTAATCTTACAGCAGTTCGACATCGTATACGTGACTCAGAAAGCCATGAAAGGGCAGGGAATTGCATATCAGTTGGCGGAAATGCCAGCAGGGGGGATGGAACCTTTAGAAACTCCTTTGCCAGGCAAGGATGTATTCTGGGTCTCACACACGAGGTGTGATGACGAGGGGCAGTTCTGAAAGTTGTATTTTGATGGTGCCTTGAATGTTGAAGGGGCAGGAGCCAGAGCAGTCCAGGTCTCTATCACCAGGGAGCAATACCCCGTGGCCACTAAATTGCAGTTCAGTAACTCGAATAACATAGCTGAGTATGAGGGATGTATATTGGGACTCCGTTTTGCCCGCGATATGGGAGTGAAGAGACTAGCGGTGTTTGGGGATTCAGAGCTGATAATCAAACAGGCGATCGGGGAGTATAGCACGAAGGAGCTCCGATTGCTTCCATACCACCGATGTGTTATCCAATTGATGCGAGAATTTGAGGATATTGCTTTCCGACATATCCCCCGGGGACGAAATAATTTTGCTGATGCATTGGCAAATTTGGCTTCCTTAATCCACATAATCAAAAGCAAGGACGTTCCACAGATTGAAATAATAGTACAGAGTACCCCGGCATACGAGGAACATGTGGCAGTATTATCGGAAGGGGTGGTTATGCCAAAGCAGCCTTGGTATCACGACATAAGGGAGTATCTGAGGGATAGATCCATTCCCGACCAAGCAAGCCGAGCTGAGAGGTTGAGAATCCAAAAGATGGCAATGAAGTTTTATCTGAGCGGGGATTCACTATACAAGAGGGATGTCGGTTTGGGATTGTTGCAATGCATAAATGAAACGCAGGCCCAAAAGATTATGGACGAAATACATGGTGGAGTGTGTGGGCCACACATGAGTGGACTGATGCTGGCCAAAAAGATCTTGAGAACGGGGCATTATTGGTTAACACTAAAGGCCGATTGCGATGATCATGTCAAACGATGTTACCAATGCCAGGCGCACGACAACGTAATCCATGCGCCTCCCAACGAACTGCGTTGTATGACCTCCCCTTGGCCATTCTCAATGTGGGGTATGGATGTAATCGGACCAATAGAGCCCAAAGTGAGCAACGAACACCGATTTATCTTCGTCATGATCGATTACTTCACTAAATGGGTAGAAGCAGGTTCTTTCCCTAAAGTAACTCAGGAGATCATCGTTGGTTTTATCAGGAATAATGTCATTTGCTGATACGGGCAACCTAAGGTCTTAGTCTCCGACAATGCCAAGAATTTGAACAATGCCCTCATGAACGAATTATATGACCAGTTTAAGATCAAACACCTCAATTCTGTCATTTACCATCCTAAGATGAATGGGGTAGTGGAGGCTACAAATAAGAATATCAAGAAGATCATGGCGAGAATGTCCGCCAATCATCGAGGATAGCCGGATCTGCTACCTCTCACCCTGCTGGCGTACAGAACGTCGGTGCGTACTTCTACAGGGGCAACCCCTTACGCTTTGGTATATGGAATGGAGGCTGTTCTGCCAGTTGAGGTGGAAATGGCGTCCCTCAGAATCTTGATCGATGCTCAGATAAGTGAGGAGGATTGGATGCAAAGTCGATACGACCAATTGGCCCTAATTGATGAAAGGAGGGTGGCTGCTATTTTGCACGGTCAGTTATATCAGCAAAGGATCTCTCGATCATACGACAAAAAGATAAGACCTCGGAAGTTCAAGGAAAATGACCTAGTGCTAAAGAGAGTCATGCCTTGTCAAGACGAAGCCAAAGGGAAGTTCGCCCCTAATTGGGAAGGACCTTTTGTGATTAAGAAAGTGCTGTCTGGAGGAGCCCTCATATTGCAAGAGATGGACGGTGAGGTGTTTCCCCAACCCATCAATTCCGACTTGGTGAAGCGGTTCTACGCTTGAAAAGAAAAATCATCATTTTCTCCTCTTTCTTGGAAGAACGAACTACGTAGGACCTGATTTCCCGACTTGTGGGAATACGTAGGCAGCCATCAGGGCACGGTCCAATTCTTTACAAAATAATACTTTCTCTAACCGAAACCTATTCCCGGCAGCCAGAATAACCTTCCTATACCCTCGAAACCTTCCCGAAACCAGCCCCCTAATCAGCTTCATCTCAAGTAACATAACCCTAGCCCAACCAAACAGTTAGCCAAAATCTAAGACTCAGTCCGATGAAATCAACAGGGGTGGGGCAATGTCTGTCAAATCTCCATCAAGACTTGAGAAGAGAAAGAAGGCGAAATATCAAAATCGTGGTTAGCTGGATAAAATGAGGATCCAATGAAAGGCAACGATACTATAAAAGAGGGAAAATGACTAAATTTAAATGCTTGTCTATATATATATATAAGTCATTTTGTTACAAGATTTCTCTTTCGATAACCGATGAAACTGACATAGTCTATGCAGGAAATAAAATAATCTACAAATCTGAAACTAACTGAATCAGGATGGATAAGGTGGTGGATAGATCTGAAGCATCGGTATCCCCTATAATCTGCTGCCCCATCATGGCGATGCGATCCAATAAAGTAGTGGCTCGGCTGACAGTCTCAGAGTGAGCATCTATAACTGCCCTAGTTTGCAATACAATGGCATCTCTGTCAGCAAGGACATCATCTCAGGCCAGAATAGCGGCATCTCTCTTAGCAAGAGCAGCATCCCTCTCAGCCTCAGTAGTAATCAAGGCCAGTCGGCTCCGACTATCCTCAGTAACCCGACTAAGGACAGAATCAGCTGAGATGGAATGAAGAGTCTGGGCGGGAGTGGAGAAGCCTCTGAAATCATGTCTGGACATCATCTTTGTAGACTCAGGAGGAATAATTACTTCTGGGGTGGTACCATCTATGAAATTCACTCGAGAGTCATCAAATACTCCAGTCTGTCTCAAACCGATCATATCGGAGTCTCCGTGCAACCATTGCACGTAAGCAGATGTCTGAATGGGGCAGCTCTCACTATACTCGGCAAAGATCCTGCGAGACCAAAGATCGTATACCCACAGTAGGTCTCTCTCTGTCAGGGATGATATGAGGAATTGGTAGTCGGTTGCGCCCGTGAAGGGGTGAAAATCCTCCGTTTGATTAAACTTCCCCATAACCGCCAAGGGATGATAGGTCGTCACGTCCCTCAAGCCAGAAATAGGGATGAAATCCAAGGTGGGCACGTGAGTCAAGAATCTCATGAAGGAGCAGTAGCCCGAATAGATCAAAAGATGAAAGGGCTCCTCAATAGCCGATAAGAATTCTGTCCAGGTAGCCGCATCAGTACAGCTCACGGGACGAAACGAAAATTGCCTGGCTATGTCGTGGCTGAAGCAAAACCCACAACGACGGAAATGACCGATGGGGCTGAGATGGCTCATGAACCACACGTACAACAAAACAGAGCTCCCTCTAAATACTATGCCTCGGAAAGACTGACAATATAAGGCGGACATGTAGGTATCTGCTAGTATCATAGGAATGATGGTGTGATCCTCCTGAAGAGCTCTAGTGGCCGCAATAACACGCATATCCAACAGAGCGGATCCAGCTGGCAAATACAAAACTGAGATAACACAGGCCATCAAAACGTCTACTCTCAAGGCGCCCCAGCGCTCCTCAGATACAGAAAAATCACCAGAGAATCGATGAAAACTATCGGGTGAGCCGAATCGGTCAATCAGGAAATGAAGGGGAACTAGATGGTATGATGAGATCACCGATAACAGAACTATCCTCCGTAACCCAGTGAAAGTCAAGAACTGACGGCGCATGGAACTAGCTGTGACCCTGGCACAAGGACCATCCAATAACAAACCGGTAAAGGGGCGTACTCCTCGAGAGTAGGGGTCAGCTCCACTGTCCCTAATCTGAACATCTGACGGGCAGGGACCCAATGGTTCAGAATGCCCTCCACAAAGCCTGCCGGCACCTGAAAGGATAATAAGGACCAGGAATGTCCCAGGAGACCATCTGCGATAACCCTGTCGGCCGGCGATAAACTGTCCAACCAACAGAGAAGACTGCCAACCAACCTTGTGGGAGGAATGAGATCCAAACGTACCACGACCTCTGGTGACGACATCTATGAAAAATAGTATCAAAAAGACTGTGCAGGGGTCATTCTCTATCCATGAACAAAAAACATGCATCATACAGTTAATAATAAAGCAATTGAACGGTCATAATGATAAAAACTGTGCATAAATAAACAAATGAGTTCAATACGTAAATGCATGAAATGGAAAAATAAATCTAACAGGTTCAGGTACAAAAGGCCCTATCCTATCAGGATCTAATCAAAGGCGATGTCATCTATGAAATCGGGATCCTCGAACTGGTCCCCTGAAGTCGTCGAAGTCGAAGCCCCAAAGTTCATATCAGGGATATATGGCTGCACGGGGGCATCAGATGAGCTCGGGCCTGTGTCGAAACCCGCACTGTCAAGATCATATGCGTAGGCATCCTCTGGGGTCCTGCCCAACACCCGAAGGTACAAGGATAGCTGGTCCACCTGGCGGGTCAGAGTGGTAATCTGCTCAGCATGGGTGGGACTCCGAACGCAGGCGGCCCAATCGGTCATCATCATCGAGCCGGGGACCATATCTCGAGGAAGAATGTGTCCCGAGTCTGAGGACCGATAGTACGGGGCACCCACCAGAGACGAAAAGCCTCGCTCATGCTGGGACCTGAAGAAAGTGTCCGGCCATCCTCCCCCGCGAGCATACTCTCTGAAGGCTGAGAGTCTAACGGCCAGGATGTAGTGAAGGGAAGGGAGTGCGGAATACGGATCTCTCCAGTAACGCATCTGAATGCGCACTCTCCCAGATACATCACCTATCCTCCAACGCTCTGCAAGGTGAGGCGACGGGTGGAAAGTATGAACTCTGGGCCGGAGGGATATCCATCTGTAAATCCCACAGTCAGATGCTCGGAAAGGTAGGGAACCCAGACGACCTCAGCGGCAGTGATCAGCTCCAGCTGAATGCGGCAGTGTGCGAAGCTGCCAGATACCGGGACCTCCTCCAAAGTGTTGTGGTGCCATCGATGACCCTTGGGATAAGTGTCCAGACCGAGAGTCGTGACGGGCCTCAGGCATGGGAGTCGCTCGTACGCCCAGAATTGTGAACAGAGACAAGAAACGACATGAGTAATCGGCAGATACTGAAAAGGGAGATGAAATGATGGGAAGTGCAGTAAGAAAAGAAGGCTTACTAGCAGGAAGGGTTAGAACCCAAGCCAAGCGTCTGTCTGTCCCTCCGAACGAAGACGAAGACTGTGGAGGAAGTAGGCAAAGGTGAAGGACCCCCAATCATAGTCGTCGATCCGGTCTACATCCCTGACAGCTCCGACGACGCTGAAATGAATGGTAGAGGAGTTGTTCGCTAGGAAACAACCCCTCATGATGGTCAGGAACAGACGCCGGAGTAGAATATCACGAGTGGCTCGATTTGCAGGGAAAGGCGTCGCATATATGCCTCCAACAGCGTCAACAGCCAAAGCTCCGGACCGAATGCTGCGGGCCTTGAAAACCCGATCCTCGGCAGCAAAACCCAATAAAGCTCGGACCTCCGCTAGAGTAATGTCTAGATCCAAAGGAACACGGACTCCGGTAAACTCAATACCGGTAATGTACCTCCAGTCCCAAGGAGTTAGCACAACCTCGCAGTCTAGAAGATGAAGGGACTGGGTCTGGTGGAACCATCGCTCAGACAAAGCCCTCATATAACCCCAGGGGCACTGACGGGGAATGATGGTGAAAAAAGAGCGGAAACCCCAGGAGTCCACCACCGTGAGGTAATCGGCGTGCAGCGCAGTGTAGAGGGAATAGATGTTGAACCAGTTGCCCCTCGGCTGGGTGAACTCGGGCACCTGTGGCAATCACTAATGGATCAGTCCGGATACGAGCAGAGATTGAGAATGAATTCAAAAGAAAAAATAATGAGTATACCTCATTAGCAACAAGAGATGCTGAAGGGTGACGACTGAGATCCCGACCCAATAGATCGGGTACCTGTACAGAGGCGCCAGGTAGAACGCGACGGGTAGGTGGAGCCGGTGTGCTGGAGGACGGCCCCTCAGCCTCAATGTCTGGAAGAATGGCCTCCTCAGCCTCAGGGTGATTAGGCCGGACGACAGCCTCTTCCAGTCGACGAGCCTGGCGAGTCCGAGGCAAGGCCGGGGCAGGTGCAGCCCTACGACGGCGAACACCCGAAGCACGAGATGTAGTAGAGCTGCTGGGAGCATCGGGATCCATAGCTGGAACGACACAGTCAAAGAGGGAGGTACATTATATTTCTAATTGTGTCACGGAATATTTTATGTGCCTATCTTCATCACAGGAATAATGCAGCATGATGCGTGTTTACCATATACGCAAAAAAAAAAATCGGCAGAGTTTCGTTTATAAAATGAGTAGCCCATGCACAACCAAGCATGTTTTCAATTAACTCAAGCCACAACAGGTCAAAAGTGCATTTTATATGGTTAATTGTAACACGAAAATGACCATAATGCATGCTTTCTCTCAAAAAAAAATGACAAGTGGGTATGACCCGCATCATGAACACAAAATATAACTCGCACAGTTGAAACATAACATATACATGCAATAATACATGGCATAGCATTTCAAAGCATACATTTATATATCTAAACATGCAAAATAGCCAAATGTATAGCAAAATATTGACGAAATAAGAAAACAATCGGTCAAAATGTTACCCGTAACATGTAGATCGATCTAACCGGAGCGGTTTTTGCGAGAAGGTTGAAAAAGTCGGCCAAAAGGACGTGCAAAGGCGCAAAATCGCGAAAACCAATGTGGGGTACAGGTTCAAAGTGACAGATCTGGGAAGGGGCGAGCCGCTTATAAGATCCGATCATGGCCGCAGATCAATCTGCGGCTGGCCGCAGATCAATCAGGGGCTAGCCGCAGATGGATCTGCGGCTAGCCCCTGTTTCCCTCCTTTTCCCTCCTTTGCAAAATTGATCAATTTCAAATCCATTTGACTTAAAAAATACGAAGTTTCAACCAATCGGGTATGGAACATGGTGAATCAATCAACCGGATACGAGACCAGGTGCTGACAAGACGATCAACCGGATACGAGACCCGGTGCCGATAAATCAACCAATCAGAGACGAGAACCGATACAGACAAATCAATCAACCAGATACGAGACCCGGTGATTACGAGACGAGCGACCGGATACGAGACCCGGCGTAGGCAAAATGATCAACCGGATATGAGACCCGGTGATTACGAGAGGAGCGATCGGATACGAGACCCGACACAAATAAAATAATCATCCGAATACGAGACCCGGTGATTACGATACGAGCGACCGGATACGAGACCCGGCGTAGACAAGAAGATCAACCGGATATGAGACCCGGTGATTACGAGACGAGCGGCCGGATACGAAACCCGGCGTAGACTAGACAATCTACCGGATACGAGACCCGGTGATTACGAGCTAAGCAACCAGATACGAGATCCGGTGCAAACGAGACGACTGATCGGATACGAGACCCAGCGTAGACAAGACAATCGTCCGGATACGAGACTCGGTGATTACGAAATAAGCGACCGGATACGAGACCCGGCGCAGACAAGACGATCAACCGGATACGAGACCCGGTGATTACGAGAGGAGCGACCGGATACGAGACCCGACGCAGACAAGACGATCAACCAGATACGAGACCTGGTGATTACGAGAGGAGCGACCTGATATGAGACCCGGCGCAGACAGGACAATCATCCAGATACGAGACCCGGTGATTACGAAATAAGCGACCAGATACGAGACCCGGTGCAAACAAGACGATCACCCGGATAAGAGACTCGGTGATGACGAGACGAGCGACCGGATACGAGACCCAATGATTACGAGACGAGCAACCGGAGACGAGACCCGGTGCCGACAAGACGATCGACCGGAGACGAAACCCGGTACAAACGAGTCGACCAATCGGAGACGAGAACCGATATAATCAAATCAATCGACCGGAGATGAGACCCGGTGCCAACGAGACGATCAACCGGGAACGAGGGCCGGTTGAGGCGAAAACCAATACAGGCGAGTCGACCCATCGGAGACCAGGCCCCACATCTATGAGACGATCGATCGGATATGAGACCCGACGGTTATGAGACGACAACGATTCCACGATGACGACGATTACGAGACGGAGTACGACGTTTGCGATAACGATTATCGCAACGACCTGTCAGAGACGGAACCTGACAACAATGATGCGATCGGTGATTGACTCCTGTTAAGATCGATACTCACAATGAGTTTACGATTGCATGATGCATTGACACTTTTATGAACGTTTGCATGCCTTACAGTTTGTGTTGCACCATAAGCTATATGTGCTGCATCGTGTATGTACTGTCATTCTTATGCACTGTCATTCATGCATCGAATGTCTACTTCTTTATCATGTCCATTTCATTTAAACATTTCATAAACATGATAAAGAGGGGCAGCTGTAGACACCCAAATTTTGCACTTCGTATACTAACCCTGACAGGAGGGCAAAATCGTCAATGAACCCAGCCTACGAGAACGAAAGGTGGACATAAGTACGAACACTCAGAGCCACCACAACAATGTACGATCAAAGCCGATACGACAACGATCAAAGCGGAATGATATGGCACGTTTCCCAGCGGTTCCCGGACTGTAAAATATAAGTCCTTCAGAAAAAACTAAAGGTACGACACGAAAATCAAGGTGCGGCTCGAAAATCAGAAAAATCAGCCCACCCAGCCACGGATTGATCTACGGCCAACGATTAAGATAATTGAAGTGCGTGGCGGGCGGCTGAAGTGCGCGATGGGCGCAGAGAAACCAAGGCCAGCCGCAGATCAATATGCGGCTGCCCTTGGCCAGCCTATTTCAGCTCATTCCTTCATTCAGCATACAGAGAGTTGACAGCAGCGGAAGAAGAAAGGAAAAGAGGAAGATTCAGCAGCAAGAACAGCGGAAAAAAAAAGAAAAGAGAGAAAATAGTGAGGAATTATACCCCTTTTGTGAGATTGTGTCACGTATAATTTCTACTATATTCAATATACGAATTTATACGCATCGTGGTGTCATTTGCAAGGTGAAAAAGAACCCTTTTATAGCAGTTTTTGTTATATTATTTTGTCAAGTTTTGTCATTTGGATCATATTAAACATAATTCTTTCTTGGATATTATTGAGAATACATGGATTAGGGATTATTAGTGAAGGTTCCAAAGGAATAAAATTCTTCTTAATGACCCGATGATATCCATTTGGTGAATTTTAGCTTGTTTAATTTTTGTAATATCCATTGCGTGGGTATGCATAAATTGTGATTGTGAGCCTAGAACGCGACCCCGTGGTCCAAATCCGATGATGGACATTTTGGATGTAAGTATTATAGGCGATGTACCCTCATTGTAAATTGTAATCGTCTGGCCTTAAAACGATAACAAGTTGAAAATCGGGTTTAAGGCCCCCGAAATAGTGAAATATGTGCTTGTGGGCATTTGGAGTTATTTTGATGGCTTACATGCCCATGAATAGCCCTAATGCATTTTAATGCTTGATTTGATTTACGACCTAAAATTGATTTCGAAGCTAAACGATGAAGATTTTCGTAAAATCAATCAAATTAGGTTATTACCACCACGAGGCTTAAAATTAGAAGTGCTAATAAGTGTCGATTCCTGTTTAAACGAGAAAGCTAAAGGAAAATCGTTTTCAAACATCACAAAAAATGGCTTTATAAGATAAATGACTCTTTATTGAAGCGTTGTGCATAGGGTTAAAGAGATCCTAGAAGTTGCCCGTCATTTTGTTTATGAAAGCAATGTATAGGTCTCGATTCTTATTTCGATGAAGGTTTAAAAAACTCTTGTTTTGCCAAAACAACGCCTAATGAAAATCTCATGGCTTTTAAAATCAAACCTTTCTAATAAAAAAATAAAGGTTTCTCGTATAAGCCGAAGGACATTCTAAAGCCCGCTCAAAACACGACTTTCCATAAGAAAACCAAATGATTCTTTCATACAAGCTCACCACCACATTCACATAGACACACACACGCGCACACATACACAATGTAAGAATTAAAGGATAGGAAAAGTATCAAGATTGCGGTAACCGTGTTTCACGGAAGTCGGGGGGTGCCTAACACCTTCCCCTCACTTAAGCAAGCCCCCGAACTCTATGAACCTCGGTTTGCAGACCAATTAATTTGGAGTCACATATGAGCCAACAATTTACGATAAAATGAAATTGGGATGAGTTGGTACATCCATTTCAAATATACCAACTGGCGACTCTGGTCAATTGGCTCATCATAAAAAATGATCTTTCAAAACCCCGTCGACATTAGTGCCGACATTTTCCAAAAAATCATCTAATATAAAGGCTAAAATTGGAAAGGATAAATATCGCAACGAAGCGATTCCTCCCGGCATCGACAGCTAGTTTTAATCCGGTCAAACCACCTAGTTGGTCTGTTCTTGAGGTTTCTGGATTACCCAGAAACCCGTCAGTCATGGTCCAACAGGGACTTTTAGCTTAATTTAATTTTCATCTGTTTCATGATTTTGGTGTTTAATTGGTTTGTCCTTGTAGTCCACATAGCAAGGAACAATGACATGCATCAAGACATCATTAATTATATCACAGGATCAAGATCTAGGCCGGTCAAATACTTGTCAGACACTGTCAGGATCTTCAAACAATTTCTGGGTTACCCAGAAATTAGTTTCCATGGTCGGTCAATGGGTATTGACTACCCATAACTTTTAATTCAGAGATTATTTTAGTGTTCTACCAATTCTAACTTATAAACCTCATGGCAGACTACAATAACATGCATCAAAACACATCAAACTAATAAATTAAGGGCATCAAAAAGTCTAACAAAATAGCCTATCAGACTGTTCTTGACTGTCATGAACAGTTGACTGTTTTTGCTTAATTTTCATCTCTAGATGCTATGGAAACATGATTTAACAACCCAGATCATCAAATAACATGTTATTAAACATTCCTAAACATTAAAACATAACATCTAACAAAGCTTTAAAGATCTAGCATAAAATTAGGGTTTTACACTTTTTTGAGCTACTTTTTGATCTAATGCTTTCACTGAGATGTTATCTAGACTATATTTATGAGTGCATGAACTTGTGAATTTGTAAGTCTAATGGTTAGAGGTTGGTTCTATTTATAGAATTGCAAGGATTAGGGTTTTATGGACTTTTCACACACTTTTGCCTCCACAAATATCTAGCATTTGAACTTGTGCTGCTTGAGATCTGATCCTAGCCTTATGCTTGTGCTGGAGCGTGTTGGAGTGTGTTTGACCCAAGCTAGCACACTCCCACAAGTTTTTTAATTGGTTAGTTTGCTAATCTAGGCTTAATTTACACTAATCTTGATTAGGGTTTTGAAATTAATGATTAAAATAACTTAATTAGCACTACACCAAAAAGGGTATCTAGTGACGGACAAATCCTTCACAAGACATAATATATCACTCACAAAAGAATTATTGCGAAGAAATATTTTCTTCAGACGATTGCTCGCATACGACCTCGTCGCAATTAGGTATCATTCGCTAATTAGTAACTAAATATTTTTTGTGAAGGATATATTGTGAATAACTTTTTATTCACAAACTATATTTGGTAATGGAATATTGTTATATAGTGAAAATGTGGTTTCCTTCACAAATTATATTTGAAGAAGGGCTATTTGAAATTAGTGAATAACTTTATTCTCTCACAAATAGTATATTGTGAAGAACAAATTTATTTAATTAGAGAAAATTTTTCTTCACTAATTATAAATGGAGAATCTTTCTTCAATTTAGTGAGAGAAAAATCCTTCACAAATTATAAATTTATAAATAAAAAATTAATTGCTAAATAATCAAAATTCATTGAAAATTATAATTGATTTTCAAATAAGCGATTTCATATTTATTATTATTATTACTAATTTCTATAAGAAATATTAAATTTAATATTTCAAGTAAATATAAATATTGTCATACTTGTTTCAAACTAATTGATAAACTAATCCATAAAGAGCTAATAAAACCAATACTCCACATATAAATAGATAATGCTCGAGTCACGATAGCTACAAAATTTGTTATTGTATCTTGGTCTCCCAAGAACCATAGTATCTACAATATTTATTAACCAACATAAGAAAACTAAAAAGATAACAACGAACTAGAAGGAATAAAGTGTGTCATGTTAGGTCTGCTTCATCATTTTCTTCAAGGAAATCAAGGTTGGGCCTATAAACTTCATGCTGCAAGAGAAACACCAAAATTCAATTTAAATGAGAAATAAGAAAAGATAAAACTTGTAAACTTAGGTTGAGAGAGAGAGAGAGAGATATTAAAATAATAAAGTCCAATGGTCATTAATAAGAAGGTTACTTATCAGGAAGTTATACTTTTCTTAAATATTATACAATGCGGAAATATAGGATTAATGAGTGTACCACAAATGGTGAAACCACAACATCAAATAGACTTTCACACTATTAAAAACTAAAGAAATCCCAGAAGCAAGTGAGATTACTATTGTACCAGACAATCTATAATGATATTAGACTAGCTATATCCGTAACATCCGATAATTTTGTCCACCCTGTGCACAAACTTGCATGGTATGACATTGATTAGAGGTTAACAAAGTGGTCTGAGTACCATTTCAATGCATTTTCTAATATTTCATCATCATCTAAAGACTTCTTGTATCGAACATGATAGGATCTTTTCTTATTTCCTTCTTTTTTTTTGATAAGTGAATATGTTAGCATCAAACAATTTTAATACAAAAGTTGTGTTGTAGAACTACCTGAATTGGGTAGCAACCATGTTATTGAATTAGTTTGCTACCGAATTAAGTAAGTTCAACTCAGCATTTGCATTAAGCATAATATGAACAAAAAATCTCTTTGCTCCCAATAAACAATATTAACTAAATTATTGATATTCCACTACTGCAAAAAAGAAACAAAGGCCAAGTGACCATTACAAAGTTTACCTTGAATATGTGCACTTCAAGGTTACGGTGTACACCAGAACATTCAATACATACAAGAACTCTAATATTTGAGGACGCCCAATCAGGTTCAGAGGCCCCACAATCAGCACATTATCATTTCCACCTACTCTTCGGAACATGTTAATCGGCTTCTCACTTTACGAACCAGGTCATTGATGTTGTGAAATTCTAGATAGACATTCATGATGTGCTGAGACAAGCCTCTCGGTTATGTATTCCTTAACAGCTGTGTGATCAAAATCAAAACTTTCAAAAGAACTGCTGTCACTGGCAGATCGATGACGACTACTTCCCATGGGACTAGCAAGCATACACTGAAATAAACACGGACTGCAGCCGTCACAAATGAATATGCGAATTAAAGTCCTAGTCATAAATATGAACTTGTGGATTTACCCTACGAGGAGTCTGAGAACTCTGTAACGAAGCAATAACCCCTGCACTTTTAACTCTTCTTCAACTCTTGCCATGTACTTTTAACTCTTAAATAATAAACTTTTCTTCAATTCCATATAACTTCAACCCCAATCTATATCATTCTTTCTATGATCTCTTAATTCCCAAACAGACAAATTACCAAAAAAGAGCAATTATATTTTACAATTAACAAAACGAAGAATATCATACAATATAGCATGTATGCAATCAATCATGCTTATACCCAGCATATACAACGAATGTAATCAAAACCCAAATAAAAATGTGTTCTATTAGCTCAACTTCATGTCTAATCACAGAGAAAACACATATTTATGTGCGAACAACTACATAATAGCTATCAATAAATTGCCAAAAAATTAGATTTTCCATTTATGAGAATATGCATAGTGGCAAAATTGACATCAAAACTCTGAATCTTGAATATTTCAGTACTTGTCACCCAAATGAACAAAAGAAGCAAGAAGACCCAAATGAGCATAACACAATTACATCACAAAGACAATTTTAATTTCACATTTCCCTTGAAATCAAGAACATAAGAACCCACAATTTTCTCCCCTTTTTCAACTTGTTCATAATAAGTAACAAACAAGAAACATAAAAGCAAAAAATACAACTCAATTGAAGCTAGATTGAACTAAAACCTGATAAAGATAGCCTAGGAAATAATGTCCGTTAATCATAGTAAGATTTCAAGAATCCGTTGATTGTATATGCTAATAAAATGCTCAGTAAAATCGGATTTAGATTACTCATTTTTATAATTGGCATTGTTAGTAAACTACAATTGCTCGACTATAAAATAACCAACGAAAAATGGAAAGATCAGATCATAAAAGCAGAGATATATATAATGAATTAGACATTCATATGGCTAATAGAAGCATATGGCCATAGGAGAATTAAGAAGTACATATAAAAGAACTCACATGACAAAAAGAACTTCATTCATGTTAAAAAAGTAACCTTAAAAAAATGCCGTTATCTTAGAATCACTTTTAGAAAAACAAAAGTTGAGGGAAAAATAACTTTAATTGGAAAAAAACATGAATTTGTTTGTTGGGCAATTTTTGTCCATGTATATTGTAACGACCCCAAAAATTCATACAATTCAACTCTCTACATTGGTCATTATCAATACATCGTCGTTCTAACTTTACAACAATATCCAGTATTAAACTTAATAAAAATACGGAATAATTTAAAACTTTTCTATTACAAATCATTCTCGATCCCAAAATTTTCAACCTTTACATCTAAATATCTTAGAATCATGTTAATATCATGATTCGCCTTGTCGAACTTATTATAAAAGTTTACACTTCAATACAAACTTTACAACTCAACATAAATACATTTATCGAAAACTTAACATAATTCAGGTAATGACTTCAACTAAAACATTTAATCTTCATGCATCATTTTGACCCATGTCATTTGGATAATACATAACGTTACCTTGTATCTTTAACCTGCAAAAGTGGTTATTTGCAAGAATGAGCTTGACAGCTTAGCAAAATCTAATAGTTCACATACATCACATAATACATAGATAACACGCTCATCGTATACATCATAAACATTTGGCTAAACATATCATATATACTGTACATCGATTACCAAGTAATAAATTGAGTTTCATAAGTCAATCAACATTTTAACTCAATGGACGTTGTCATAAATTGACTTTGTCGTTTCGTACATACAACACATAGAATACATCATGCTTTTACAACATAGATTTAAAATAATTAATCATTTACTTCACATAACAAATAGGAACTGAAAGACTTGCCTAGTTCGTAGATTACCAATTACCATAATTAGCATATACTTATCTGCACTTCATGTATCCTACACGATATATAATCATGCACAACATTTATTAGTCACATAGCAACATTTAGAAAACAACCTACATATTCCGTTATAAGGCAGTAACAATGACTAGTTACAGTATTATAAACACTTCAGGATTCATTCTCATCCAATTTCATTTTAATATCTCAATCGTCACCGGATAATCAATGGGTATATGCTTACCACCCATCATAATATCTTAATATTCATTTCATACATTAGTCTAAGCTTTAGATATGTCTACGATAACATAATATGACCACAAAGAAAGAAGAAAATTTTTACTCTCTTCTTTTCCTGTTCCACCGCCGAGGCGATGGTTTCCTTCACAATTTTCCCGTCGGGGCGAGGCTACCGCCGGGGCGGTAGAAAGCAGTTCATTATGGGCGTCGTGGTGAGGACATCTCCAGAGCGGCAACCTAAGTTCATTTACACCACCGGGGCGGTGAGACCGTTGGGGCGGCAATCCATGAGTAATTCCACCGCCGGGGCGGTGGACCCGAAACCAAACTTCTGCAGTTCGCGAAGAACACAGAAAAATGCCAAATTTGGCCAAAGTTTTTCATAATCCACTTATTTAATTATTACCCATACATCATATGTGCTATAAAACCAACACTCATTATAAACACCATGATTTAAACATCATGAACAATCTAAATGATCAATTAAAGGCTTAAAAATCCACTGTTTATGCTTTATATTTATATTTTGATACAGTTAGCAAAATCAATCGTAGTGAACTCGTTTCTTAACCAATTTAATCCGTTCAACTTACGTTTTCTTCGTTTTTACATACATAAACATAATTAATTATCAATTTAACCGATTAACATGCCAAACAAGCATCAATTTCACACACTTAAGCCATATTCGTATATAACTACTCTGTAAATTCTAGAACTCTAATATAAACATGATTTCATGGACTTAATTACTTTCAATCACATATAAATCATATAAAATACATTTATACATGCTCATAAACATATAACATCAATTCTATAAAAATTTAGCTATAAATTTTAATTTATAGAGAACTCAAAAACGTACGTTTATGGAGGAATTAAAGAAAAACATAATTAAAGACTTTAATTTAAGGATTACCTTGATTAGTGCTTAGATTATGCAACAATTAAATAGATTTCTTTTCAATTCTTGATTCTTCTCCTTCCCTTCACAATTTTTCTCTCTGAGTTCGCTGACTTGGTTTAACAAAATAATACGCACTAATAAACTAACAGAACATGGTGTCAGTTAATAACTGGCACCAACTCCCACTAAGACTTCGTTTGGCTAATCATTTATTCCTCCTTTCTAATTTATTTTAATAACTTGCTTACAATATAGTTTAATGTCACATAGTTAATCAACTAAATAATCTTATTAAAATCAATTAAATAAACTAAGATAATTCCACATTAAATCGCATAGTCACATAATTAAAATTCTCATTTATTGATAATGACAAATTATTTAATCTCTAATTAATTATTAATTAATTAGAAATAACATTACACTTATTTAAATAATGCATTTAATCAAACAAACTCAATTAAATACATACTTTGAATATAAAAAAATTCTCCACATTAATTTAACTAATGTAACACATATAATTAAATTAATCTACTACAAATTCATCAATTAATCAATTAATTCAATAATTAAATCATCGAAAAATATTTATTTAATTCAATAAATATTTAAATTAAATTATAAAATATCTCATTCGTCACATCTTTCGCCCCTTAAAAGAATTCTGTCCCCAGAATCACGACTCAATTAATTCATCCCATTACATTCTCCCCCCTCCCTTACAAAGATTTTGTCCCCAGAATCGCTATATATAGACTAAGTAAATAATTAAGGATAATCTTTCATCATCTGATTTTCGAGTTCCCACGTAGCCTCTTCAGCATTGTGGTTTCTCTTTTATATTCACATCAAATCACATATTTCACAACATATAACATCTATAAATATATATTCGAACCCGACACCTCTCGCAACAAGAATTTTATTAAACTCTCATTTAATAATTACTGAAAATTCGGGTTGTCACATCCTTCCCTTCTTATAAGGATTCCGTCCTCGGGATTAACGAAACCTCCCTTACTCGATTTTTACTAGATCTCTTTCACAAATATCGTTGAATAACTTAACGCATTACTTTAGTGTAGGTTTTATTTTATTACCTTCACTTAAACTTGGAACACTTCGAGTGTTATATATTCTTTATCCCTTTAACGCATTCATTGCATATCATATTCGTAGTAATAATTTAATATCATAATTTAGCATCGCATAAATATTTAGGATATCACATTCACCCCTTCTTCTAAGAACTTTGTCCTCGAAATTTTGATTTACTAATATTCGTTCCTTCCAGCTATCAAAATGGACTTTACGTTAATCTCTACTTATTCATTGGGTTTTACAACCAAGATCTTTTTCTAAGGATCATTCTAAGATCATCGCATTGTTCACATCTTCTTCTTCTAAAAATTTCTCATCATTACTCATCATCAGCTAAATTTATCTTTTCCCTTTCTGGAATTTCATTTCTTTCTTAGATTTATTATAATTTATTTAACTTACTCATCACCACATGTCACATTCTATAACCTATCCCTTTCTAAGGAATATCCTCCTTTCCACTTCCAACTTTCAAAATAAGAAGAATATTCCACAATTGGTCAATAATTGGGAAACAATAAGAGTAGCTCAGGGATTTAAAAGATTCATTCAAAAACTTTCAATATCATGTTGAGGAGTCGTAAAGACGTGAACCTTGTCCATTCGCTGAGGGGTTCTCCCATACGATTATGAGTCACGAACTTACCATAAGTATGAGTTTTAAGAACCATACCTAATCTTAATATTCTATAACTATCAAATATAAATATGAGAAAACAATCACCTTCTCGTCATACGTATAATGATAGTGCGATACCAACATTGCAATGAATTGTCAATATAGGGAGCTAAGCGGTTGTTACACCAAGCACAAATTCCTCGCCCATATAAGGAATTGTACAACTCAGCCACTAACTTGAGTCCTCTATTGAAATCCCACCTAATTCCATCTTGCTCTTAACTTACTTCTTGCTTGATACGAATTCCTCGTATTTCATCATCCATAACTCCTCGTGAGTTTACCTCGTATAATTTCATAGTACCATCTCTTTATAGCGTCATGCTGTAACTATTCAATCATTTAAGATCCTCTTGACATTTTACAACTTTAGCGAATCACGTTGTGATCTCGTTCTATCATCAACTCTTCTTACGATTCTTTCTTATCTTATGATCGTCTCATCCTACGATCTTCTTTATTCTTCTCTTTAATCACATTATCTTATGATTAATCAACATAGATGTTCCCTGTTCTTTTAGCTCTTCAGGTTCTTCTTTTAACCTAAACATTTTATCATAATCTTGTCTCACATAAATTCTCTAAACTCTATTTGAGTTCGTCCTTATCATTTATATCATTCTCATCTTATAGATATCGTCTATTTATTAACACCATCTTATTACTGGAGTCAGGTAACTCCTGGTTCTCATCTTATATAACTCTTCAAGATTCTTCTTTGAATCTCCTTCTTTATATATCAATTCTTCCTTTAAAAATCTCTAACTTCATTCATATTATTCAATATTTTATTCGAGTTTTCTTCGCATTATTCGCATCTTCTTCTTGTAACGTTTCTAGGACATAATTCATCTCATGCATCTACTATACGAAAAATCACTTCTTAATCATACACATCCATAATTCTATCCTCGGTACACATCGAGTCTCTAACAGTGTTCAGTACAGTACCTGAGTGGTTTCCCACAAACAACCAACAAACTAGTTCCCGTCTCGTCTACACTATCTTTCACAACAAGTTAGATCGGTTGCTAGTTCGTATTATCCTCCGCTCTCTGAAGGAATCGTTTAGTGCAATATCCGAGAATTTTCATCCTTCATTATTAATTAAATATAAATTTTTAATTTTTAATGGGTTAGTTTTGTATGCTTATCTAAATCTTGTGTGATTAATTGACTATGTGATTAAGTGATTATGTGAATAATTGCTAGAATTAATTAAAGGGTATCACTAATGGTTTAATTAAATTAGTGGTCTAACCCTAAAGTGTTATCTCAATAGAGTTGATGAAGTTGTTCCTTTAACGAACATTCAATTTACTTGAATATAGTAAAGGAATTAAGTTCAATAAGTTAAAAAAAAATAAGTATTAATTAATGCGTGCAATATTGATATTATTATAGTCTATTTAGTAAATTAATACTAAGTGGACTAGATTAAGTTATTAATTCCATTTTTCATGTAATTACGAAATTGGTATTAAATGTATACTAGATTAGTTGGGTTTTTATGGTATGATTTATTTAATTAACTGAGTAGCAATGAGTTGGGGCAATAATTTTGGGACATACCCCATTTTATTTTCCAACCGTGTCTAGTATAAGAGAAAGAGAAAAAGGAATTCAAATCAAAGCTAGTGAACAGTGGGAGTCCAATCCCCTCTTCTCCTCCTTTTCCCAGTCGCGCCTATTGCTTGTATTAGTTGGTAAAATGATGACTGAGGGAGTGGGGTGAATTGATTAGTTGCATTGTCTAGTATCTTCTTCTTCCTTCCACTGGTTAACCAAATTGGTTAATTTCATTGCCCAGTTAATGAATTTTCTATAACTTGGAACCAATTCTTCACAATTCTAGTTGTTAGAATTTCTGCTTCGTTCATATAGAGAGAGTGAGTATTGCTGGGAGTGAGAGCAATCTAAATTAAACATTTGAGGATTTCAAGTTTCCATTCAAGAAGGTACACTGTGTTCTAAATTTCTGGTTTGTTAAATTCTATGAAATCCATAATTCTTGCTAATTAGTGTGTCAATTAGTATAAAGATGTTATATGGGTTTGTGTGCATGTTTGGGACAAATGTGGATACTCTGGTTGCATTTAGATGGGTGAGGCCATGGCCATTTTTGAGTTATGCAGAAGCATAGCTGAACTGGAACTAGTGCAGGAGTGGCGCGGCCGCGCCACTCCCAAGGTTTTTAGTTACTATTGTTATGATGCTTTGGGCATGTTATCTTAGTTCTTTCATTCATAAACATAGGTTATTATGTATCTAGAATCCCTGTAAATACCATGAGTTGCATATGTTACTCTGTGTATGTAGTCTTCTAAGTGGAACTTAAGAATTTCGAAATGAAAATTGGCAAATGGACTTCTCTTTATAAACTGACCGTTGAGTATGTGTATATAGCTTATATATATGTTCAAATGCATGCAAGTCATGATTTCCAAGTTGTCTTGCATGAGCCATGTGGCATGAGTTATTTTAGAATGATTTGCAAGGGAAAATATAGAGTTTAAAGGCGAGTATCGTCAAACGTGGCAGAAAGTTGTGTTCTGACCATACAAGCATAAATGTTAGGACTCATTATGCCTTTAGACATGATTGACATGATCATCTATTAACTAAACATGAATTTGATATATGCTAGCAACTCTATGATGATAAGAATCCAAGTATAAGCCATGTGTTAATGTGGACATGTGTTGATATCATACGAGCGTGTGCATTAAGTCTTGTATAGCCTCATTATGTGGTATTATGACCATGGTAATGGTTTCCTTGTGAAGTACACTTGATCAACTTAATATATGGGAAATTCTGACTTAAAACCTTATATCTTTCAAATGGATTAGGATGAGCATGCTAGGGTTATAAACCAAGTTAATAACATTATGAGCATGTGTATTTGAGTTATGTCAGTAGCATGTATGTAAAGAATAAACTAGATTCCAGTCAGATAAGAATTTCACTCTGGTCTGGTCAGTGAGTGGCGCGGTCGCGCTACTCCTAAGGCAAAAACCAGCGCGGCCGCACAGGTCGCCAGTTTTGCCCAGTTGTTTTAAATTGTAAGCAGAGCTTTGCAGTATGTATGTATGTATGTCTTGAGTTGTATTGCATGATTAAACTAATGTGATATGTGTTTAAGCTTACGTTGATGCTTAGAATCGAGTTATTCTAGACTTGTTAACTCGTTTAGTTAAGATGATAATTAATGAATATGGACTTAGTAATAATGGTTCCATCTACGTGACTATGTGTTAGGATTACTTGGTGAGTAACCTCTTGTGAGGGTAAATTTGTGCTAGTATACGTTACTAATTGGGAAACCGGCTTGTTAATGTTAGGTCGTCTCAACACAATTTAAGTTAAAGCTAGATTATTGTAGCTGAGCAAACAGGTAAGTTCCTAAACCTTATGCACTACTTTTATTTTCATGCAAATAGGTATATGTTAAGCAAGTTCTTTAACCCGAAACCTTAATTGTTGCAAGCTCCTCTTTCAAACTGTTTACGTATTGCAAGTTATTCATTTAAGCTTGAACCTTTAATTCCTCAAGCATGCTCTAAGTGGTTTAATTACTTAACAATTATTCCACATCATTGTTATTGACACTCGCACATTGTGCAATTGTTTTCGTGCTGATATTGTTTGGCACTTTATTTAAGTTCTAACATGGATGAACTGCCATAGTTAAGTCTTAGCCATTGTCTGGCTAGACATATGTGGTAATAGATTTTAAAAGCTATCCAAACCGATTGATGGTGCGGAAATCTTGGACTTTATGGACACCCCTTCAATATAGGGGAGTATCTCACACATCGGATATAAGATACAAATAGCAAAGTTAAATGTTATGCATATACATAGGGTACGCGAGGCTGATCCCCTCAAGTACTTATTATGTAGCCAGTAACCAAAGGGTCAATTAGCTATTGACTCCCTTGAATGTTTATTATTCAAAGTCTATTTGACTATCATTCGTTCTAAAAGTAAATATCTTTCTTGCTTCCAATATTCATACTGTTGAATTTCTCTTTATACTCAGTTCATCATGATATATCCTTTATTGTTGTATTTAAACTTGCTGGGCAAACTAGTTGCTTACACTTGCGATATCATGAACCTTATTGCAGTTAAGCCCGAGACTTCAGGCAGAGACAACGGTAAGGAAAAGCTAAAGTATTAGACTTCGAGTAGCTGACTTTAGTTTATGCCTAGTTTAATTTGCTATCAATGTAATTCGAACCCTGATTAATATTTAGGGTATGGTTTATGTTATGTATTTGAGGTTATCAAATCTTGGGACTAGTAACACCTTTTGAATGAACAACATATGTTTATTATATTCCGCATTTAGTCATTTTATGTTGTTTGGAGGTGAATGTTGCATTGGATCGTGATGACTAAATTCGGGTATTTGAGACCTGAATTCGGAGGCGTCACATGTTGTTATCAAAGCTTTAGGTTATAAACGTTAGGATTGCAAAACTTAGGTTATAACCTTAGTATTACACTCGTATTGAGTGCAGTAGGAGATAAATCAGGGAGATTTATCATATTTGGTACTTTGATGAATTGGGGAATTCATCGAGTCGAGTAGTACCGAATGAAATATAACTTCATTCCTTCAATGAATATATTTTATAGTTGTACTAATGATAGTTTTGTGTGTTTGTAGGATGATTGTCGTAGGAGAAACCAGTAGAGTTAGGGAGGAGGAGGTATTCACTGACATACCCGTTGTTACGGAGCAGCTGGTAGGCTATGCACCCGTTGCACCAGTAGTACCATCGAGTGGGTCCGAGCCAGGGAGGACTTCTTGATGGATTTAGTAGAGCCTGTTATGGGCGGAGTGTGGAGATCCGGTAGTCAGGACATTGAAGACTTGCTCGGGGATTATATCGATCGCATAATGGAGCAGGAGCAGACTATCGAGCAGCAGAATGCTCGTACTGCACACTTGGAGGAGGAGAATTCTGTCGATCAGGAGATGGAAGATCAGTATAAGGCAGAGGCGTATTCTCTACAGTTCTAGGTAGCTGAGCTGAAGGCTCAGATACAGCAGTTAGATAGTGCTACACCCTAGTTGAGCCACACGGTGCAGCGACTGATGTTGCAAAACAGTCAGATGAGGCATGCATTAGAGCAGTCGGATGCCAGAGAGGTGGAACTACAATCAACGCTACAGGCTGCTAGAGCTGAGAGAGACTTAGAGTAGGCAGACACGATTCGAGTACAGGAGTTCTAGGTTCGCGCAGCCACAAGGGTGGATGTGCTAGAGGGAGAGGTTCGAGATGGATCTGCTAGGATCGATACCTTAGACTATGCTATATATACGACAGTGGCCAGACTGCAGGACCGAGTCAGAAGATATCCTCGGGAGAAGGGCAGTAGTCGGCGCATGATCAGACGCCGAGTGGTTGATCGATTGGCTCGACAGGCACTCCGTCGGCCAGTTCGCCGTAGCGAGCATTGACTGTTAGTGCAGTACCCGTGTGTTTACCTGGTCGTTGTTATGGGTCCCACTTTTGTTTAATATGTGTTGCCTCTTTTTAAGTCTTAAATAAAAGAGCTCTAACTCACGCAAGTATACGTGGTCAACAAGTAATACAGAGGAAGTAAAGTATCGTCCCACAGAGACAGGATTAAATTAATTCACTATGCATCAGTTCTATCACTATACATATTTGCTTAAACTAATGACTTACTTTTGGTGACAAAATTATTCCTATATCAATTAATAACTAACTATGCAAATACTAACAAAATATATCAAGCCTGGAATTAATGGGACCCTAACTTCATTTAATAGTTCATCTAATTATCACTATCATGCTAGACAATGCACATATCACAGAAAAGTAGCCAAGGACACTAAAATAGACATAACCACCTTTCAATGCATTATGACCTACTTACATAATATCCATACTCAATAGACACTATATAATCACCACTATAACCAAAATCACTATATTTCTATGTGAAATTGCAATTATATTGATTTTAAGCACAAGTCCTTATTTTGACTCTTACGGTAAAACAGTATATTTCTATCTGATTCACAAAATATTAAGCTGTCCAATTAAGCCTCATATTCGCAAGCTATCATGATTACAATCCATACTTATATGTTATTTTTCAATTCCATACAAGTACTGAAATCGAATGGTGATCAAGCATTCATACATGCAAAACAATCATGATAAAAGTTCCTTATGATATGCAAAATAATCTAACAGTCAAGCTTATAATTAAACTACATATTAAAATTTGTTAGAATCCCATAATGGAGATTAGTTCATATCTGAACCAAAAGCCATTATGGGATCAAAACTAAACATGGAAAAGTAAACAATCAATTGAAGTAAGAAGAATTAGATTGATCAAACCCAATTGAAGAATAAAATCCAAAGTAAAGCTTAAACCCACATCAAAATCCAATGCTCGAACAAAAGTAATCCACAGAATATCTCCCTAAAAACTATCTCTAGTAAAGTAGAATAATAATAATAAAAGTCTCCAAGTTTTTATCCTTAGGGTTTCCTTCTCACTATCTGATCAATATGGACTAGAATCCTCTTCAGAATCGACTTCTTTTTCCTCCTTCAGCTGGACAAATAGTGCAAAAACGTGGCCTAGCGCTGCTGGCACTAGCCCTAGCGCTGCTGGCGCTATGTCTGGCCCAGGAATTTACAAAAATGCCACTAGGTCTATTTTGAGCTCCAAATTTACCCTTTTGCCCCTCCAGCTCCAACCTACAATAAATAAACACAAAAACAAGTAAAATAATACTTAAAAACACTTAAAGACCACAATAATTAAGCCTAACAATACCTGATTCGTAGGTATAAAACCCACTCATCAATAGGGACAGATTTATGATTAGAATTTTGATGCCTTGTTGTATGCTTAGAATGGTAGTCAAACCCAACTTTTGTTTGGATAGAGGGGGGTAGTAGTAATCCTCACCTTTTGCTTAATAGAGGATAATTAGCAGTAGGCAGTTTATGCCATTGAGCATTTATAGTAGTATGCTAAATGTTAGGCCAGTCTGTATTAAAACATTGGTATATGAATATAAATGCAGTTATTTCTTTTGAATCAAATGTGATGATAGATGTTTTTACTATTAAATATTGACTTAACCGGCATAGTGCGAAAAACGTATCATAATAAGCAAATGTCTAAGACTTGCTCTTTAGCAGATTATAATGCCAAGAGGTAGACCCCGCAATCAACGTGTCGCCGAGTCGGAAAATGAGATTGGAGATCAACCTGACCCCATGAGAGTATTCGCTGAACTGCTGGTCGAGCCTATGCATGCTAGACCCCCGCTAGTAGCAGGTCAACCAGCACCCCAACCCGTGCATCACTTGGCCAACTTTAAGGATTTCAAGCTGGTTGGACCACCTGAGTTCAAGGGAACTCTCGACCCAATAGAAGCATAAACTTGGATTGAGGAGATGGAGAAAGTCTTCGAGGTCGCCCGAGTGGCCGAGGAGCAGAAGACTGGAATCGCCACATGCACGATGAAGGGCGAAGCTAACTATTAGTGGAAAGCCAATAAGGGGCGAGCAGGCGAGGGAGTTATCCCTTGGGACAAGTTCAAGGAGTTATTCTTCGAGAATTACTTCTCAGAGAATACACAAGAAGAAATGGAGGTTAAGTTCCTGGAATTGAAACAGGGTGGTATGTCAGCCGCAGAGTACGCGACGAAATTTAACGAGTTAGCCCGATTCGCTCCACATCAGGTGGACACGGAGGCTAGGAAGGCAAGAAGGTTCGAGTTGGGATTGAAGCCTTAGGTGCAAAAAATCGTCGCGGTATTGAAAATTAAGAATTTCTCTGAACTGCTGTAAAGGGCTATCATTATGGAAGGAGGTAATGAAGCTATAACACGATTTAAACAAAAAAGAAAAATCGGTCAGGAAGGCCCGAAAGGGGGAAGCAACGGAGGCAGCAACCCTAATAAGCGTAAATGGATGGAGAGCCAATCCTCTAGAGGCAATAAGTCCGGGGGAGAAGCTAAGTCGAGTGGGAAGTGCAGCAGCTGCGGAAAGAACCACTCAGGGTATTGTATGAAAGGAAGAAGCATTTGTTATCATTGTGGACAACCGGGGCACTTGGCTCCTCAGTGTCCGAATAGGCAGAAAGGAGGGTGTTTCTCGTGTGGGGCCCCCAACCATCAGATCAAAGACTACCTGAAGAGAAAGGGCGATGCAACTAGCGGCAACCGCAATAGTAACAACAACAATAACAATAATAGGCTGAGCTTCGGAGGGCCAGCCACTCAGGCCAATAGACCTACGACACGCACGTTCAACATGACCGTCAAGGATGCGGTAGAGTCCAAGGATGTAGTGTCAAATATTATCCCAATCAATGATATAAATGCTTATGTGCTATTCGATTCGGGTGCTACCCGCTCATTTGTTTCTGAAGAATTTGCTAGAAGGTTAGAATTACCTCGTGAAAGGTTAGCGCACCCTATGAACATAGAAGTAGCAAACATAGAGATTATCCCCATAGAATACATTCATAGGAACTGTTACATCAGATTGCGAGGATTTGAGCTCGGTGTAGACTTGATGCCAATTTGTTTAGGGGAGTTTGACGTAATCCTTCGGATGGATTGGTTATCAAGTCACAGAGCAGTCCTTGACTATAAGAAGAAATGTGTGCACCTACAGACTCCAAATAAGTCGAAGGTGGTATTCTATGGTAGTAAATTGCCAAGACAATCTTGTTGTCTAACGATAATGCAAGCAAGAAAGTTGCTTAGATGTGGTTGATACTCAACGAGTCAGGGATGAACTGAGTCAAATACCTGTCGTAAGGGAATTCGCTGATGTCTTTCCAGATGAAATTCCTGGACTGCCACCAGATAGAGAGATAGAATTTGTGATTGACTTAGTACCTGGGACGACACCGATATCCAAGGCACCTTACCAAATGGCCCCAGTAGAGATGAAAGAACTAATGGTTCAACTGCAGGAACTGTTAGATAAAGGTTATATCAGACCGAGCGTGTCCCCTAGGGGAGTGCCAGTTCTGTTCGTGAAGAAAAAAGGATGGTTCGATGAGGCTTTGTATCGACTATCGAGAGTTAAACAAAGTTATGATTAAGAATAGGTATCCGCTGCCTAGGATTGACGATCTATTTGATCAACTCAAGGGAGTGAAATACTTTTCAAAGATTGATTTAAGAACGGGCTATCATCAGCTGAAGGTGAGGCAAGAAGATATCTCGAAGACTGCATTCAAAACTCGTTATGGGCATTTCGAGTTTCTGGTAATGTCATTTGGACTAACGAATGCACTAGCAGTATTCATGGATATGATGAACAGAGTGTTCAAGTAGTACTTGGACAAGTTCGTAGTCGTATTCATCGATGATATCTTGATGTATTCGGAGACAGAGGAGGAGCATGCTGAACATTTAATATTTGTGTTGGAGACTCTTATAAATGAAAAGTTGTACGCAAAGTTTTCTAAGTGTGAATTTTGGTTACGGAGGGTGCAGTTTCTAGGTCATGTCATTGATAAGGATGGTGTTTTGGTGGATCCAACAAAAGTAGAAGCCGTTATTAGTTGGGAGCAGCCGAAGACGCCTACGGAGATTAGGAGTTTCCTAGGGTTAGCGGGATGCTATCGGAGATTCATCCAGGATTTTTCAAAGATAGCATCGCCATTGACCAATCTTACCAGAAAGACGGTAAAATTCGTTTGGACGGAAAAATGTGAGGAGAGTTTCATAGAACTAAAGAAGAGACTTAGCCAAGCATCGGTGTTGGTCTTACCGGACAACATTGAAGGTTTTGTAGTATACAGTGACGCGTCACACAAGGGCCTTGGTTGTGTGTTAATGCAGCAAGACAAGGTTATTGCGTACGCGTCACGTTAGCTAAAGGAATATGAGAAGGGTTACCCGACTTATGATCTGGAGTTAGCCGTGGTAGTTTTCACCTTGAAGATCTGGAGGCACTACCTATATGGAGAGAAGTGCGAGATATATACGGATCACAAAAGTCAAAAATATATCTTCACTCAGAAGGAGCTAAACATGAGGCAGCGCCGATGGTTAGAATTGATCAAAGATTATGACTGTGAGATTCTGTACCATCCGGGCAAAGCAAATGTAGTGGTCGATTCCTTAAGCAGAAAAGGTAGAGAGAAGTTGTTGAAGTTAACCACTCAGGAATAGTTGATAAGGGATTTTGAACGACTCGAGTTAGAGATCGAGTATCCATGAGAGTCACATGAGAAATTATGTGCGGTGACAGTAAGTCCGACCTTATGGGATAAAATAAAGGAGGCTCAGAAGAAAGATGGAGAGTGCGAAGGCATAAGGAAGCGAATTTCTGAAAGGGAAGAATTCAAATATAAAATTGATAGCACAGGGTTGCTAAGGTTTGAAGGGAGGATCTGGGTACTGTTGAATCCGGAGTTAAGAGAAGAGATTCTCCAAGGAGCTCATAGTACAAGGTACTCAGTACATCCCGGTAGCACAAAGATGTATCGGGATTTGTGACCATACCTTTGGTGGCCAAATATGAAAAGGGAGGTAGCAGAGTGCGTCAGCAGATGTCTGACATGTCAGCGAGTTAGAGCAGAACACCAGCGACCGAGCGGACTGCTTCAACCATTAGAGATTCTTGAGTGGAAGTGGGAGCACATCACCATAGACTTTGTGGTGGGCTTGCCACCAACACAAAAGGGTTTAGACGCCATCTGGGTAATCGTGGACCGTCTGACCAAGTCTGCTCATTTCTTACCGATCAGGATACGGTACAATCTGGAGCAATTGGCTAAACTCTATGTAAAAGAGATAGTGTCGCGACATGGAGTGCCGGTATCAATTGTATCGGACAGAGATCCGCGCTTCACGTCAAATTTTTGGAGGAGTCTACAAGAAAGATTGGGGACACAGTTGAGGTTAAGTACGGCATACCATCCTCAAACTGATGGCCAGAGCGAGCGAACGATTCAAACCTTGGAAGACATGCTTCGAGCAATCGTGATGGACTTAAAGGGTAGCTGGGATGACCACTTGCCACTAGTAGAGTTTGCTTACAACAATAGTTTTCACTCTAGTATCAGAATGCCACCGTACGAAGCACTATATAGGAGAAAGTGCTGAACACCGTTGTGTTGGGACAAGGTTGGAGAACGAAGACTGGTAGGACCTGAGATGGTGCAACAGACAGCAGATACAGTGAAGCTGATCAGGAATCGCCTGGTAGCAGCCCAAGACCGTCAGAAGAAGTACATTGATCTACATCGTCAAAAGCGGGACTTCGACGTGGGTAGTTTTGTGTTTCTAAAGGTATCTCCCTGGAAAGGAAAGATTCGTTTTGGTAAGAAGGGCAAGTTAAGTCCTTGGTTCATAGGACCGTTCGAGATTCTGAGGAGAGTTGGCGAAGTGGCGTACGAGGTAGTGTTACCTCCTGAACTTGAGCATATTCACAATGTGTTTCATGTGTCAGTGTTGCGGCCATACAAACCAAACTACAAGCACGTTATCTCCTATGAACCAATTCAAGTCGAGAGGGACTTATTGTACGAGGAGGTTCCTGTCCAAATACTCTATAGGAAGGAACAAAAGCTAAGGAATAAGATTATTCATTCCGTTAAAGTTCTCTGGAGGAATCACGCAGTCGAGGAAGCTACGTGGGAACTCGAGGAAAAGATGAGAGCGAATTATCCGCTATTATTTGAGTAACCTTATTTTTATAATTTCGAGGACGAAATTCTTATAAGGGGGGGGGATGTAGTATCCGAGAATTTTCAACCTTCATTATTAATTAAATATAAATTTTTAATTTTTAATAGGTTAGTTTTGTATGCTTATCTAAATCTTGTGTGATTAATTGATTATGTGATTAAGTGATTATGTGAATAATTGCTAGAATTAATTAAAGGGTATCAGTAATGGTTTAATTAAATTAGTGGTCTAATCCTAAAGTGTTATCTCAATAGAGTTGATGAAGTTGTTCCTTTAACAAACATTCATTTTACTTGAATATAGTAAAGGAATTAAGTTCCATAAGTTAAAAAAATAAGTATTAATTAATACGTGCAATATTGATATTATTATAGTCTATTTAGTAAATTAATACTAAGTGGACTAGATTAAGTTATTAATTCCATTTTTCATGTAATTACGAAATTGGTATTAAATGTATACTAGATTAGTTGGGTTTTTATGGTATGATTTATTTAATTAATTGAGTAGCAATGAGTTGGGGCAATAATTTTGGGACATACCCCATTTTATTTTCCAACCGTGTCTAGTATAAGAGAAAGAGAAAAAGGAATTCAAATCAAAGCTAGTGAACAGTGGGAGTCCAATCCCCTCTTCTCCTCCTTTTCCCAGCCGCGCCTATTGCTTGTATCAGTTGGTAAAATGATGACTGAGGGAGTGGGGTGAATTGATTAGTTGCATTGTCTAGCATCTTCTTCTTCCTTCCACTGGTTAACCAAATTGGTTAATTTCATTGCCCAGTTAATGAATTTTCTATAAATTGGAACCAATTCTTCACAATTCCAGTTGCTAGAATTTATGCTTAGTTCATATAGAGAGAGTGAGTATTGCTGGGAGTGAGAGCAATCTAAATTAAACATTTGAGGATTTCAAGTTTGCATTTAAGAAGGTACACTGTGTTCTAAATTTTTGGTTTGTTAAATTCTATGAAATCCATAATTCTTGCTAATTAGTGTGTCAATTAGTATAAAGATATTATATGGGTTTGTGTGCATGTTTGAGACCAATGTGGATACTTTGGGTTGCATTTAGATGGGTGAGGCCATGGCCATTTTCCAGTTCTGCAGAAGCAGAGCCGAACTGGAACCAGTGCAGGAGTGGCGCGACCGCGCCACTCCTAAGGCTAAAAACTATACGGCCGCGCAGGCTGCCAGTGTTAGTTACTATTGTTCTGATGCTTTGAGCATGTTATCTTAGTTCCTTCACGCATAAACATAGGTTATTATGTTTCTAGAATCCCTGTAAATACCATGAGTTGCATATGTTACTCTATGTATGTAATCTTCTAAGTGGAACTTAAGAATTTCGAAATGAAAATTGGCAAATGGACGTCCTTTTATAAACTGACCATTGAGTATGTGTATATAGCTTATATATATGTTCAAATGCATGCGCGTCATGATTTCCAAGTTGTCTTGCATGAGCCATGTGGCATGAGTTGTTTTAGAATGATTTGCAAGGGAAAATATAGAGTTTAAAGGCGAGTATGGAAAAACGTGGTGGAAAGTTGTGTTCTAACCATACAAGCATCAATGTTAGGACTCATTATGCCTCTAGACATGATTGACATGACCTTCTATTAGCTAAACATGAATTTGATGTATGTTAGCAAGTCTATGATGATAAGAATCCAAGTATAAGCCATGTGTTAATGTGGACATGTGTTGATTTCGTACGAGCATGTGCATTAAGTCTTGTATAGCCTCGTTATGTGGTATTGTGACCATGGTAATGGTTTCCTTGTGAAGTAAACTTGATCAACTTAACATATGGAAAATTCCAACTTAAAACCTTATATCTTTCAAATGGATTAGGATGAGCATGCTAGGGTTATAAACCAAGTTAATAACATTATGAGCATGTGTATTTGAGTTATCTCAGTAGCATGTATGTAAAGAATAAACTAGATTCCAGTCAGATGAGAATTTCACTCTGGTCTGGTCAGTGAGTGGCGCGGCCGCGCCACTCCTAAGGCAAAAACCACCGCGGTCGCGCAATCGCCAATTTTGCCCAGTTATTTTAAATTGTAAGTAAAGCCTTGCAGTATGTATGTATGTATATATGTATGTATGTATGTATGTCTTGAGTTGTATTGCATGATTAAACTAATGTGATATGTGTTCAAGCTTACGTTGATGCTTAGAATCGAGGTATTCTAGACTTGTTAACTCGTTTAGCCAAGATGAGAATTAATGAATATGAACTTAGTAATAATGGTTCCATCTACGTGACTATGTGTTAGGATTACTTGGTGAGTAACCTCTTGTGAGGGTAAACTTGTGCTAGTATACGTCATTAATTGGGAGACCGGCTTGTTAATGTTAGGTCGTCTCAACGCAATTTAAGTTAAAGCTAGATTATTGTAGCTGAGCAAACAGGCAAGTTCCTAAACCTTATGCACTATTATTTTCGTGCAAATAGGTATATGTTAAGCAAGTTCTCTACCCCGAAATCTTAATTGTTGCAAGCTCCTATTTCAAACTGCTTACCTATTGCAAGTTATTCATTTAAGCTTAAACCTTTAATTCCTCAAACATGCTCTAAGTGGTTTAATTACTTAACAATTATTCCACATCATTGTTATTGACACTCGCACATTGTGCAATTGTTTTCTGCTGATATTGTCTGGAACTTTATTTAAGTTCTAACATGGATGAACTGCCATAGTTAAGTCTTAGCCATTGTTCGGCTAGACATATGTGGTAATAGATTTTAAAAGCTATCCAAACCAATTGATGGTACGGAAATCTTGGACTTTATGGACACCCCTTCAATATAGGGGAGTATCTCACGTATCGGATATAAGATACAAATAATAGAGTTAAATGTTATGCATATACATAGGGTACGCGAGGCTGATCCCCTCAAGTACTTATTCTATAGCCAGTAACCAAAGGGTCAATTAGCTATTGACTCCCTTGGACGTTTATTGTTCAAAGTCTATTTGACTACCATTCGTTCTAAAAGCAAATATCTTTCTTGCTTCCGATATTCATATTGTTGAATTTCTCTTTATACTCAGTTCATCATGATATATCCTTTATTGCTGTATTTAAACTTGTTGGGCAAACTAGTTGCTCACCCTTACTATATCATGAATCTTATTGTAGTTAAGCCCGAGACTTCAGGCAAAGACAAGGGCAAGGAAAAGCTGAAGTATTAGACTTCAAGTAGCTGACTTTAGTTTATGCCTAGTTTAATTTGCTATCAATGCAATTCGAACCCTGATTAATATTTAGGGAATGCTTTATGTTATGTATTTGAGGTTATCGAATCTTGGGACTAGTAACACCTTTTGAATGAACAACATATGTTTATTATATTCCGCATTTAGTTATTTTATGTTGTTTGGAGGTGAATGTTGCATTGGATCGTGATGACCAAATCCGGGTATTTGAGACTCGAATTCGGAGGCGTCACATTTAGCCCAGATTCCATGCATCAACCATTTAAGAGTACGATTGTACCATAATTATACTTAACTTATTATTCTTTTAACACTATCATCTTCACCTCTTTTCTCTAAGGTTATAGCCTAAGGTACTCTTACCTAAGGTTTCTAACCTATCAACTCTAATACCAACAGTAACGACCCTAAAAATTCATACAATTCAACTCTCTACATCGGTCGTTATCAATACATCGTCGTTCTAACTTTACAACAATATCCAGTATTAAACTTAATAAAAATGCGGAATAATTTAAAACTTTTCTATTACAAATCATTCTCGATCCCAAAATTTTCAACCTTTACATCTAAATATCTTAGAATCATGTTAATATCATGATTCGCCTTGTCGAACTTATTATAAAAGTTTACACCTCAATACAAACTTTACAACTCAACATAAATACATTTATCGAAAACTTAACATAATTCAGGTAATGACTTGAACTAAAAAATTTAATCTTCATACTGTTAGGTTTGTACATAGCGCGAACATGTAATCTAATTACATAAATAGTGCGGAAGCGCGATAAAACGGATTTTAAAATTTTCATACAAACCATCACCATGATCATCCATGTGCTCAATTATCAATTAAACGAAAGAGATAGAGATTAAGAAATTATACCCTCGTAGAACCGTGCTTCCTCGGGTACAAGTTCACCTCCAATTCCTTCGCGTTGTCCTTGAATTTCACCGATTAAATTCCTTCCTTTGATCAACGTTAGCCACCCAAGTGTTTGGCCTCTAGAGGTGATCCACCAAGGAATAATAGTTATTCAAGAAGATGGGTGTTGGCAAAACCCTAGTTTCTATCTCTATAGAAATTGCAAGTACTCTCTCTCTCCAATTCTCATGGAAGAGTGTGTAAATTGTCTAACAATCTAATTGTCTGACTGTCTAACCGTGTAACCCTAAATCATAATAAGACTCCTCTTATTTATAGATATAGGGAACCCTCCTAAACTATTTAGGATTAGGGTTTTTATTTTAATTAAACTCCTTTAATTAATTGAACTCCTAATCCAATTAGGAATTCATGAGAGAGTACTTCTATTAATTAATTCCCAATCCCTATTAGGAATTAAATAATAGTAATTGTAATAATAATAATAAGACTCTTCTTATTAATTTATATTTAATATTTCCAAAATATTAAATAATAAATATTAAGCTATTTAATTTATTCTATCTCCATAGACTAAATTAAATACACTTAACTTATTATTACAATTATGCCATTTACTTCTTAAATAAATATTTTCCTTTTGCGGTGTGACCCTTTAGGTTCTCCATATTAAACCGGTTGTGAATAAATCAATTAGAACAATTCTAATCTTATTTAAATAAATAAATTAAACTATTTAATTCATTTAAATAAATAATATTTATTCTACAATAAGGGTAAGCCCCCTTAGCGATCAACGACTTTCCAGATAATATAGATTTCAACATTAATCATAAAAGAACCTTTCAGTGAATAGTTACCGTACAATTCAATCCTTCTACCATACAATGTCCCAATTAAATATAAGACATGGAATTACTGTCAAGTCTTATTTTATTTAATTATATGTATTTCGATTCTGAAATGCACAACTCTGATAATGCAAATTAGAAACTCCTTTCTAATTTCATTCTGCTTTGGCCAAAGACTTCTGAGTCGTCATTTATCGAATCACATAGGACATTCACTCCTTTTACTAGAAGTGGTAGATTCTTTGTTGATCATTCACCTATCTCCATGTATAACTTATTATACCCAATCATACCCTTTGATATACCCTAAGGGTCTTAAGGGACATGTCAAAGTATAACTCATCATACACAAGATACTATGATGATCTCAAGTCCAAGGATCACTTGTACTACTATCACTTGAGGAATTCCTATTGACAGGCGAGTAAAACTCCATTAGGTATTCCTTAGCGAGCCACGTTCAGTGAACTTATTCTCTAATAAGCACCTACATACTTGCTTTAGTGTCTCCACACAAATGATTATGAGATCAATCATCCTCTTCATAAGAGCAAGCAACGTATGTACTAATCTATCCGGATTCACTAATCCACTTTTTAGTAATCCAACGATTAGGAACAATTTTAGTTTGTGAGCTATCTAGAATTTAGATCTCATTAGCATGATCACCATCATGATTCTAAAAGCATTGCTCAAAACTATGGGTTTATCACATTTAATATAACAGCACTATGTAGATAATGTAAAATCCCTTTTTCAAACGAATAAGATTATAAAGTATATGCTACATCATATCAAATATGATTGGCTTGTGTGCATACTACTTTCAATCTCCCACTTGCACTAAAGCCAATCGTCTTGGTATCTAATACCCTTCTTCTCTAAGTGACGATCATCCTGCTGTTTGGATAAAGCTTCAGTAAATGGATATGCAATGTTGTTCTTGAGAGTCCACTATCTCTATAGTGACTTCTCCTCTTTCAATGATTCCACTAATCAAATGAAAGTGCTGCAACACATGTTTGAATCCAAGATGAGACTTAGGAACTATTCCTAGTTCTGTGATGAACTTTTCATCCAAACAATCAACTTGCAGCTTCATTTACAGCTATATACTTTGTCTTTGTCACTAAACCAGCAACTCTTTGCTGTTTGGAACCTTTCTAATTCACTGCACCACCTTTCAAGGTAACGATTTACCTTAAAGTGGATTTGTTATCGTCTTGGTCAGTCTGAAAAAACTTGAGTCTGTTTAGCCCTCTAGTTTTAATTCAAACCTACCATGAATTATGATTACATCTTCAATACCGGTTAAGTACTTAAAGATGTTTATCACTGTCTTACAGTGATCTTCTCCAGAATATGACTGATCAACATCAAGCCCGGTATATTCATTGCATACATGATAGTAACTCATGTGATCTCTCTTTCAATTGGGGACAATTTTAGAGAGATACACTCCATGGCTCATCATCATGAGACCTCTCTTGGAGTTTGCCATGCTAAACGCCTTTAGCATCAAATGAATATACGTTCCTTGGGTCAAGCCGAACATCCTTTTAAATCTATGTATATAGACTTATATCCCCAATTTATAGGATGCTCCTCCCAAGTCATTCATGGAGGAATGTTTAGACAATTTTATCTTTACTGATTGTAGCATTGGTGTGTTATTCCTTGTCAGTAGTATATCAACATATAATACCAAGAATGTCACATCGCTCCCACTGACCCTTTTGTATACACTAGGTTCATTCCCGTTTTTGATAAAATCAAACTCTTTTGATTGTCTCATCAAAATGAATGTTCCATCTTTGAGAAGCTTGCTTCAATCCATCAATGGATCATTGTAGCTTAAAACACGATTTGCTTCAACCTTTGAAACAAATTCCTCTGGCTGTATCATACATACATTCTCCTCAAGTTTTCATTGAGGAAGGACGTCTCCACATCCATTTTGCCAGATTTTGTAATAAGCTGCAATCGCAAGTAAAATCCAAATGGACTTGAGCATTACCCGGTAATAAGGTTTTATCACAGTCAACTCCTTGACTTGAAAAACCTTTTAAACAGGTCTGGTCTTATAGGTCTCTTCCTTGCCATTTTCCCCAGTCTTTCTCTTAAAAGACCCATATTCACACTCTAAGCTCTAAGCCCTTATGTGGAGTAACCAGAGTCTATACTTGGTTCTCATACATGGAGTCCATTTCGGATTTTATGGCCATCTACCATTTCTCTGAGTATCTTATACTCATAGCCTTATCGTATATAACTGGATCATCATCCTCTATGATGCGTACCTCATCATCATCCTCTATGATGAATCCATACCTCCCAGGTATCTTCGGTACTCTTCCAGATTTACGATTCGGTTGTGGTACAATAGGTCTATCTATAGGTTCCTCGGTTCGACTTAAAGTGCTTTGTGGTTCTTGAACTCTTTCAAGATCTATTACCCTCCCACTAGCTCCTTTGATGATAAACACCTTTATCTAAGAAGGAAGCGTGTAGGATTATAGTAATAATAATACCCTAAACTTACTTTAGGATATCCCACAAATCTGCACTTGTCAGATTTTGTCCCAAACTTATCTTTGAAACCTTTTCACATAAGTTGGACAACCCCTTATCTTAACATATTTAAGACTAGGAATCCTCCCTATCCATAACCTTTATGGAGTTTTGGGGCCGGATTTTTGAGGTTACCTTATCTTGTAGATATGCAGCCGTTTCTAGGGCATAACCCCAGATGGATACTAGAATGTCGGTAAAAATCATTATGGACTGCACCATGTCCAACAAGGTACAATTTCTCCTTTTAGATACACCAATCATTTATTGCGTATCAAGAGGTTTCCATTATGAGAAAATACCATTTTGAGATGATCTAGAAACTTATTGCACAAGTATTCCTTCCTCGATCTGATCAAAGAATCTTAATACTTTGTCAATTTGTTTCACTTCTGAATTCTTTGAACATTTCAAATGATTCAGACTTGTATTTCATCAAATACACACATTCAACTCTTTGAATGACCATCTCCTTTTTCTTTTACTAGTTTGTTCAATTTACAAAATTATTTTTTTTTCATGTAAGTCAAGTATACAAAGTCTATCAAGGAATCTTCCAGTTTCATACAAAACATTATCATTATAAATAGAACAACAATTATTCTTAAATATAATACCAGAACCTTCCTTGTCCAACAACGAAAGTAATAATGTTTCTAAAGAGAACTGGAACATAATAACAACTTATTAACTTAATAGACTTTCCCGTAGGCACTGCTAAACAATAAGTTCCTATGGTTAATGTAGCAACCTTTGCTCCATTACAACACATAAGATTACTACTTTGTTTAGCTTTCTACTTCTGCTTAGTCTCTGCATTGGATTGCATACGTGAGAACTACAGCCAGTATCCAATACCCAAGTAGAACCTTGACTTATAGAAAAATTTATTTTTAATCATGAACAAATCTATATCTGTAACCGAAGCTTCATTAAGCTTCTTCTGGCTAGCCTCTGTAAGATACTCCTTACAGTTTCCTTTCCAGTGTCCAGGCTTATTGCATTTGGAAGCAAACTCCTTTGCTATTTGCATCAGTCTTGTTCTTATTGTCCTTTGTTTTTGCCTTTCCATTTACCTTCTTTGAATTGTTCTTCTTTTAAGAAGATCCTTTGGCCCTCTTCCGCTTCCTGGAAGAATCATCTACTAGTAAGACTTGGTCTTTCTTGGTTGGAAAGTGACTCTTTACAGCTTTCAACATGTTTAAGCAACTCAGGTAGGCTGACATATAGCTTGTTCATGTGGAAATTCACAACAATTTGTGAGAAAGAGTCCGGAAGTGATTGCAAGATCAAATCTTGGATCAACTCTCCATCCATTAAAACCCAGTTGTTCCAATTGTTCAATCAGATTGATCATTTTAGGACATATGTCTGTACTGTAATGCCATTGGTCATTCTAGATCGGAAGAGCTCCCTAGATATCTGATATCTAATAGTCCTACTTTCCTCACCCTTCAACTCCTTGAAGGTGCAAGAATATAGCAGGAGCATCCATAGTTTCATGCTGACGCTGAAGCTCGTTACTCATGGATGCGAGCATGATGCATTGAGCCAACTGTGCATCATCTTGCCACTTTCTAAAAATAGCAATCTCTTCCTCAGAGGCATTGTCTGCAACCATTGCAGGAATAGACATATTAAGGACATAAGATAGCTTTTCAACCTTCAGAACTATTCTCAAATTTCTTAACCAGTCCTTTTAATACGGTCCGATTAATTAGCATCTAATATGCTCCGCAGTGATAGTGAATTAGACATTGTAAAATTCTATAAATGAATTTGTAATTTAACAACATTTTAGCATACATTCATTTTTAATTAATTACCAAAATAAATTAGGTCTTTATTTTAAATTGATATCTCCCACTATTTTCATCAAACTATATTACCCTCAATATACAGTTCGGCAATTCTAATTAAAGATTTGCTAGTGAGACTAAGGATCCCATTTCAAATGTATATAGCCTTGTGGTGACACAACAAACGATATATAAATAAATAGGTAGACAACTATTGTCAATTACATCTCTATGTAACTCCTTGTATTTTGCCTCTTAGATTATTTTGATCAAGTGGTGACACATCCGAATCAAAATTATCCAAGTTAAGTCCATCCTAGCACTTCCATATATTCGAAAGAAAAACACTGTCCTTGTGGTGACACAACAAAACAGCATCGTTCAGTCTATGTATAAGCATCAAATGTGATAAAGCAACATCTTAAATATTTTAATACTTGCCTTGTGGTGACACAACAAACTCATATTAAATATTTAATACTCTATCGCTTTACCATGCTAGAAGGCGACGTTCGATATTCCAAATATCTTTGAACGCTTAGGACTTAATATAATTTCTTTGAGGGGTTTGTTATTATATGTCTCATCTTGTTTAGCGCGCATGCACATATATATATATAAAATACGCGTCATATTATTTAACATGCGAAGCATGTTGTATAATATATAATATATACATAGTAAGCATGCACATATAGAATACTATATTCTACCCGGATTGATTATGGACTTTTATTCTAGTTTGGTTCACTAGAGCCACCAAGTGAACCAAAAGGTCAAACCTAGGGTGCAAGAATAAAATTTAAATATAACTATTACATTTAAACCCGGGCTCCATTACAAACGGGTCTTCAAGCGCTCCTTGCTCCTTTGTCTCCAATTCTTCAAGTAATTCTAACTAATCCTATTACAAAAACTATTTACAATAAATAGAAACCTTGATCAGCAGTCAAGGGGAGATACATAGGAGGGAGATAGAATTTACATTAAGAAAAATTAGAGAAGACGAGGTATGCAGACCCCATTTATAAAAACCCATTCATTCAAGCATCCACTAAAATAAATCCAATCACACATTGGTCAGTAGTCCATAATCAATCCCTATTTATTATCATACATATCTCTATATGTATCAATAAATAACATTCATCTCATGAATAATAAAACCATTCCATATATGTATTGATATCAATTAATGGGCAATTAAAAGTTTACTAGAAATACAATTTTGAAACAAAATAAACCCCTTTATTTTAATCAAAATTTAAATCATAATAAACTTATTTACTTTATTTTATCCAATTTTGAATAAAAATAAACTCCTTTATTTTTAATCAAATTCCAAATCAAAATAAACTCTTTTATTTCAATTAACATGAAATCCAATTTCAAGTTCAAAACAAACTCTTTTATTTTAACTTAAAATTGTTGGAAAATAAAATATGTTGAATCCTATTCCTTATCAAAATAAACATCTTTATTTTTAAGGAAACATGGAATCCTATTCCATATGTGAATAAACTCTTTTATTCTAGGAAACATGGAATCCTATTCCATATGTGAATAAACTCCTTTATTCTGATTTTTATCAATTAAATAAACCATTTATTTTAATTGAAGGAAAAATTATTTTTTCGGATTCTGCTGTCCGGCGCAGCTGCGCCCAGAATGAACTGGGACACGGCGCAGCTGCGCTGAACCCCAGAAAAAACTGATTCTGGGTATGGGCGCAGCTGCGCTCCAGAATGAACTGGAGCCGGCGCAGCTGCGCCGCGACGCTGATTCAGAAAAATTTATTCTGCCCAAAAATTTCGATCCAATCGCATATCATACACACATGGAATAATCATAATCGATAATTAGCACAAGGTTAGGCTCTGATACCACTGTTAGGTTTGTACATAGCGCGAACATGTAATCTAATTACATAAATAGTGCGGAAGCGCGATAAAACGGATTTTAAAATTTTCATACAAACCATCACCATGATCATCCATGTGCTCAATTATCAATTAAACGAAAGAGATAGAGATTAAGAAATTATACCCTCGTAGAACCGTGCTTCCTCGGGTACAAGTTCACCTCCAATTCCTTCGCGTTGTCCTTGAATTTCACTGATTAAATTCCTTCCTTTAATCAACGTTAGCCACCCAAGTGTTTGGCCTCTAGAGGTGATCCACCAAGGAATAATAGTTATTCAAGAAGATGGGTGTTGGCAAAACCCTAGTTTCTATCTCTATAGAAATTGCAAGTACTCTCTCTCTCCAATTCTCATGGAAGAGTGTGTAAATTGTCTAACAATCTAATTGTCTGACTGTCTAACCGTGTAACCCTAAATCATAATAAGACTCCTCTTATTTATAGATATAGGGAACCCTCCTAAACTATTTAGGATTAGGGTTTTTATTTTAATTAAACTCCTTTAATTAATTGAACTCCTAATCCAATTAGGAATTCATGAGAGAGTACTTCTATTAATTAATTCCCAATCCCTATTAGGAATTAAATAATAGTAATTGTAATAATAATAATAATAAGACTCTTCTTATTAATTTATATTTAATATTTCCAAAATATTAAATAATAAATATTAAGCTATTTAATTTATTCTATCTCCATAGACTAAATGAAATACACTTAACTTATTATTACAATTATGCCATTTACTTCTTAAATAAATATTTTCCTTTTACGGTGTGACCCTTTAGGTTCTCCATATTAAACCGGTTGTGAATAAATCAATTAGAACAATTCTAATCTTATTTAAATAAATAAATTAAACTATTTAATTCATTTAAATAAATAATATTTATTCTACAATAAGGGTAAGCCCCCTTAGCGATCAACGACTTTCCAGATAATATAGATTTCAACATTAATCATAAAAGAACCTTTCAGTGAATAGTTACCGTACAATTCAATCCTTCTACCATACAATGTCCCAATTAAATATAAGACATGGAATTACTGTCAAGTCTTATTTTATTTAATTATATGTATTTCGATTCTGAAATGCACAACTCTGATAATGCAAATTAGAAACTCCTTTCTAATTTCATTCTGCTTTGGCCAAAGACTTCTGAGTCGTCATTTATCGAATCACATAGGGCATTCACTCCTTTTACTAGAAGTGGTAGATTCTTTGTTGATCATTCACCTATCTCCATGTATAACTTATTATACCCAATCATACCCTTTGATATACCCTAAGGGTCTTAAGGGACATGTCAAAGTATAACTCATCATACACAAGATACTATGATGATCTCAAGTCCAAGGATCACTTGTACTACTATCACTTGAGGAATTCCTATTGACAGGCGAGTAAAACTCCATTAGGTATTCCTTAGCGAGCCACGTTCAGTGAACTTATTCTCTAATAAGCACCTACATACTTGCTTTAGTGTCTCCACACAAATGATTATGAGATCAATCATCCTCTTCATAAGAGCAAGCAACGTATGTACTAATCTATCCGGATTCACTAATCCCCTTTTTAGTAATCCAACGATTAGGAACAATTTTAGTTTGTGAGCTATCTAGAATTTAGATCTCATTAGCATGATCACCATCATGATTCTAAAAGCATTGCTCAAAACTATGGGTTTATCACATTTAATATAACAGCACTATGTAGATAATGTAAAATGCCTTTTTCAAACGAATAAGATTATAAAGTATATGCTACATCATATCAAATATGATTGGCTTGTGTGCATACTACTTTCACATACATCATTTTAACCCATGTCATTTGGGTAACACATAACGTTACCTTGTATCTTTAACCTGTAAAAGTGGTTATTTGTAAGAATGAGCTCGACAACTCAGTAAAATCTAACAGTTCACATACATCACATAATACATAGATAACATGCTCATCATATACATCATAAACATTTGGCTAAACATATCATACATACTATACATCAATTACTAAGTAATAAATTGAGTTCCATAAGTCAATCTACATTTTAACTCAATGGACGTTGTCATAAATTGACTTTGTCGTTTCGTACATACAACATATAGAATACATCATGCTTTTACAACATAGATTTAAAATAATTAATCATTTAGTTCACATAACAAATAAGAACTGAAAGACTTGCCTGGTTCGTAGATTACTAATTACCATAATTAGTATATACTTATCTCCACTTCACGTATCCTACACGATATATAATCATGCACAACATTTATTAGTCACATAGCAACACTTAGAAAACAACCTACATATTCCTTTATAAGGCAGTAACAATGATTAGTTATAGTATTATAAACACTTTAGGATTCATTCTCATCCAATTTCATTTTAATATCTCAATCGTCACCGGATAATCAATGGGTATATACTTACCGCCCATCACAATATCTTAATATTCATTTCATACATTAGTCTAAGCTTTAGATATGTCTACGATAACATAACATGACCACAAAAAAAGAAGAAAATGTTTACTTTCTTCTTTTTACTCTTTTTTTTCGGTTCCACCGCCAGGACGGTGGTTTCCTTCACAATTTTCCCGCCGGAGCAAGGCTACCGCCGGGGTGATAGAAATCAGTTCATTATGGGCGTCGGGGGGAGGACATCGCCGGAGCGGCAACCTAAGTTCATTTACACCGCCGGGGCGGTGAGACCGCTGGGGCGGCAATCCAAGAGTAATTCCACCGCCGGGGCGGTGGACCCGAAACCAAACTTCTGAAGTTCACAAAGAACACAGAAAAATGCCAAATTTGGCCAAAGTTTTTCATAATCCAGTGATTTAATTACTACCCATACATCATATGTGCTATAAAACCAACACTCATTATAAACACCATGATATAAGCATCGTGAACAATCTAAATAATCAATTAAAGGCTAAAAATCCACTGTTTATGCATTATATTTATATTTTGATACAGTTAGCAAAATCAATCGCAGTGAACTCGTTTCTTAACCAATTTAATCCGTTCAACTTACGTTTTCTTCGTTTTTACATACATAAACATAATTAATTATCAATTTAACCGATTAACATGTCAAACAAGCATCAATTTCACACACTTAAGCCATATTCGTATATAACTACTCTATAAATTCTAGAACTCTAATATAAACATGATTTCATGGACTTAATTACTTTAAATCACATATAAATCATATAAAATATATTTATACATGCTCACAAACATCTAACATCAATTCTATAAAAATTTAGCCATAGAATTTAATTTATAGAGAACTCAAAAACGTATGTTCATGGAAGAATTAACGAAAAACATAATTAAAGACTTTAATTTAAGGATTACCTTGATTAGTGCTTAGATTATGCAATAATTGAATAGATTTCTTTTCAATTCTTGATTCTTCTCCTTCCCTTCATAATTTTTCTCTCAATTTTTCTCTCTGAGTTCTCTGACTTGGTTTAACAAAATAATACGCACTAATAAACTGACCGAACATGGTGTTAGTTAATAACTGGCACTAACTGCCACTAAGGCTTCATTTGGCTAATCATTTATTCCTCATTTCTAATTTATTTTAATAACTTGCTTACAATATAGTTTAATGTCACATAGTTAATCAACTAAATAATCTTATTAAAATCAATTAAATAAACTAGGATAATTCCACATTAAATCACATAGGCACATAATTAAAATTCTAATTTATTGATCATGACAACTTATTCAATCTCTAATTAATTATTAATTAATTTGAAATAACATTATACTTATTTAAATAATACATTTAATCAAATAAACTCAATTAAATACATACTTTGAATATAAAAAAATTCTCCACATTAATTTAACTAATGTAACACATATAATTAAATTAATCTGCCACACATTCATCAATTAATCAATTAATTCAATAATTAAATCATCAAAAAATATTTATTTAATTCAATAAATATTTAAATTAAATTACAAAAAATCTAATTCGTCACATATGTGGATTGGAATACCTTGGTTTTGAATTTAAGATCGATATTAGGTAGGAAAAATTTAGATAAGAAAATTGAGACCTAAGCCATGTTCTGAAATTTCATTCCTTTTTTTCTGTTTCTTTTAGTAATTTGTACTTTTACTTTTAAAATGTATATTAATAAAAATGGAAGTTCCTACACAGTGTGTCAACTTCTCCAGTCATTGCCATTGCCTTAATTAGGCAACACATGATAACTAAAAATAAATTTTCATCTAGAGTATATAAATCAAAACGAAACTACAAATAATCTGATATCTATTAGGAAAATGCTGTGGTAGGTTTTTGGTGTCCAGCTAGCACAATGTTTACTAAAAGCATTTTTTAATGAATGACTCAGGGAAGACCAAGAGGTTACAAGAAAGTTCAACTTTGACACATGAACAATTGAAACAGTTAGTGTAAAGGGAAGTTTTCAACAAAAAGTCCCAGACCCATTTAAGTAGTTGAGCCAAATCCATACATGATACAGTTTCACACAACTTTCCACAAAGATATATATTGATTTAGCCCACAGAAAATTGAGATAACTAGACTACCTGTGCAGGTTTCTCACAAAAGCAGAGAAAATGTATCCCAGAAATCACAGAAGTAGCACAAATCTCCACAACATTTTGAAATTATATATGTAATGATTGAACTAATTAACAAATTAACAATACAATCATTCCAACTACAACAGAAATTGACTCTAAATAACAAAACTTAGAAGAAAAAAAAATTAAAACCTAAGTTTTAGGGGAAATTAACAAGGGAGGAAATTAAAACCTTCAATTGGACAATAATGGAGAAGTTAAAGGAGAAGGAGAAGGAAAAGGAGAGAGCAGGTTGCCACCACTATGCCGCCACGGTGCCACCACTATGCCACTTCAATTTGAGTAATGCTTTTAGAATCATGATGGGGATCATGCTAATGAGATCTAAATTCTAGATAGCTCACAAACTAAAATGGTTCCTAATCAATGGATTACTAAAAAGGGGATTAGTGAATCCGGATAGATTAGTACATACGTTGTTTGCTCTTGTGAAGAGGATGATTGATCTCATAATCATTTATGTGGAGACACTAAAGAAAGTATGTAGGTGCTTATTAGAGAATAAGTTCACTGAACGTGGCTCGCTAAGGAATACCTAATGGAGTTTTACTCGCCTGTCAATAGGAATTCCTCTAGTAATAGTAGTACAAGTGATCCTTGGACTTGAGATCATCATAGTATATTGTGTGTGATGAGTTATACTTTAACATGTCCCTTAAGACCCTTAGGGTATATCAAAGGGTATGATTGGGTATAATAAGTTGCACATAGAGATAGGTAAATGGTCAACAAATAATCTACCACTTCTAGTAAAAGGAGTGAATGTCCTATGTGATTCGATAAATGACGACTCAGAAGTCTTTGGCCAAAGCAGAATGAAATTAGAAAGGAGTTTCTAATTTGCACTAATCAGAGTTAGGCATTTGAGAATCGAAATACATATAATTAAATAAAATAAGACTTAACAGTAATTTCATATCTTATATTTAATTGGGACATTGTATGGTAGAAGGATTGAATTGTGCGGTAACTATTCACTGAAAGGTTCTTTTGTGATTAATGTTAAAATCTATATTATCTAGAAAGTCGTTGATCGCTAAGGTGGCTTATCCTTATTATAGAATAAATATTATTTATTTAAATGAATTAATTAGTTTAATTTATTTATTTAAATAAAATTAGAATTGTTCTAATTGATTTATTCACAACCGGTTTAATATGGAGAACCTAAAGGGTCACACCGCAAAAGGAAAATATTTATTTAAGAAGTAACTGACATAATTGTAATAATAAGTTAAGTGTATTTAATTTAGTCTATGGAGATAGAATAAATTAAATAGCTTAATATTTATTATTTAATATTTTGGAAATATTAAATATAAATTAATAAGAGGAGTCTTATTATTGTTATTACTATTATTATTATTTAGTTCCTAAAAGGGTTTGGGAATTAATTAATAAAAGTACTCTCATAAATTCCTAATTGGATTAGGAGTTTAATTAATTAAAGGAGTTTAATTAAAATAAAAACCCTAATCCTAAATAGTTTAGGAGGGTTCCCTATATCTATAAATACGAGGAGTCTTATCATGATTTAGGGTTAGACAATTACATACTCTTCCATAAATATTAGAGAGAGAGAGAGTACTTGCAATTTATATAGAGATAGAAACAAGGGTTTTGCCAACACCCATCTTCTTAAACAATTATTATTCCTTGGTGGATCACCTCTAGAGGCCAAACACTTGGGTGGCTAACGTTGATCAAAGAAAGGAATTTAATCGGTGGAATTCAAGGAGAACGCGAAGGAATTGGACGTGAACTTGTACCTGAGGAAGCTTTGATTCACGAGGGTATATATCTCTATCTCTTTCGTTTAATTGATAATTGATCACAAGGATGATCATGGTGATGGTTTGTATGAAAAATTTTAAAATCCGTTTTATTGTGCTTCCGCACTATTTATGTAATTTGATTGCATGTTCGCGCTATATACAAACCTAACAGTGGCATCAGAGCCTAACCTTGTGTTAATTATCAATTATGATGATTCCATGTATGTACGGGTATGCGATTGGATCGATTTTCTGGGCAAAGAAAAAAAATTTCGAACTCTGCTACGTAGCACGGTCGCGCCGCTTCCAGTTCATTCTGGAGCGCGGCCGCGCCCGAACCCAGAAATTATTTCTAGGGGTGCAGCGCGGCTGCGCTGCTCCTAGTTCATTTTGGAGCGCGGCCGCGCCGGTCTACAGATTTTGAAAAATGTTTATTTTGATTTTATTTATTTCAATTAAGATAAAAGGTTTATTTTGAATTGGAATATAATTAAAATTAAAAGTTTTATTTGAACTTGGAATTGGATTCTACGTTAACTAGAATAAAGGAGTTTATTCATATATGGAATATGATTCCATGTTGCTTAGAATAAAGGAGTTTATTCATATATGGAATAGGATTCCATGTTTCCTTAAAAATAAAGATGTTTATTTTGATAAGGAATATGATTTAACATATTTTATTTTTCCAAGCAATTTTAAGTTAAAATAAACGAGTTTATTTTGAACTTGAAATTGGTTTCCATGTTAATTAAAATAAAGGAGATTATTTTGATTTGAAATTTGATTAAAAATAAAGGAGTTTATTTTTATTCAAAATTGGACAAAATAAAATAAATAAGTTTATTATGATTTAAATTTTGATTAAAATAAAGGAGTTTATTTTTGTTTCAAAATTGGATTTCTAGTAAACTTTTAATTGCCCATTAAATGATATCAATGCATATATGGAATGGTTTTATTATTCATGAGATGAATGTTATTTATTGATACATATGGAGATATGTATGATAATAAATAGGGATTGATTATGGACTACTGACCAATGTGTGATTGGATTTATTTTAGTGGATGCTTGAATGAATGGTTTTTATAAATGGGGCCTGCGTACCTCGTCTTCTCTAGTTTTTGTTGATGTAAATTCTATCTTCCTTCTATGTAGCTCCCCTTAACTGCTGATCAAGGTTTCTATTTATTGTAAATAGTTTATGTAATAGGTTTAGTTAGAATTACTTGAAGAATTGGAGACAAAGGAACAAGGAGCGCTTGAAGACCCGTTTGTAATGGAGCCCGGGTTTAAATGTAATAGTTATATTTAAATTTTGTTTTTGCACCCTAGGTTTGACCTTTTGGTTCACTTGGTGGCTCTAGTGAACCAAACTAGAATAAAAGTCCATAATCAATCTGGGTAGAATATAGTATTCTATATGTGAATACTTACTGTGTATATATTATATATTATACAGCATGATTCGCATGTCAAATAATATGACGCGTATTTTATATATATATGTGCATGCGCGCTAAACAAGATGAGATAAATAATAACAAACCCCTCAAATAAATTATATTAAGTCCTAAGCGTTCAAAGATATTTAGAATATCGAACGTCGCCTTGTAGCATGGTAAAGCAATAGAGTATTAAATATTTAATATGAGTTTGTTGTGTCACCACAAGGCAAGTATTAAATATTTAAGATGTTGCATTATCACATTTGATGCTTATTAAGGAATTGAACATTACTGTTTTGTTGTGTCACCACAAGGACGGTATTTTTCTCTTCACATATATGGAAGTGCTAGGTCGGACTTAACTTGAATAATTTTGATTTGGATGTGTCACCACTTGATCAAAATAATCTAAGAGGCAAAATACAAGGAGTTATATAGTGATGTAATTGACAATAGTTGTCTACCTATTTATTTATATATCGTTTATTGTGTCACCACAAGGCTATATACATTTGAAATGGGATCCTTATTCTCACTAGCGAATCTTTAATTAGAATTGCCGAACTATATATTGAGGGTAATATAGTTTGATGAAAATAGTGAGGTACCAATTTAAAATAAAGACCTAATTTATTTTGGTAATTAATTAAGAAATGAATGTATGCTAAAATGTTGTTAAATTACAAATTCATTTACAGAATTTTACAATGTCTAATTTACTATCATTGCGGAGCATATTACATGCTAATTAACCGGACCAAATTAAAAGGACTCGTTAAAGAATTTGAGAATAGTTCTCAAGGCTGAAAAGCTATCTTATGTCCTTAATATATCTATCCCTGCAATGGTTGCAGACAATGCCTCTGAGGAAGAGATTGCTACTTTTAGAAAGTAGTAAGATGATGCACAGTTGGCTCAATGCATCATGCTCGCATGCATGAGTAACGAGCTTCAGCGTCAGTATGAAACTATGGATGCTCCTACTGTACTCTGGCACATTCAAGGAGTTGAATGGTGAGGAAAGTAGGACTATTAGTTATCAGATATCTAAGGAGCTTTTCTGATCTAGAATAACTGATGGCACTACAGTACAGACATATGTCCTAAAATGATCAATCTGATTGAACAGTTGGGACAACTGGGTTTTAATGGATGGAGAGTTGATCCAAGATTTGATCTTATAATCACTTCCGGACTCTTTCTCACAAATTGTTATGAATTTCCACATGAACAAGCTATATGTCAGCCTGCCTGAGTTGCTTAAACATGTTGAAAACTATAAAGAGTCACTTTCCAACCAAGAAAGACCAAGTCTTACTGGTAGATGATTCTTCCAGGAAGCGGAAGAGGGCCAAAGGATCTTCTTAAAAGAAGAACAATTCAAAGAAGGTAAATAGAAAGGCAAAAACAAAGGACAATAAGAACAATACTGATAAAGATAGCAAAGGAGTTTGCTTCCACTGCAATAAGCCTTAATACTAGAAAGGAAACTGTAAGGAGAATCTTACAGAGGCTAACCAGATGAAGCTTAGTGAAGCTTCGGTTACAAATACAGGTTTGTTCATGATTAAAAATAAATCTTTCTGTAAGTTAAGGTTCTACTTGGGTATTGGATACCGGTTGTAGTTCTCACGTATGCAATCCAATGCAAAGACTAAGCAGAAGTAGAAAGCTAAACAAAGAGTAAGTAATCTTATGTGTGGGAATGGAGCAAAGGTTGCTGCATTAATCATAGGAACTTATAGTTTAGCATTGCCTACTGGCAAGTCTATTAAGTTAATAAGTTGTTATTATGTTCCAGTTCTCATTATAAATATTAGAACTTTCGTTGTTGGACAAGGAAGGTTCTAGTATTATATTTAAGAACAATTGTTGTTCTATTTATAATGATACTATTTTGTTTGAAACTGGAAGATTACTTGATAGACTTTGTATACTTGACTTACATGAAATACATTTTGCAAATCGAATAAACTAATAAAAGAAAAAGGAGATGGTCATTCAAAGAGTTGAATGTGTGTATTTGATAAAATACAAGTCTGAATTATTTGAAATGTTCAAAGAATTCAGAAGTGAAATATATTGACAAAGTATTAAGATTCTTTGATCAGATCGAGGAAGGAATACTTCTGCAATGAGTTTCTAGATCATCTCAAAATGGTATTTTCTCATAATGGACACCTCCTATTACGCAATAATTGATTGGTGTATCTAAAAGGAGAAATTGTACCTTATTGGACATGGTGCAGTTCATAATGATTTTTACCGACATTCTAGTATCCATCTGGGGTGTTGCCCTAGAAACGGCTGCATATCTACAAAAATAAGGTAACCTCAAAAATCCGAGTCCAAGACTCCATAAAGGTTATGGATAGGGAGGATTCCTACTCTTAAGTATGTTAAGATAAGGGGTTGTCCAGGTTATGGGAAAAGTTTGAAAGATAAGTTTGGGACAAAATCTGACAAGTGCAGATTTGTGGGATATCCTAAAGAAAGTTTAGGGTATTATTACTATAATCCTACATGCTGCCTTCTTAGATAAAGGTGTTTATCATTGAAAAAACTAGTGGGAGGGTAATAGATCTTGAAGGAGTTCAAGAACTACAAAGCACTTTAAGTCGAACCGAGGAACCTGTAGATAGACCTATTGTACCACAACCAAATCGAAAATCTGGAAGAGTACTCAAGATACCTAGGAGGTATGGATTCATCATAGAGGATGATGATGAGGTACGCATCATAGAGGATGATGATCCAGTTATATACGATGAGGCTATGAGTAGAGGACACTCAGAGAAATGGCAGATGGCCATGAAATCCGAATTGGACTACATGTATGAGAACCAAGTATAGACTCTGGTGTATATGGGTCTTTAAGAGAAAGACTGGGGCAAGTGGCAAGGTGGAGACCTATAAGACCAGACCTGTTTAAAAGGTTTCAAATAAAGTCAAGGAGTTGACTGTGATAAAACCTTACTACCGGGTAATGCTCAAGTCCATTTGGATTTTACTTGTGATTGCAGCTTATTACGAAATCTGGCAAAATGGATGTGGAGATGACCTTCCTCAATGAAGACTTGAGGAGAATATATGTATAATACAGCCAGAGGAATTTGTTTCAAAGGTTGAAGCAAATCATGTTTTAAGCTATAATGATCCATTTATGGATTGAAGCAAGCTTCTCAAAGATGGAACATTAGTTTTGATGAGACAATCAAAAGAGTTTGATTTTATCAAAGACGAGAATGAACCTAGTGTGTACAAAAGGGTCAGGGGGAGCAAAACCTCAGGTTGTCCGTATCGACAAATGACATTATTCCTGATGAAACCGACGATGACCTCCTGAGTTACCTTGGGGAAAGAAGCTGCCTCTACCCATTTGGTGAAATAATCGATCATGACGAAAATGAATCGGTGTCCGTTGCTCGCTTTGGGCTCTATTGGTCCGATTACATCCATTCCCCACATTGAAAATGGCCACGGGGAGGTCATACAGTGCAGTTCATTGGGAGGCGTATGGATCACATTACCGTGCGCCTAGCATTGGTAACACCGTTTGACATGATCATCGCAATCGGCTTTCAGCGTTAACCAATAATGCCCTGTCCTTAAGATCTTTTTGGCCAGCATCGGTCCACTCATATGTGGCCCACACACCCCACCATATATTTCATTCATAATCCTTTGGGCCTGCGTTTCATCTACGCACTGCAACAGTCCCAACCCATCATCCCTTTTGTAGAGTGAATCCCCACTCAGGTAAAATTTCATCGCCATCTTTTGAATTCTCATCCTCTCAGTTCGACTTGCCTGGTCGGGAATGGATCTATCTCTCAGATATTCCCTTATGTCGTGATACCAGGGCTGCTTTGTCAACACCAACTCGTCTGATAATACTGCCACATGCTCCTCTCAGTCTGTGGAATGTCTTTTCTTTTGATTATATGGATTAAGGAGGCCAGGGTTGCCAATGCATCAGCAAAGTCATTCCGTCACCGGGGAATATGGCGGAAAGCGATATCTTCGAACTCTTGCATCAGCTGGTAACACAACGATGGTATGGAAGTAACCGAAGCTCTTTAGTGTTGTACACCCCGATCGCCTGTCTGATTACCAGTTCTGAGTCCCCAAACACTACTAGCCTCCTCACTCCCATGTCGCGGGCCAAGCGGAGTCCCAAGATACATCCCTCGTATTCAGCGGTGTTGTTCGAATTGCTGAAACATAGTTTAGTGGCCACGGGGTATTGTTCTCCGGTGATAGAGACTAAGACCGCTCCGGCTCCTGCCCCCTCGGCGTTCATGGCACCATCAAAATATAGCTTCCAGAACTGTCCCTCGTCATCACATTTCTCGCGTGATACCCAAAATATATCTTCGCCTGGAAGAGGAGTTTCCAAGGGCTCCATCCCTCCTGACGGGGTTTCTGCCAACTGATCTGCAATTCCCTGCCCTTTCATGGCCTTCTGAGTCACGTACACTATGTCGAACTGCTGTAAGATCAACTGCCATCTTGACAACCGACAATTCAGCATGGGCCTTTCAAAAATATATTTCAGGGGATCCATTCTTGATATCAGGTACGTCGTATGCCCATGGAGGTAGTGCTGTAATCTCCCTGCGGCCCAGGCCAGAGCACAATAGGTTTTTTCGATGGGAGTGTAATTTTGTTCACATTGGCTAAATCTTTTGCTGAGGTAATAGATGGCCTGCTCTTTACCTGCCTCATTCTTTTGTCCCAGCATACATCCCATCGCGATGGCATTGACCGATATATACATAAACAGAGGGATCCCATCCTTCGGGGGTACCAGCACTGGTGCCTCCGCCAGCTGCTTTTTAATGGTTTGAAAAGCCTTCTGACATTGCCCATTCCACTCCTGGGAAGCCCCCTTTCTTAACAGTTTGAAAATGGGCTCACATGTAGTCGTCAAGTGGGATATAAAACGGCTGATAAAGTTTATCCTTCCGAGGAATCCTCTTATCTCCTTCTCTGTGTGAGGCGCCGGCATATCCACAATGGCCTTAATCTTTGCCGGATCCAACTCAATGCCCCGATCACTATCCAGGAATCCCAAGAGCTTACTCGACTGCACTCCGAAAGCACACTTGGCCGGATTGAGTTTTAAATTATACTTTCTGAGCCGATCGAATAACTTTTTGAGATGGGTTATATGGTCAGATTCTACCTTCGATTTCACAATAATGTCATCCACGTAGACCTCTATCTCCTTGTGCATCATATCGTGGAATAGGGCCATCATGGCTCTCTGATAAGTAGCTCCCGCATTTGTGAGACCAAAAGCCAATCGTCTGTAGCAGAAAGTGCCCCAAGGGGTGATGAATGCGGTCTTTTCCCGATCTTCTTCCGCCACCATTATCTGGTGATATCCCGCGAAGCAATCCACAAAAGAGTACATTTCGTACTGGGCTGTGTTATCTACCAGGATGTGTATGAAAGGCACCGGGAAGTTATCTTTGAGACTGGCCTTGTTTAGATCTCTGTAGTCTACACATACCCTCACCTTCCCTCTGGGCTTAGCCACTGGGACTACATTGGACAGCCACTCTGGGTAAGTGGACACCATAATGATTCCCGCCCTGAACTGCTTGATGATCTCTTCCTTTACTTTTAAGCTCCATTCCGGTTTCAACTTTCTTAATTTTTGCTTGACAGGCCTGAAACCCTCCTTGATGGGTAATCGGTGTACCACAATGTCGGTGGACAATCCGATCATATCCTCATGAGACCAGGCAAAGACATCCTCATATTGTTTTAGCAACTCAGTCATTTCGGCTTTTTGGTTGGGGATAAGGTCCGTCCCTATCTTGAGTTCTTTTGGCTTGTCAAGGGTTCCAATATTAATGGTGACGGTTTGGTCCAAGTTGGGTTTGGGTTTATCCTCGACCCATCCTTTGATCTCGTCAGGCGCGTCGTCGTAATCTGTCTCATCTTGTTCAATGCCCATTAAATCGAAATCCAGCTCAATGTCAAAATCATAATCATCATTCAAATTGGAAGGACCGTTTGTTAGGCAAGGATTACTCAAATTGGTACACCTGACATGAAACAAAATACTTGTCATATATAAATCATTTTTCACGATGATCGCATTTTCAAATAACACGAAGAAACGACATAATTATGCAAAAATAAAACAACAACAAAAATAAACTTCTTCATTCCCCCGTCTTCTGGGGTCTACCACCCTGACGTCGGGTTTTACCCTTGTTTGGATATCACTGGTTTCAGGGTCCAGTTGCCGACGGTCAGGTCAGACGAAATGCGCTGGATAAAAGGGGGCCTCATATCGGACACTTCCCCGATGATTACGGATACGTCGCCTGAGATCTCCTTCCTATCCTCTCCAGGAATAATTAGCCCTGCCCAATCGATGACAGGCACCACCTTTTGGGCTCCTGGTGGTGTGATAATATTCGTCCCCTCCCTACTGCTTGTTGATTGTCCGGGGATATAGCATTTCGTTTCAAACTCCCTTGCGACCTCTTGCAGGAAAATCTCCCTCCTGGCCGATTTATCATTTGCGGAGGTCAATTCTTCACCCCCAGACTCAGTTTCGGGCTTGTTGATCCCTTGCTCACTGTTAACCCCGGTCAGCAGATGGCCAGCCAGCCGAACCGGCGTCGCACCCTGACGGTGTCTCCGTGCTACGCCTCCACGATACCCCAATCCCGTTTTGCCTATCTGCTGTGGTAGTTGGATGGGCTCGGTGATTCCTTGACTGCTCCTCCCCAGTCCTTGTCCAGGCTGGAAGTTCATTTTTATCATTTCCTTTGCCATAAAGGTAAGTTCTGGAGAGACCCTAGGTTTCACAGCTGGAGCTCCCAGGTATCTATAGTGGGGAGTGCTAATCTCCAGTGCTTGAAAGCTGGCAGGTGCCGCCGTCTCATCTACATTGATCACCGGTAGGCCACTCCTGGGAGGAGAAGGGTCATCACATTCGGCCGAGATTGTTACCAGATTCCCATTGATGATTAGCTTGATTTGTTGGTGGAGTGTAGAAGGAACTGCCCCGGCCATGTGTATCCATGGCTTCCCCAATAACATGTTATAACTGGCTGCAATATCTAGAACCTGGAAAGAGATATCAAAAGTACAGGGTCCTATCTCCACCGGTAACTCAATTTCTCCCATTGTATCCCTTCGGGAACCATCGAAAGCTCGTACCACCACATGACTGGCTCGTAGGCGCTTGGGATTGATATTCATCTTCTGTAAGGTACTGAGGGGACAGATATTCAATGCCGATCCTCCATCAATCAGCACCCCATTCATTATATAACCCGAGGAGATTACCGCAATATGTAGCGGTTTCCGGTGTCCCCTTCCCTCCTTGGGTATGTCCTCATCCGTAAAGGATATTACATCGTTCTCCAATAGGTGGCCCACCAGCTGGCCGAAACCCTCCTCACTAATCTCCTTGGGCACGTATGCCTCCTCCAGAACCTTCGTCAGGGTTTTGCAATGCTCACTGGATGACAACACCAAGTCCATGACTGATGTTAGGGTTGACTCTTCATTTAAAATCTAGATCCCCCTTATTTCCGGGTGATCCATCCTTCTCAAGAATTCTATGGCCCTTTCTTCGGAAATCTCTTCATTTTTCCTCTTTTGGCTATCCAGGACTCGTCCAGGAAGATATAAGGGGTTCCCCTTTGTCGTCACAGAAGCACAACTGGCCGCTTCCTCTGGCATTCCCCCATAATTCCAGGGTACAGTCTTTAGACTACTGATAGGGATTTGTGGCCTTGCCGCAAGGGTGATGGGCCTCGGAGCCGTCAACTTGACAGGTCCCTCTGTGCTATTCGTACTTACCCCTATCAACCTGCTGGGCGCTACCCTTGCACTCCCATGATCATGTATCACGTTGATCAGTTCCTCAATTTTCTGCACATAGTTCAACCTTGGCGGCCCTCCAGCTTCACTCGCCCCCGTCGCATTGACTCCCCCCCATCATGTCTTGGCAGGGGTTTGCCTTAACATTTGGGGAGTCCGGCTGATCCACCACAATTTCCCCACTGTCAATCAGGTTTTGGATTCGATGCTTCAACGTCCAACAGTCTTGTGTATCATGGCCAGGGGAACTGGAGTGGTATGCACACCGCTTGCTCGGGTCAAACCTTCTACCCTTTGGGTCACTCGGTGGAATTTTGGTGCACAGGGTGCCCAAACCAACTATCTTCTTTTGGGCTAATAACACCGCTAATACCCGTTCAAGAGGCTCCCCGAGCGGGGTGAATACTCGATTTTGCGAGGCTTCATATCTCCTTCGCCTCTCTGCCCTCTGATCTGTGAAGTTGGGCTGTCGGGATGGCCCTACCCTCTGCACCTGTACCGAAAGATGGCTTTCTGCCTTTCTGGACGAGCCCTGAAGGATGAGGGAAACATCCTCCTCTTTTTTCTTTTGCACCCTTCGGGAGGTGCTGCCATAATTTCCACTCTGTATTTGCTCCGCAGCCGTTTCCAAAGCAGTGAAATCCTGGATTTTACCTGATTTCAAACCCATATCCACCATCTCTCCATGTTTAATCATTTCAGCAAAGGGTCTTCCAATCCCCGAGATGACTCGTTCATAATACGGTGCCTCTTGAATGTCTACAAAAGTCATCACCATCTCTGATTCGCTCATCGGGGGGTTCACCTGCGCGGCCATGCCCCTCCATCGTTGCGCATATTCCCTGAAGGATTCCCTAGGTTGTTTCTTTACTTTTGTCATTCGGTACCTGTCAGGGGCCATCTGGGCCTGAAAGCTGTATTGGGTTAAGAAGGTATGGGCCAGTTCCTCCCAGTTGTGGATTCGGGCGTTGTCAAGGCGGGCATACCAAATTCTTGCCTCCCCTGTTAAGCTTTTCTGGAACAGCTGCATTCTCAACCCTTCATCCTCGGCATAAGACCCGAGCTCTCCAATGTATATTTTCAAGTGTGTGTAGGGGTCTCCCTTTCCATTGTATTTTTCAAACTCGGGGATTTTAAATTTCTCCGGGTATCTGGCTCCGGGGAAGACACATAAATCTGAATAATTAACCCTGCCGAGGGACCCTATGCCCTTCATAGATTGGATGGTTTCCTCCATTTGTCTCATTTTCCTCCGCAGGTCATCTGTATCTCCCTCCTCCGGGATAGTAATCACTGTCCTATTGGGTATGGGAACGGCCCTTGGGATGACTGACTCGTCCTTGAATTGGGATTGGTCTTCCTTAAACAGGTTTGTACCATTTTTAGGGGGATTCGAGTCACCCCCTGGCGGTGGAATATTGTGTGGTCCTTGGTTTGGCGGATCCTGCCTGATTAGGAACTGCTCTCTTAGCATTGTGGCCATTTCCATCATCTGTTTTTTAAAGTCATCAAACTCCTCCCGAGATATGGAACTATGATTTGGAAGATCAGCCATTTCAGAAGTAGGAACTATTCGTGACATAATTCAAAAGGGAACTTACCTTCCTCCTTGCCTGTTCTGTTCCAACTATGGATCCCGATGCTCATAGTAGCTCCTCCATGTCACGGACCTCGGGTGTTCGCCGCCGTAGGGCTGCACCTGCTCCTGTTCCTCCTCGGACCCGTCAGGCTCGTCGCTTGGCGGAGGCTGTCATCCGTCCCGATCATCCGGACGTTGAGGAGGCTGTTCCTCCGGAGGTCGCGGCAGAGGGGCCATCCTCCAGCACACCGGCTCCATCTACTCATCAGGCTTCTTCTGGCGCCCCTGTGCAGATACCCGATCTTTTGGGTCGGGATCTCAGTCGACACCCCTCAGCATCTCTCGTGGCTAACGAGGTACATTCAATTCCATTATTACTTCATTTTCAATTTCTCAATTCTCCTTTTATCTGGACTGACCCATTGGTGATTGTCCCAGGTGCCCGAGTTTACTCAGCCGAGGGGCAACTGGTTCAACATCTACTCCCTCTACACGGCTCTGCACAGCGACTACCGGGCGATGGTGGATTCTTGGGGCTTCCGTCACTTCTTCACTATCATCCCCCGGCAGTGCCCCTGGGGTTACATGAGGGCCTTATCCGAGCGCTGGTTCCAGCAGACGCAGTCTCTTCACCTTCTTGACTGCGAGGTTGTGCTGACCCCATGGGACAGGAGGTACATTACGGGCATAGAGTTTACCGGGTCCCGCGTTCCAATAGATCTCGACATCACTCCTGCGGAGGTCCGGGCTTTATTGGGCTTCGCTGCTGAGGACCGGGTCTTTAAGGCCCGTAGTATTCGGTCCGGTGCCTTGGCTGTTGATGCTGTCGGGGGTCTCTACGCGCTGCCCATTCCAGCGGATCAGGGAACTCGGGACATTCTGCTCCGACGCCTGTTCCTGACCATCATGAGGGGCTGTTTCCTAGGGAACAACTCCTCCACCATTCATTTCAGCGTCGTGGGAGCGGTCAGAGATGTGGACCGCATCAGTGACTATGACTGGGGGTCATTCACCTTTGCCTATTTCCTCCACGGTATGCGTCTACGCTCGGAGGGCCAGACAGATGCTTGGCTCAGATTTTATCACTTCCTGCTGGTGAGGTTTCTCTTTCCCTCTTCTTATTGGACTTTCCCTCATTTATTTCCTTTTCCTGCATTCAGGTTACTCATGCTTTTCACTGTTTCTGTTCGCAGTTCTGGGCCTACGAGCGTCTCCCATGTCTGAGGCCTGTCACCACTCTTGGCTTGGACACCTATCCCCGGGGTCGGCGATGGCATCATAGCACCCTGGAGGAGGTCCCGGTATCTGGCAGTTGTAGACACCCGATTTTTGAATTTCCTATACTAACCCTGACAGGAGGGCAAAATCGTCAATTGACCCGGCACACGAGAATAAAGGGTGGACGTAAAGACGAACCCTCAAAACCACCACGACGGGATGATATTGAAGCCGACACGACAACAAACGAATGTCGAGAGTCAGTTACTGATCACTGTGCTTGCCCGGATGACGTGGCACGTTTCCCGACGGGTTCCGGACTGCCGAGCGCAAACCCGTCAGCGGAAACCAACGGTACGACACGAAAATCAAGACGAGGCACGGAAAACAAGAAAATCAGCACAGTTAGCCGCAGATCAATTCGCGGCCAAGGACGGAACTCGAGGCAGCACGGGACTCGAAGCGCACGGGACTCGAGCGCGGCTAGGGGGAGAACCAAGGGCCCTTGGCAGTGCTATATTAGGCCAGTTCGCATACAGGAAGAAAAAAAGAGGGATTCAGCAGGAAAAGGAGCTCGGGGAGAAGAAGAAAAAGAGGAAGAAAACAGCAAAATTAAGAGAGAAAAGAGTGAGAAATAGTAAGGAATTGTACCTATTTTGTGAGATTATATCTCATATTTTCTACTCTACTCAATACACAAATTCATACATATTGTGGGGATTAATTGCAAGGTAAAAAACCCTTTGTTCTTAGCATTTTGTTATGCTATTTTGTTGAGCTTTTGGGTCATCCAAGTTACCTTAAATGTAGTTTTTTTTCTTACATATTATTGTGATGCCATGGGTTAGGGACTATTAGTGAGGGTCTCATCGGAATGAAATTCCCCCTAATAGCCCGATAATATCCGTTTGGTGCAAATTTTAACTATTATGGTAATGTATCATTCGTAATGTATTTCAATCGTCATTGTAAGATGTCCTAGAGTGTTAGGCATCCCGTTGTTGATTATTTTCGTTATATCCATTTGGTGGTTGTGCAATAAGTTCGGATGTGAGCCTAGGAATGCGACCCCGTGGTCCAAATCCGATGATGGACATTTTTGAATGTATGTAATCGGGTGGATGTATCCGTTATTGTAAATATGTAATCGTCGGGCCTTAAAACGACGCCAAGGCGATAATCGCGTTTAAGGCCCCGAAATAGTGAAACTTGTGATTGTGGGCGTTTGGGGTTATTTTGATGGCTTACATGCCCATGAATATCCCCGACGCGTGTTTATGCTTGATTGGATTTTGTGACACGAAAAAGGATTTCAAAGATTAAACGATGAAGGTTTTTTCCTTAAAATCAAGCAAACTAGGAGGTTAGCATCACGTAGCTAAAAATTTGGAGGTGTTAATGAATGTCGATTTCTATTAAACGGGAAGGCTAAAGAAAGTCGTTTTCAAATGTCACAAAAAATGGTTTTATAAAAATAAAACAACGTTTTATTAGATCTTGGTGCGTAGGGTGAAAGATATCCTAAAAGTTGCCCATCATTTTATGAAGGCAATGTATAGATTTCGATTCCTATTTTTTACGAAGGTTTAAAACTCTTGTTTTGCCAAAACGACACCTAAGGAAAATCTCATAGTTTTGCCAACTAAAATCAACCCTTTCTCGCAAAGCTTTCTCGTTTAAACCGATGGACATCCTAAGGCATTTTCAAAAGAAAAAACACAATTTTCCCTAATAATCCAAATGATTCTTTTATGCAAACTCATCACAACATTTACATAGGCACACACACACGCACACGCGCACACACACATTTCATGAATTAAAGGATAGGAGAGCATCAAGATTGCGGTAACCGTGCTTCACGGAAGTCGAGGGGTGCCTAACACCTTCCCCTCACTTAAGCAAGCCCCCGAACTCTATGAATCTCGATTCGCAGACCAATTAATTCGGAGTCACATATGAGCCAGCGATTTAAAAAACGAAAACTCGGATGAGTTGGTACATCCATTTCAAATATACCAACTGGCGACTCTGGTTAAATTGGCTCATCATAAAAACAATCTTTAAAAACCCCGTCGACATTAATGCCGACCCTTTTCCAAAAAATCATCTAATAAAAAGGCTAAAATTTGGAAAGGGTTACAAACCCCCGCGTTAAGCGATTCCTACCGGCGTCGACAGCTGGCAACTCTGCTGGGGACATTAGAGGGCTTAAGCCGCATTCGAATCTTGATGCTATCCTATCCTTAAAAATTTATAATTGTGTATGTGCGTATGACATTTTGACGTCTTTTATTTATTGTTGTGTAAATGTGTGTTGTTGTCCAATGAATGAATGATTGAATGGGTTTTTCTTTACTTCAAAATAATCATTTGCATGCGGTGAGGACGATGAATGTGAATGTATGTTGAGAGAGTACCTCCTCCTGAGGCGAACCCGTCGGTTGCTTATTACTGGACTCGATGGGGCTGCTCCCCGGAGATGGCTCAGGAAACGCACCACTCAAATCCGCTCCAATCGAAAGGGCTCAAACGAGTAGATTGCGAAGATTTGGGAACCTTCATGCCGAAAAGCCCGTGAGAGTAACCCTAGGGTAGGTCAGCCTCTGATAAACCCAACGCAGGAAAAGTCTCTTCATGCCCTTTTTACGTTCAAGCGAATAAAATGTCATGATCCCATTTCATATATACCTCCCCTGTTGTCAAAAGAGAATACTGACCTCCATGTTTTGCAGGAAACAGCTGGGGAAGCATAATAAAGTCATGTTTAGCATTTGTTATTGCACTAAAAGACTACTAACTTTCTCTTTTGCAGGGAAAGATAAAAAAAAAAAAAAAAAAAAAAAAACCCAAAACACAAAAAATTTACAGCTTTAGCATGCATCCGCATCCTTTCATTGCCCAAGACTGAAACTTCGAACCGTTTGCCTGCAGGATTGCTCCTCAAACCCGTTCGCAGTCTAAGAAAGCCCCAGGTCTCTAAACTCTGAAATGGCTGATCTTCCCAATCATAGTTCCATCTCTCGGGAAGAGTTTGATGATTTTAAAAAGCAGATGATGGAAATGGCCACCATGCTAAAAGAACAGTTCCTAATCAGACAGGTTGCGTCAAACCAGGGACCGCATAATGTACCCACCGCTAGGGGGTGACCAGAATCCTCCTAAGGATGATGCAATCCCATTTAAAAATAACCAACATCAGCTTAAGGACGAGCCGGTCCTCCCAAAGGTCATTCCTGCCCTCAACAAAACAGTAATCACGATTCCAGAGGAGGGAGATACTGATGACCTTCGCAGAAAAATGAAGCAGATGGAGGAGACCATCCAATCTCTAAAAGGCATAGGCTCCTTGGGTAGGGTTAATTATGCAGATTTGTGTGTCTTCCCCGGAACCAGATATCCAGAGAAATTTAAGATCCCCGAATTCGAGAAATACAATGGGAAAGGGGATCCTTACACTCACCTGAAAATATATATTGGAGAACTAGGGTCCTATGCGGAAGACGAAGGATTAAGGATGCAATTATTCCAGAAAAGCTTGACGGGGGAGGCGAGGATCTGGTATGCCCGTCTCGATAATGCCCGGATTCATAATTGGGAGGAGCTGGCCCATACCTTTCTGACACAGTATAGCTTTCAGGCACAGATGGCCCCTGATAGATATCAAATGACAAAAATCAAGAAGCAACCAAGGGAAACCTTCAGGGACTATGCCCAACGATGGAGGGGTATGGCCGCACAAGTGAATCCTCCAATGAGTGAGTCAGAGATGGTGATGACCTTTGTGGATATACAAGAAGCACCTTATTATGAGCGGGTCATATCAGGGGTTGGAAGACCTTTCGCCGAGATGATAAAACACGGAGAAATGGTGGACATGGGGTTGAAATCGGGTAAAATCCGGGACTTCACAGCTCTTGAAACGGCTGCGGAACAAATCCAAAGTGGGAATTATGGCAGTACTTCCCGCAGGCCCCAAAAGCGAAAAGAGGAAGATGTCTCTCTCGTGCTGCAGGGATCATCCAGGAAAGTGGAGAATAGCCCTCCTGTACAAATACAGAGATTTGTGCCGCCCCGGCAACCCAATTTTTGATAATCCCAGAACGGACGGACGAAGGAGGTTTGAGACCACACAGAGGCGGGTATTCACCCCGCTTGGGGATCCTCTTGAGCAGATTTTGGCAATATTGATATCACAGAGGAAGATTGTCGATTTGGCACCTCCATGTGACCCGAAGGGAAGAAAATTTGACCCCACCCAGTAAAAAGTGTGCATATCATTCGGGTTCCCCGGGTCATGACACTCAGGAATGTTGGACGCTGAAACACATAATTCAAAACCTGATTGATAGCGGGGAAATCGTGGTGGAACAGCCCGAGCCGCCGAATGTTAAAATCAATCCCCTACTGAAGCATGATGGGGGAGGGGTCAATATGGTGGAAGCCATCGAAACCGAAGGACCGCCAAGGCAAAATTATATGACAAGGATTGATGAGATGGTTGGCATGACGGGTACTCAGGAGAATATGCAAGGGGCACCGGTTAGGTTGACGGGTGCAAGCCGGAGTATCACAGGGGGGCCTATCAAGTTAGCGGCTCCAAAACCTCTCATCATCGCAGCAAGACCACAGATCCCTCTTTGCAATCTAAAAACAGTACCGTGGAACTACGGGGGTGTATTAGAGGAGGCGGCCAGTTGTGCTTCCGTAACATCAAAGGGGAATCCCTTGTACCTTCCAGGAAGAGTCCTCAAGAGTAAGAGAAAAGAGAACGAGAGGATATCCGAGGAAAAAGCCGCGGAGTTCTTGGAAAAGATGGACCATACATCCGGAAGTAAGGGGGATCAGGACGGTGAGCGAGGAATCGACTCTAACGTCGATCATGGATTTGGTGTTATCGTCCAGCGACCACTGCAGAATCTTGGCCAAAGTCCTAGGGGAGGCTCACATTCCCAAGACAATTAGCCAAGAAAGTTTCGGCCGCCTAGTGGACCATCTGCTAGAGAACAATGTGCTATCATTCACAGATGATGATATCCCGAAAGAGGGAAGGGGGCATCGGAGACCGCTGCACATCGCAGTGATCTCTTCAGGATATGTCATGAATGGGGTATTGATTGATGGGGGATCAGCACTGAATATTTGTCCCCTCAGTACACTGAGGAAAATGAACATTAATCCCAAGCGCTTGCGGGCCAGTCACGTGGTGGTGCGAGCCTTCGATGGATCCCGGAAGGATACATTGGGAGAAATAGAGTTGCCCGTGGAGATAGGGCCGTGTACTTTCGATATTTCCTTTCAGGTATTGGATATCTCCGCCAGTTATAGCATGTTATTGGGAAGACCATGGATACATATGGCTGGGGCAGTTCCCTCTACACTACACCAACAAATCAAGTTCATCGTCAGCGGGAATCTGGTAACAATCTCCGCAGAGTGTGATGACCCTTTCCCGTCCAAGAATGGTCTGCCAGTAATCAATGTGGACGAATCCGCGGCGCCTGCCAGTTTTCAAGCACTGGAAATCAGCTCTCCCCACTATAGAGGTCTGGGAGCTCCAGCCATAAAATCGAAAGCCTCCCCTGAGCTCACCTTCGTTGCTAGAGAAATGATGAAGATGGAGTTTCAACCTGGGCAGGGTTTGGGAAAAGACAACCAAGGAATTTCCACGCCTATTCAACTGCCCAACCAGACAGGCAGGGCAGGGTTGGGATATCATGGAGGCATAGAGCGGAAACACTCTCAAAGGGAGACCCCATTTCGATCGACCGGAATCCTAATGCCGAAGGTCCACAATGAACAAAGGACGGACAAGGCCCGTGTCCGAATTAGAAGGTAAAGATTTGACTCCTGCGGATGATGAGGCAGTCAAAAGGAAGAGTTTCCTGCGGGAGGTCATGCAGCAGTTCGAAACCAAATGCTATATCTCTGGACCATCAATGAACATTGGAGAGGGGAAGGATACGGACACAACGTCGGGGGCCCAACAGAGTGTGCCTGTCATCGATTGGGCAGGGTTAGTTATCCCTAACAATGCTATGAGGGAAGACCGATACGATGTGGCGGTAGTCATCAAGGAAGTCTCTGGTGCGCAGCCGCCTGTCATATGTCGCATCCCGACTGATCTGACCACCGATAACTGGACGATGGAGCCAATAATATCCAGACAAGGGTAAAACACGGTATCGGGGTGGTAGACCCCGGAGAGTGGGGGATGAATGTCTACCAGTTTTGGTTCTTTATTTTATCTTTTGCATAACTATGTTAGTTTGTCATGTTATTTTAAGAGCGACCATTGTGGAAAGATGAATTATATATATGACAGTATTTTGTTTCAATGTCAGGTTGTACCAATTTGAGTATTCCTTGCTTAACAAGCGATCCCTCAAATTTGAATGATGACTATGATTTTGATATCGAGCTGGATTTCGATTTAATGGGTATTGAGCAGGACGAGACAGATTACGAACGACGCGCCTGACGAGATCAAAGGATGGGTCGAGGATAAACCCAAACCCAACTTAGACCAAACCGTCACCATAAATATCGGAACCCCTGACCAACCCAAAGAGCTCAAGATAGGGGCAGACCTGACCCCTAACCAGAAAGTAGAAATGACCAAGCTACTACGCCAGTATGAGGATGTGTTCGCCTGGTCTCATGAGGGACATGATCGGATTATCCACCGACATTGTGGTACACCAGCTGCCCATCAAGGAAGGTTTCAAGCCCGTCAAGCAAAAACTAAGAAAGCTAAAACCGGAATGGAGCTTGCAGGGACAGTAGGAGGTCATCCAACAGTTCAGGGCTGGACTAATCATGGTGTCCACCTACCCAGAATGGTTGTCCAATGTGGTCCCAGTGGCTAAGCCTGGAGGAAAGGTGAGGGTATGTGTTGACTATAGAGATCTGAACAAGGCCAGTCTCAAGGATAATTTCCCAGTACCTTTTATACACATATTGGTGGATAACACAGCCCAATACGAGATGTACTCTTTCGTTGATTGCTTTGCGGGGTATCATCAGATAATGGTGGCAGAGGAAGACCGGGAGAAAACAGCCTTCATCACCCCTTGGGGCACTTTCTGCTATAGACGGTTGGCTTTCGGTCTCACAAATGCAGGGGCTACTTATCAAAGAGCTATGATGGCCCTGTTCCACGATATGATGCACAAGGAGATAGAGGTCTACGTGGATGACATTATCGTGAAGTCAAAGATAGAATCTGATCATGTGACCCATCTCCAATAGGTATTTGGACCGGCTCAGAAAATACAATTTAAGGCTCAATCCGGTAAAGTGTGCTTTCGGAGTAGTGCAATCGGGCAAAACTCTTGGGATTCCTGGTTAGTGATCGTGGCATCGAGTTAGATCCGGCCAAGATTAAGGCCATTGTGGATATGCCGACACCCCGCACTGAAAAGGAGATAAGAGGATTTCTGGGAAGAATAAATTTCATCAGCCGCTTCATATCCCATTTGACAACCACGTGCGAGCCAATTTTCAAGCTGTTAAGAAAAGATGTCTCCCAAGAATGGAATGAGCAATGCCAGGAAGCCTTTCAGATCATTAAGAAGCAGCTGACGGAATCACCCGTGCTGGTACCCCCGAAGGATGAGATCCCTCTATTCATGTATATATCAGTCAATGACATTGCGATGGGCTGTATGCTGGGGCAGAAGAATGAATCAGGCAAAGAGCAGGCCATTTATTACCTCAGCAAGAGATTTAGCCGATGTGAACAGAATTACACCCCTATCGAAAGGACCTGTTGTGCTTTGGCTTGGGCTGCAATGAGATTACAGCATTATCTCCATGGGCACACCACGTACCTGATATCAAGGATGGATCCCCTGAAAATACATCTTTGAACGACCCATGCTGAACTGTCGACTTTCAAGATGGCAGTTAATCTTACAGCAGTTCGACATTGTATACGTAACTCAGAAAGCCATGAAGGGGCAGGGAATTGCAGATCAATTGGCAGAAGCGCCATCAGGGGGAATGGAGCCTTTAGACACTCCTTTGCCGGGCGAAGACGTATTCTGGATCTTGCGCGCGAGAGAGGATGACGAGGGGCAGTTCTGGAAATTGTATTTTGATGGTGCCATGAATGCGGAGGGGGCAGGAGCCGGAGCAGTCCTGGTCTCTATCACAGGAGAGCAATACCCCGTAGCCACTAAATTACAGTTCAGTAACTCAAACAAACACAGCTGAGTATGAGGGATGTATATTGGGGAACTCCCGTTTGGCTCGCGATATGGGGGTGAAAAGGTTAGCAGTGTTCGGGGATTCGGAGCTGGTAATCAGACAAGCGATCGGGGTGTACAGCACTAAAGAGCTCCGGTTGCTTCCATACCACCGTTGTGTTATCCAACTGATGCAAGAGTTCGAAGATATCGCTTTCCGACACATCCCCCGGGGGGACGGAATGATTTCGCCGATGCATTGGCGACTTTAGCTTCTCTAGTCCACACAATCAAGAGCAGGAACGTTCCACAGATAGAGATAGCAGTGCAGAACGCCCCGGCATACGAGGAGCACGTGGCGCGGTACTATCGGACGAGGGGGTTCTGCCAAAGCAGCCTTGGTATCACGACATAAGGGAATATCTGAGGGATAGATCCATTCCCGACCAAGCCAGCGAGCGGAGAGAGAGATTGAGAATTCAAAAGATGGCAATGAAATTTTATCTGAGCGGAGATTCACTGTACAAGAGGGATGCCAATTTGGGATTGCTACGATGTGTAAATGAAATGCAGGCCCAAAAGATTATGGACGAAATACATGGTGGAGTGTGTGGGCCACACATGAGTGGGCCGATGCTGGCCAAGAAGATTTTGAGAACGGGGCATTACTGGTTGACGCTGAAAGCCGACTGTGATGATCACGTCAAACGGTGTTACCAATGCCAGGCGCACGGTAATGTTATCCATGCGCCCCCCAATGAACTGCACTGTATGACCTCCCCTTGGCCATTCTCAATGTGGGGTATGGATGTGATCGGACCAATAGAGCCCAAAGCAAGCAACGGCCACCGATTCATCTTCGTCATGATCGATTACTTCACTAAATGGGTAGAAGCAGCTTCCTTCCCCAAAGTAACTCAGGAGATCATCGTCGGTTTCATCAGGAATAATGTCATCTGCCGATACGGGCAACCTGAGGTTTTAGTCTCCGACAATGCCAAGAATTTGAACAATATCCTCATGAAGGGATTATGCGACCAGTTTAAGATCAAACACCTCAATTCTGTCATTTACCGTCCTAAGATGAATGGGGCAGTGGAAGCTGCAAATAAGAATATCAAGAAGATCATGGCGAAAATGTCCGCTAATCATCGGGGATGGCCGGATCTGCTACCTCTCACCTTGCTGGCATACAGAACGTCGGTACGTACTTCTACAGGGGCAACCCCGTACGCTCTGGTATACGGAATGGAAGCAGTTCTGCCAGTTGAGGTTGAGATGGCGTCCCTCAGAATCTTGATTGATGCTCAGATAAACGAGGAGGATTGGATGCAAAGTCGGTACGACCAATTGGCCCTAATTGATGAAAGGAGGGTGGCCGCTGTGTTGCACGGTCAGTTATATCAGCAAAGGATCTCCCGATCATACGACAAGAAGATAAGACCTCGAAAATTCAAAGAAAATGACCTAGTGTTAAAGAGAGTAATGCCTTGTCAAGACGAAGCCAAAGGGAAGTTTGCCCCGAACTGGGAGGGGCCTTTTGTGATTAAGAAAGTGCTGTCTAGAGGAGCCCTTATATTGCAAGAGATGGATGGGGAGGTGTTTCCACAACCCCTTAATTCCGACTCGGTGAAGCGATTCTATGCATAAAAAAAAAAAAAAAAAAAAAAAAAAAAAAAAAAGATATCTCATCATTTGTCTCCTCGTTCTTTGGAAGAACGAACTACGTAGGACCTGATCTCCCGACTTGTGGGGGTACGTAGGCAGCCATTGTGGCACGGTCCCATTCCTTACAAATAACCCTTTCTTCTATCAAAACCGTTTCCCAACAGCCAGAAAACCTTCTGACACCCTCGAAACTCTCCCGAAACCAGCCACCTGATCAGTTTCATCTCAAATAACCTAGCCCTAACCCAACCAAGCAGTTAGCCCGAATCTAAGACTCAGCCGATGAAATCGACAGGATATGCGGCAATATCTGACAAGTCCCCATCAAGACTTGAGAAGAGAAAGAAGGCGAAATATCAAAATCATGGTTAGCTGGATAAAATGAGGGTCCAATGAAAGGCAACGATACGACAAAAAGGAAAAATGACTAAATTTAAATACCTGTCTATATAAATAAGTCATTTTGTTACATGGTTTCTCTTTTGATAACCGATGAAACTGATACAGTCCATGCAGGAAATAAAATGATCTACCAATTTGAAAATAATCGAAGCAGGATGGATAAAGTGGTGGATAGATCTGAAGCATCGACGTTCCGGAAGATCATCTGCCATATCTCTGTCACCGGCGGACAAACCGTTCCAATCAGCGGAGAAGCCACCGACCAATCCTGTGGGAGGATCGAGATCCAAGCATACCACGGCATCTGGCGACGACACCTGTGGAAAATAGTATCAAAAAGACTGTACAGGGGTCATTCTCTATCCATGAATAAAAGCATGCATCATACATGACTCGTTATGTGAAAAATAAAAATACAAAATTCTGAATAAGTCGGACGTCGAACACGACGAATCAAGGCAAGACCCGACAGAAACCTGGGAAGGCATCCAAGCAAACCGCGACAGAGTGGTGAGTAAACCCTGGGAAGGGCTGAGATCCACGCGAACCACAACAAGATGGTGAGCAACCCTGGGAAGGGCTGATATCCACAAAAAGAAAAAAGACAAAAAACAACAAACCCTGGGAAGGGCTGAGATCCAAGCAAACCGCGACAGAGTGGTGAGCAAACCTGGGAAGGCATCCAAGCAAACCGCGACAGAGTGGTGAGCAAACCCTGGGAAGGGCTGAGATCCACGCGAACCACAACAAGATGGTGAGCAAACCCTGGGAAGGGCTGATATCCACAAAAAGAAAAAAAGACAAAAAAACAACAAACCCTGGGAAGGGCTGAGATCCAAGCAAACCGCGACAGAGTGGTGAGCAAACCTGGGAAGGCATCCAAGCAAACCGCGACAGAGTGGTGAGCAAACCCTGGGAAGGGCTGAGATCCACGGCGAACCACAACAAGAGGGTGAGCAACCCTGGGAAGGGTTGTTATCCCCAAAAAGAAAAAAGACAAAAAACAACAAACCCTGGGAAGGGCTGAGATCCAAGCAAAACCGCGACAGAGTGGTGAGCAAACCTGGGAAGGCATCCAACCAAAACAAAAACCCTGGGAAGGGCTGAGATCCAAACTAACACCCTGGGAAGGGCTGAGATCCAAACTAACACCCTGGGAAGGGCTAAGATCCAAACAAACCACAACCCTGGGAAGGGCTAAGATCCAAACCAACGACAACCCTGGGAAGGGCGGAGATCCAAGCAAATCACATATGTATTGTCATTCTTGTGCACTGTCATTCATGCATCGAGTGTCTATTCTTTATCCTGTTCATTCCATTTATCATTTCATAAACATGATAAAGAGGGGCAGCTGTAGACACCCGATTTTTGCATTTCCTATACTAACCCTGACAGGAGGACAAAATCGTCAATTGACCCGACACACGAGAATAAAGGGTGGACGTAAAGACGAACCCTCAAAACCACCACGACGGGATGATATTGAAGCCGACACGACAACAAACGAATGTCGAGAGTCAGTTACTGATCACTGTGCTTGCCCGGATGACGTGGCACGTTTCCCGACGGGTTCCGGACTGCCGAGCGCAAACCCGTCAGCGGAAACCAACGGTACGACACGAAAATCGAGACGAGGCACGGAAAACGAGAAAATCAGCACAGTTAGCCGCAGATCAATTCGCGGCCAAGAACGGAACTCGAGGCAGCACGGGACTCGAAGCGCACGGGACTCGAGCGTGGCTGGGGGGAGAACCAAGGGCCAGCCGCAGATCTATCTGCGGCCAGCCGCAGATAGATCTGCGGCTGCCCTTGGCAGTGCTATATTAGGCCAGTTCGCATACAGGAAGAAAAAAAGAGAGGGATTCAGCAGGAAAAGGAGCTCGGGGAGAAGAAGAAAAAGAGGAAGAAAACAACAAAATTAAGAGAGAAAAGAGTGAGAAATAGTAAGGAATTGTACCTATTTTGTGAGATTATATCTCATATTTTCTACTCTACTCAATACACAAATTCATACATATTGTGGGGATTAATTGCAAGGTAAAAAACCCTTTGTTCTTAGCATTTTGTTATGCTATTTTGTTGAGCTTTTGGGTCATCCAAGTTACCTTAAATGTAGTTTTTTTTCTTACATATTATTGTGATGCCATGGGTTAGGGACTATTAGTGAGGGTCTCATCGGAATGAAATTCCCCCTAATAGCCCGATAATATCCGTTTGGTGCAAATTTTAACTATTATGGTAATGTATCATTCGTAATGTATTTCAATCGTCATTGTAAGATGTCCTAGAGTGTTAGGCATCCCGTTGTTGATTATTTTCGTTATATCCATTTGGTGGTTGTGCAATAAGTTCGGATGTGAGCCTAGGAATGCGACCTCCTACCCGGTGGTCCAAATCCGATGATGGACATTTTTGAATGTATGTAATCGGGTGGATGTATCCGTTATTGTAAATATGTAATCGTCGGGCCTTAAAACGACGCCAAGGCGATAATCGCGTTTAAGGCCCCGAAATAGTGAAACTTGTGATTGTGGGCGTTTGGGGTTATTTTGATGGCTTACATGCCCATGAATATCCCCGACGCGTGTTTATGCTTGATTGGATTTTGTGACACGAAAAAAAGGATTTCAAAGATTAAACGATGAAGGTTTTTTTCCTTAAAATCAAGCAAACTAGGAGGTTAGCATCACGTAGCTAAAAATTTGGAGGTGTTAATGAATGTCGATTTCTATTAAACGGGAAGGCTAAAGAAAGTCGTTTTCAAATGTCACAAAAAATGGTTTTATAAAATAAAACACCGTTTTATTAAATCTTGGTGCGTAGGGTGAAAGATATCCTAGAAGTTGCCCATCATTTTATGAAGGCAATGTATAGATTTCGATTCCTATTTTTACGAAGGTTTAAAACTCTTGTTTTGCCAAAACGACACCTAAGGAAAATCTCATAGTTTTGCCAACTAAAATCAACCCTTTCTCGCAAAGCTTTCTCGTTTAAACCGATGGGACATCCTAAGGCATTTTCAAAAGAAAAAACACAATTTTCCCTAATAATCCAAATGATTCTTTTATGCAAACTCATCACAACATTTACATAGGCACACACACACGCACACGCGCACACACACATTTCATGAATTAAAGGATAGGAGAGCATCAAGATTGCGGTAACCGTGCTTCACGGAAGTCGAGGGGTGCCTAACACCTTCCCCTCACTTAAGCAAGCCCCCGAACTCTATGAATCTCGATTCGCAGACCAATTAATTCGGAGTCACATATGAGCCAGCGATTTATAAAAAACGAAAACTCGGATGAGTTGGTACATCCATTTCAAATATACCAACTGGCGACTCTGGTTAAATTGGCTCATCATAAAAACAATCTTTAAAAACCCCGTCGACATTAATGCCGACCCTTTTCCAAAAAATCATCTAATAAAAAGGCTAAAATTTGGAAAGGGTTACAAACCCCCGCGTTAAGCGATTCCTACCGGCGTCGACAGCAGTTTTGCACAGTGCCGCATCCAGTTGGAGCTGATCACGGCTGCAGGGGTCGTCTGGAGGCCCTATCTTTCTGAGCATCTGGATGTGGGGTTTGTAGATGGGCATCCTACCGGCCCGGAGTTTGCACTTTCCACCTGTCGCCTCACTTTGCAGAGTGTTGGAGGATGGGTTATGTACCTGGGGGAGCGCGCCTTCAGATGCGTTACCGAAGAGATCCGCATCCCGCAATCCCTTCCTTTCGCAACTTCCTGGCCGCTGGATTCTCAGCCTTCAGAGATCATGCTTGCGGGGGAGGACGGTCGGATGCTTTCGACGGGTCCCAGTACCAGTGATGCCTTCCGCACTTGGTGGGTGCCCCGCACCATTGGTCCTCAAACCCGGGCCACATTCTTTCTCGGGGATATGGTCCCCGGCTCGGTGATGATGACTGACTGGGCAGCCTGCGTTCGGACTCCCACTCATGCCGAGCAGATCGCCACTTTGACCCGCCAGGTGGACCATTTGTCTCTATATCTTCGGGTGCTGGGCCGGACTCCAGAGGATGCTTATGCTTATGATCCTGACGGTACGGGTTATGATGTGGGCCCGAGCTCGTCTGATGCCACAGCGCAGCCCTACATTCCGGATATGAACTTCGGTCCTCCGACCTCGACGACCCCAGGGGATCAGTTTGAGGATCCCGCTTTTATCGACGAGATTGACTTTATTTAGATCAGGATAGGATAGGGCTTTTGTACCTGTACCTGTTTGGACTTATTATTATTATTATTTTTTTTATGCACTATGTATTGAACTCATTTATTTATTTATGCACAGTATTTCTCTTTTATCTCTATGAACTTCATTTGCTTTATTATTAACTGTATGATGCATGCTTTTCTTATTTATGGATAGAAAATGACCCTGTACAGTCTCTTTGATACTATTTTTCCACAGATGTCGTGGTACGTTTGGATTTCATTCCTTCCACAGGGTTGGTTGGCAGTCTCCTCTGCTGGTTGGACAATCTATTGCCGGCCGACAAGGTCATCGCAGATGGTCTTTTGGGCCATTCTTGGTCCCTATTAACCCTTCAGCTGCCAGTGGGCTTTGTGGAGGGTATGTTGAGCTATTGGGCGCCTGCCCGTCAGGTGTTCAGGTTAGGGATGGTAGAGCTTACGCCCACCCTCGAGGAATATGCTCGCTTCACCGGCTTGCCTTTGGATAGACCTTGTGCCAGGGTCACGACTGGTTCCATGCGCCGTCAGTTCTTAACCTTTACCGGTTTGCGGAGGGCTGTCTTGTTACCGGTGATCACATCAGACCATATGGTTCCCCTTCAGTTCTTGATTGACCGATTTGGTTCACCTGACAGTTTTCGTCTTTTTTTCGGTGATTTTTCTGTATCTGAGGAGCGCTGGGGCGCTTCAAGAGTAGACGTTCTGATGGCCTGTGTCGTCTCAATTTTGTATTTGCCCGCAGGACCTGATCAGTTGGACATGCGAGTTATCGCGGCTGTTCGAGCCCTTCAGGAGGATTACACCATTCTTCCCATGATATTGGCGGATACCTATATGTCAGCTTCATACTGTCAATCCTTCCGAGGCAGGGTATTCAGAGGGAGTTCGACCTTATTGTATATGTGGTTCATGAGTCATCTTAGTCCCATCGGCCATTTCCGTCGCCAAGGGTTTTGCTTCAGCCATGACATAACCACGCAATTTTCGTTTCGTCCCGTGAGCTGTACTGGTGTGGCCTCCTGGACATCATTTTTTTCTGTCATTGAGGATCCCTTTCATCTATTGGTCTACTCGGGCTATTGCTCCTTTATGAGCTTCTTGACTCACGTGCCCACCCTGGATTTCATCCCTATTGCTGGCTTGAGGGGTGTGATGACTTATCATCCTCTGGCGGTTATGGGGCAGTTTGATCAGACACAGGATTTACACCCTTTCACAGGAGTAGCCGCCTACCGATTCCTAATATCATCCCAGACAGAGAGGGAACTACTGCGGGTATACGACCTTTGGTCTCGCAGGATCTCCGCCGAATATAGTGAGAGTTGCCACCTCCAGACATTTGCTTATGTGCAGTGGTTGCGTGGAGATTTGGATCCGGCCGGTTTGAGTCAGACTGGGGCCTTTGATGACTCTGGAGTGATTTTCCCGGAGGATACCACAGACCACCCCGTCTCAGCTGATTCTGCCCCAAGTTGGGCTACTGAGGATACCCGACTCCACCTGGCCCTGATTACTGCTGAGGCCGAGAGGGATGCCGCTCTTGTCGAGAGAGATGATGCCATTCGGGCTAGAGACGCTGCCATTGCTGACAGAGAGGCCATTGTATTTCAGACCAGGGCAGTTGTAGATGCTCATTTTGGGACTGTCAGCCGAGCCACTGCTTTACTGGATCGCATTGAAATGATGGGGCAGCAGATTGCAGGAGATGCTGATGCTTCAGATCTATCCACCACCTTGTCCATCCTGCTTCATCTAGTTTCAGATTTGTAGATTATTTTATTTCGTGCATAGACTATGTTAGTTTCATCGGTTATCGAAAGAGAACTCTTGTAATAAAATGACTTATATATATAGACATGCATTTAAATTTAGTCATTTTCCCCCTTTTGTCGTATCATTGCTTTTCATTGGATCCTCGTTTTATCCAGTTGACCATGATTTTGACATTTCGCCTTCTTTCTCTTCTCAAGTCTTGATGGAGGTTTGACAGATATTGCCGCACACCTTTTGATTTCTTTGGATTGAATCTCAGATTTTGGATAACTGTTTGGTTGGATCAGGGTTATGTCTTTTGGGATGAAGCTGGTTAGGCAGCTGGTTTCGGGAAGGTTTTGAGGGTGTAGGAAGGTTTTGTCTGGTTATCGAAAATTGGTTCTGGGTTAGGGAAAAGATTATTTTTTAAGGGATCGGACCGCGCCATGATGGCTGCCTACGTACCCCCACAAGTTGGGAGATCAGGTCCTACGTAGTTCGCTCTCAAAGGAAAAAGGAACTGATGATTCAAGCGTAGAACTGCTTCACCGAGTCAGAATTGAGGGGTTGTGGAAATACCTCACCATCCATTTCTTGCAATATGAGGGCACCTCCGGATAACACTTTCTTAATCACAAACGGCCCCTCCCAGTTTGGGGCGAACTTCCCCTTGGCTTCGTCTTGACAAGACATGACTCTTTTCAGCACCAAATCATTTTCTTTGAACTTCCGAGGTCTTATCCTTTTGTCATATGATCGAGAAATCCTTTGTTGATATAACTGACCGTGCCAAACCGCAGCCACCCTTCTTTCATCAATTAGGGCCAATTGGTCGTATCGACTTTGCATCCAATCCTCCTCGCTTATCTGAGCATCGATCACTACTCTGAGGGACGCCATTACAACCTCAATTGGCAGAACGGCCGGGTTGCCCCTGTAGAAGTACGCGTTGATGTTCGGTACGCCAGCAGGGTGAGGGGTAACAAATCCGGCCATCCCCGATGATTAGCAGACATTTTGGCCATGATCTTCTTGATATTTTTATTTGCAGCCTCCACTGCCCCATTCATCTTAGGACGGTAAATGACGGAATTGAGGTGCTTGATCTTAAACTGGTCACACAGTCCCTTCATGAGGGCGCTGTTTAAATTCTTGGCATTGTCGGAGACCAAAACCTCAGGTTGTCCGTATCGACAAATGACATTATTCCTGATGAAACCGACGATGACCTCCTGAGTTACCTTGGGGAAAGAAGCTGCCTCTACCCATTTGGTGAAATAATCGATCATGACGAAAATGAATCGGTGTCCGTTGCTCGCTTTGGGCTCTATTGGTCCGATTACATCCATTCCCCACATTGAAAATGGCCACGGGGAGGTCATACAGTGCAGTTCATTGGGAGGCGTATGGATCACATTACCGTGCGCCTGGCATTGGTAACACCGTTTGACATGATCATCGCAATCGGCTTTCAGCGTTAACCAATAATGCCCTGTCCTTAAGATCTTTTTGGCCAGCATCGGTCCACTCATATGTGGCCCACACACCCCACCATGTATTTCATTCATAATCCTTTGGGCCTGCGTTTCATCTACGCACTGCAACAGTCCCAACCCATCATCCCTTTTGTAGACTGAATCCCCACTCAGGTAAAATTTCATCGCCATCTTTTGAATTCTCATCCTCTCAGTTCGACTCGCCTGGTCGGGAATGGATCTATCTCTTAGATATTCCCTTATGTCTTGATACCAGGGCTGCTTTGTCAACACCAACTCGTCTGATAATACTGCCACATGCTCCTCATATGCCGGGGCACTCTGTACGGCTATCTCAATCTGTGGAATGTCTTTTCTTTTGATTATATGGATTAAGGAGGCCAGGGTTGCCAATGCATCAGCAAAGTCATTCCGTCCCCGGGGAATATGGCGGAAAGCGATATCTTCGAACTCTTGCATCAGCTGGGTAATACAACGATGGTATGGAAGTAACCTAAGCTCTTTAGTGTTGTACACCACGATCGCCTGTCTGATTACCAGTTCTGAATCCCCAAACACTGCTAGCCTCCTCACTCCCATGTCGCGGGCCAAGCGGAGTCCCAAGATACATCCCTCGTATTCAGCGGTGTTGTTCGAATTGCTGAAACGCAGTTTAGTGGCCACGAGGTATTGTTCTCCGGTGATAGAGACTAAGACCGCTCCGGCTCCTGCCCCCTCGGCGTTCATGGCACCATCAAAATATAGCTTCCAGAACTGTCCCTCGTCATCACATTTCTCGCGTGATACCCAAAATATATCTTTGCCCGGAAGAGGAGTTTCCAAGGGCTCCATCCCTCCTGACGGGGTTTCTGCCAACTGATCTGCAATTCCCTGCCCTTTCATGGCCTTCTGAGTCACGTACACTATGTCGAACTGCTGTAAGATCAACTGCCATCTTGACAACCGACAATTCAGCATGGGCCTTTCAAAAATATATTTCAGGGGATCCATTCTTGATATCAGGTACGTCGTATGCCCATGGAGGTAGTGCTGTAATCTCCCTGCGGCCCAGGCCAGAGCACAACAGGTTTTTTCGATGGGAGTGTAATTTTGTTCACATTGGCTAAATCTTTTGCTGAGGTAATAGATGGCCTGCTCTTTACCTGCCTCATTCTTTTGTCCCAGCATACATCCCATCGCGATGGCATTGACCGATATATACATAAACAGAGGGATCCCATCCTTCGGGGGTACCAGCACTGGTGCCTCCGCCAGCTGCTTTTTAATGGTTTGAAAAGCCTTCTGACATTGCCCATTCCACTCCTGGGAAGCCCCCTTTCTTAACAGTTTGAAAATGGGCTCACATGTAGTCGTCAAGTGGGATATAAAACGGCTGATAAAGTTTATCCTTCCGAGGAATCCTCTTATCTCCTTCTCTGTGTGAGGCGCCGGTGTAGACACCCAAATTTTGCACTTCCTATACTAACCCTGACAGGAGGGCAAATTCGACCATGGACCCGGCCCACGAGAATGGAAGGAGGACATAAAGATGAAACTCAAAGCCATCTCCACTAGACGAGATCGAGGCCGACACGACGACGCGCAAATGTCGGGAGTCAGTTACTGATCGCTGCACTTACCCGGACGGCATGACACGTTTCCTGGCGATCTCCGGACTGCAGAATGCAAGCCCTTCAACGGAAATCAACGGTACGGCACGGAAATCGAGACGAGGTGCGGAAAATGAGAAAATCAGCACAGTCAGCCGCAGATCAATCCGCGGCCAAGGACGGAACTCGAGACGGCACGGGACTCGAGCGCACGGGACTCGAGCGCGGCTGGGGGGAGAACCAAGGGCCAGCCGCAGATCAATCTGCGGCTGCCCTTGGCAGTCCCTTATCAGGCCATTTCGCATACAGAAACAAAAAAAGGAGAAGAGGAAGAAGAAAAAATCCAGCAGCAGCTCGGAAATAGGGAGAAAACAGCAACAAAATAAGGGCAATTAGGAGAGAAAAAGAGTGAAAAGAGTGAGGAATTGTACCAATTTTGTGAGATTATATCTCATATTTTCTACTCTACTCAATACACAAATTCCTACATATTGTGGGGATCATTTTGCAAGGTGAAAATCTTTTGTTTTTGACATTTGCTCGTACCATTTTGATAGACTCTTATTATCCGAATCCTCTTAAATGTATCCTTTTTTGCGTTGTATTGTGAAATCATGGATTAGGGATTATTAGTGAGGGTTCCATCGGAACAAAATTCTTCCTAATAACCCGAGGATATCCAATTGGTGAAATTTCTAGCTTATTTATGGTGATTTATTTGATGTAATTTATGTAGATTATCATTTTCGGATATCATGGTGTATTAGGCAAATCCGTGTTGTTTAGTTTCGTAGTATTCATTTTGCGGGTATGTAGTAATCTTGGGTGTGAGCCTAGGAATGTGACCCCGTGGTCCAAATCCGATGATGGACGTTTTGACATATGTAATAGATGCAAGGTACTCGTTTTGTTGTAACATGTAATCGTTTGGGCCTTAAAACGACGCTAGAGCGAGAATCGGGTTTAAGGCCCCGTAATAGTGAAATATGTGATTGTTGGCGTTAGGGGATATTTTGATGGCTTACATGCCCATGAATAGCCCCCTACGCGTTTGATATTTAGTTCGATTTGCATCATCCAACAAAATGATTTCAAAGCCCAAAACAATCAAGATTTTGCTAAAAGTAATCAAAGTAGGATATTAGCATCACGGGGCTAAAAATTGGAAGTGCTAATGAAAGTCGATTCCTATTTTACGAGAAGGCCAAAAGGAAGTTGTTTCTAAATGTCACAAAAAATGGTTTTATAAAGAGAAATGAACGTTTTACTAAACCTTGATACATAGGGCGAAAGAGATTCTAGAAATTGCCTATCATTTATGAAAGCAACGTATAAATCTCAATTCCTATTTTGGCTAAGGTTTAACAAACTCACGTTTTACCAAAACAAACACTTAATAAAAATCTCATAGCTTTTGTCAATTTAAAATCAAATCTTTCTCAATAAATAAGGCTTTCTCGTCAATCTCGAAAAGACATTGTTAAACACTTTCAAAACTAAAGCACGATTTTCTCTAAAAATCCAAATGATTCTTTCATACAAACTCACCACAACATTCATTTAGGCACGCACACACACACACACGCACGCATACACGTTTCATGAATTAAAGGATAGGAAAAGCATCAAGATTGCGGTAACCGTATTTCACGGAAGTCGGGGGGTGCCTAACACCTTCCCCTCGCTTAAGCAAGCCCCCGAACTCTACGAATCTCGATTCGCAGACCATTTAATTCGGAGTCACACATGAGCCAGCGATTTATAAAAAACGAAAACTCGGATGAGTTGGTACATCCATTTCAAATATACCAACTGGCGACTCTAGTTAATTGGCTCATCATAAAAAACGATCTTTCAAAACCCCGTCGACATTAAGTGCCGACCTTTTCCCCAAAATCACCAAAACCAAAAGGCAAAAATAGGAAAAGGGAACGAGACGAGAAAAACCCGGCGTCGACAGCTGGCGACTCTGCTGGGGACATTAGAGGGCTTAAGCCGCGTTTAAATCTTGATGCTATCCTATCCTTTAAAATTCATAAAAATGTGTGTGCATGCGATATTTTGATTTTTTGTTTCTTTTGTTGTGTGATTGTGTGTTTTGTCCAAATAGATGAATGATTGATTGGAATTGCTTTACTTTTAAGTAATCATTTGCATACGGTGAGGACGATGAATGTGAATGTATGTTGAGAGAGTACCTCCTCCTGAGGCGAACCTGTCGGTTGCTTATTACTGGACTCGAAGGGGCTGCTCCCCGGAGATGGCTCAGGAAACGCACCACCCAAATCCGCTCCAATCGAAAGGGCTCAAACGAGTAGATTGCGAAGATTTGGGGACCTTCATGCCGAAAAGCCCGTGAGAGTAACCCTAGGATAGGTCATCCTCAGATTAACCCGACGCAGGAAAAGTCTCTTCATGCCTTTTTACGTTTATATGTCTAAATGTCATGATCTCATTCAATATTCATATATCCCTTTCCTGTGTCAAAAGGGATTACTAACCTCTGTGAATTGCAGGGAATAGTTGGGGAAGCATAATAAAGCATGTTTAGCATTGGTTATTGCATTAAAGGACTACTAACTTTCTGTTTTACAGGGAAAGATTAAAAAACCCAAAGCACAAAAAATTACAGCTTTTGCATGCATCCATATCCTTTCATTTCCCTGGACTAAACTTCGAACCGTTGTTTTGTAGGATTGCTCCTCAAACCCGTTCGCAGTCTAAGAAAGCCCAAAATTCTACATCTGAAATGGCTGATATTCCTAATCATGGTTCCATATCTCGGGAAGAGTTTGATGACTTCAAAAAACAGATGATGGAAATGGCCACGATGCTAAAAGAGCAGTTCCTACTCAGACAGGATCCGCCAAACCAAGGACCACATAATATTCCCCCACCAGGGGGTGACCAGAATCCTCCTAAAAATATTGCAAACCTGTGTAAAGATGACCAACCCCAACTCAAGGACGAGCCAGTCATTCCAAGGGTCGTTCCCATACCTAACAAGACAGTGATTACTATCCCAGAGGAGGGGGACACTGACGACCTTCGGAAAAAAATGAGAACACATGGAGGAGACCATCCAATCTCTACGAGGCAATAGGCTCCCTGGGTAGGGGTCAATTACTCGGATCTGTGTGTTTTTCCCCGGAACCAGATATCCAGAAAAGTTCAAAGTCCCCGAGTTTGAAAAATACAATGGAAAGGGAGACCCCTACACGCATTTGAAAATATACATTGGAGAACTCGGGTCTTATGCCGAGGACGAGGGGTTTGAGGATGCAGCTATTCCAGAAAAGCTTAACAGGGGAGGCGAGGATCTGGTATGCCCGCCTTGACAACGCCCGAATCCACAACTGGGAGGAATTGGCCCATACTTTCTTAACCCAATACAGCTTTCAGGGCCCAGATGGCCCCTGACAGGTACCAAATGACAAAAGTTAAGAAGCAGCCTAGGGAATCCTTCAGGGAATATGCGCAACGATGGAGGGGCATGGCCGCGCAAGTGAACCCTCCGATGAGCGAGTCGGAGATGGTGATGACTTTTGTAGACATTCAAGAGGCACCGTATTATGAACGAGTCATATCGGGGATTGGTAGGCCTTTCGCCGAAATGTTAAAACACGGAGAGATGGTGGACATGGGTTTGAAATCCGGCAAAATTCGGGATCTCACGGCTTTGGAAACGGCTGCAGAACAGATCCAGAGCGGTAATTATGGCAGCACTTCCCGAAGGGTGCAAAAGAAAAAAGAGGAGGACGTTTCCCTCATCCTTCAGGGCTCGTCCAAAAAGGCAGAAAGCCATCTTCCGGTACAGGTGCAGAGGGTAGGGCCATCCCGACAGCCCAACTTCACAGATCAAAGAGCAGAGGGACGAGGGAGATATGAGGCCTCGCAAAATCGAGTATTCACCCCGCTCGGGGAGCCGCTTGAACGAGTATTAGCGGTATTAGTAGCCCAAAAGAAAATAATTGGCCTGGCACCACCGAGTGACCCAAAGGGTAGAAGGTTTGACCCGAGCAAGCGATGTGCATACCACTCCAGCTCCCCTGGCCATGATACACAAGACTGTTGGACGCTGAAGCATCGAATCCAAAACCTGATTGACAGTGGGGAAATTGTGGTGGAACAGCCAGACTCCCCGAATGTTAAAGCAAATCCCCTGCCAAGACATGATGGAGGGGGGTCAATATGACGGATGACAGTGAAGCTGGTGGGCCGCCGAGGTTAAACTATGTGCAGGAAATTGAGGGGATGATCAACGTGATACATGAGCATGGGAGTGCACGGGGAGTGCCCACCAGATTGATGGGGGTGAATCCGAATAGCACGAAGGGACCTGTCAAGTTGGCAGCCCCGAGGCCCCTCATCCTCGCCGCAAGGATGCAAATCCCTATCAGTAGTCTAAAGACGGTACCCTGGAATTATGGGGGAACGCCAGAGGAAGCGGCCAGTTGTGCTTCTGTGACGACAAAGGGAAACCCCTTATATCTTCCCGGGCGAGTCCTTGAAAGCCAAAAGAAAAAAAATGAAGAGATTTCCGAGGACAGGGCCATAGAATTCTTGAGAAGGATGGATCACCCGAAAACGAGGGGGATTCAGATTTTAAATGAGGAGTCAACCTTAACATCAGTCATGGACCTGGTGTTGTCATCCAATAAGCATTGCAAAACTTTGACGAAGGTTCTGGAAGAGGCATACGTGCCCAAGGAAATTAGTGAGGAAGGTTTCGGCCAGCTGGTGGGCCATTTGATGGAGAGCGACATGATATCCTTTGCAGATGAGGACATACCCAAGGAAGGAAGGGGACACTGGAAACCGCTACATATTGCGGTGATCTCCTCGGGGTATATCATGAATGGGGTATTGATTGATGGGGGATCGGCATTGAATATTTGTCCCCTCAGCACATTGCAGAAGATGAACATTAATCCCAAGCGCCTACGGGCCAGTCACGTGGTGGTGCGAGCTTTCGATGGTTCCCGAAGGGATACAATTGGGGAAATAGAATTACCAGTGGAAATAGGTCCCTGTACTTTTGATATATCTTTCCAGGTCCTAGACATCACCGCCAGTTATAACCTGCTACTGGGGAGGCCGTGGATACACATGGCCGGGGCAGTGCCTTCTACGCTCCATCAACAAATCAAGCTAATCATCAATGGGAGTCTGGTAACAATCTCGGCCGAATGTGATGACCCTTCTCCTCCCAGGGGTGGCCTACCAGTGATCAATGTGGATGAGTCGGCGGCACCAGCCAGTTTTCAGGCACTAGAGATTAGCACTCCCCAATACAGATGCTTGGGGGCTCCAGCCGTGAAACCAAGGGTCTCTCCAGAGCTTACTTTTGTTGCAAAGGAAATGATAAGGATGAAGTTCCAGCCTGGACAAGGGTTAGGAAGAAGCAGTCAAGGAATCACCAAGCCCATTCAACTGCCCCATCAGGTAGGCAAGGCAGGTTTGGGATATCATGGAGGTATAACATGGAGAAGCCGTCAGGGCATGGGCCCGATTCGATTGATTGGCAGCCCGGTGACCCCGGTCAACAATAAGCAGGGGACTAGCGAGCCTGTGACTAGAGCAGGGGGTGAAGATTTGTCCCCCACAAATGATGAATTAGCCAAAAGGGAAAGTTTCCTATAGGAGATCGCGGAAGAGTTCGAAACCCAATGCTATATCCCCGGACAATTAATAAGCAATGAAGAGGGGACGAATGTTGCCACACCAGGAGCCCAACAAAGCGTGCCTATCATCGATTGGGCAGGGTTGATTATTCCTAAGGGGGGTATGAAGGGAGACTCGGGCGATGTGGCCATGGTCATCGGGGAAGTGTCCGGTATAAAGCCACCTCTCATCAAGCACATATCGTCTGACCTGACCATCGACAATTGGACAGTGAGGCCAATAATATCCAAACAAGGGTAAAACCCGACGTCAGGGTGGTAGATCCCAGAGGATGGGGGAATGAAGAAGTTCTATTTTTGTTGTTGTTTTATTTCTGCATAATTATGTCGTTCCTTCGTGTTATTTGAAAATGCGATCATCGTGGAAAATGATTTATATATGACAAGTATTTTGTTTCATGTCAGGTGTACCAAATTGAGTAATCCTTGCCTAACAAACGATCTTTCAAATTTGAATGATGATTATGATTTTGACATTGAGCTGGATTTCGATTTGATGGGCATTGAGCAAGACGAGACAGATTACGACGATGCGCCCGACGAGATCAAAGGATGGGTCGAGGATAAACCCAAACCCAATTTGGACCAAACCATCACCATTGATATTGGAACCCCAGACAAGCCAAAAGAACTAAAGATAGGGATAGACCTCACCACCAGCCAAAAAGTAGAAATAGCTGAGTTGTTAAGCCAATATGAGGATGTCTTTGCCTGGTCGCACGAGGATATGATCGGATTGTCCACCGACATCGTGGTCCACCGATTGCCCATCAAGGAGGGTTTCAGGCCTGTCAAGCAGAAGCTAAGGAAGTTGAAACCTGAGTGGAGCTTAAAAGTGAAAGAGGAGATCATTAAACAATTCAGGGCCGGAATCATTATGGTGTCCACTTACCCGGAATGGCTATCCAATGTAGTCCCAGTGGCTAAACCTGGAGGAAAGGTGAGGGTATGCGTGGACTACAGAGATCTAAACAAGGCCAGTCTCAAGGACAACTTCCCGGTGCCTTTCATACACATCCTGGTGGATAACACAGCCCAGTACGAAATGTACTCTTTTGTGGATTGCTTCGCAGGATATTGTCAGATAATGGTGGCGGAGGAAGATCGGGAAAAGACCGCATTCATCACCCCTTGGGGCACTTTCTGCTATAGACGATTGGCTTTTGGTCTCACAAACGCAGGGACTACCTATCAGAGAGCTATGATGGCCCTGTTCCATGATATGATGCATAAGGAGATAGAGGTCTACGTGGATGACATTATTGTGAAATCAAGGGTAGAATCTGACCATATAGCCCATCTTAAAAAGCTATTTGATCGACTCAGGAAGTATAATTTGAAACTCAATCTAGCTAAGTGTGCTTTCGGAGTACAATCGGGTAAGCTCTTGGGATTCCTGGTTAGTGATCGGGGCATTGAGTTGGATCCAGCAAAGATTAAAGCCATTATGGATATGCCAGCACCTCACACAGAGAAGGAGATAAGAGGATTCCTGGGAAGAATAAACTTCATCAGCCGTTTCATATCCCACTTGACAACTACGTGCGAGCCAATTTTCAAGTTGTTGAGGAAGGGTGCTTCCCAAGAATGGAATGAGCAATGTCAGAGGGCTTTTCAGACCATTAAAAAGCAGCTAACTGAGGCACCAGTGCTGGTACCCCCAAAGGATGGGATCCCCCTGTTTATGTACATATCGGTCAACGCCATCGCGATGGGATGCATGCTGGGACAAAAGAATGAGGCAGGTAAAGAGCAGGCCATCTATTACCTCAGCAAAAGATTTAGCCAGTGTGAACAAAATTACACTCCCATCGAGAGGACCTGTTGTGCTCTGGCCTGGGCTGCAGGGAGATTACAGCATTACCTCCATGGGCATACTACGTACCTGATATCGAGAATGGATCCCTTGAAATATATTTTTGAAAGGCCCATGTTGAACTGTCGACTTTCAAGATGGCAGTTAATCTTACAACAGTTCGACATGGTATACGTAACTCAAAAAGCCATGAAAGGGCAGGGAATTGCAGATCAATTGGCAGAAACCCCGTCAGGAGGGATGGAGCCGTTAGAAACTCCTCTACCGGGCGAAGATATATTTTGGGTGTCAGACACGAAATGCAATGATGAGGGACAATTCTGGAAGCTGTATTTTGATGGTGCCATGAATGCTGAAGGGGCAGGAGCCGGAGCGGTCTTGGTCTCCATCACCGGGGAGCAATACCCTATAGCCACTAAATTACAGTTCAGTAATTCGAATAATACAGCTGAGTACGAGGGATGTATTTTGGGACTCCGTTTTGCACGCGATATGGGAGTGAAGAGACTGGCGGTGTTTGGGGATTCAGAATTGGTAATCAAACAAGCGATCAGGGTGTACAACACAAAAGAGCTCCGGTTGCTCCCATACCACCGATGTGTTGTCCAATTAATGCAAAAGTTCGAAGATATCGCTTTCCGACATATTCCCCGTGGACGGAATGATTTTGCCGATGCATTGGCAACTTTGGCTTCCTTAATCCATATCATCAAAAGAAGGGACGCTCCACAGATTGAGATAGCAGTACAGAATGCCCCGGCATACGAAGAACATGTTGCAGTATTATCAGGCGAGGTGGTTCTGCCAAAGCAGCCTTGGTATCACAACATAAGGGAATATCTAAGGGATAGATCCATTCCCGACCAGGCAAACCGAGCTGAAAGGATTAGAATTCAAAAAATGGCGATGAAGTTCTACGTGAGTGGGGATTCACTCTACAAAAGGGATGCTGGGTTGGGATTGTTGCAGTGCGTAGATGAAACGCAGGCCCAAAAGATTATGAACGAAATACATGGTGGAGTGTGTGGGCCACACATGAGTGGACCGATGCTGGCCAAAAAGATTTTGAGAACAGGGCATTATTGGTTGACCTTAAAAGCTGACTGTGATGATCATGTCAAACGGTGTTACCAATGCCAGGCGCACGGTAATGTGATCCATACGCCTCCCAATGAACTGCACTGTATGACGTCCCCTTGGCCTTTCTCAATGTGGGGAATGGACGTGATCGGACCAATAGAGCCCAAAGCAAGCAACGGGCACCGATTTATTTTCGTCATGATCGATTATTTCACCAAATGGGTAGAGGCAGCCTCTTTCCCCAAAGTCACTCAGGAGGTCATCGTTGGGTTCATCAGGAATAATGTCATTTGTCGATACGGGCAACCTGAGGTTTTGGTCTCCGACAATGCTAAGAATTTGAACAACGCCCTCATGAAGGGATTGTGCGACCAATTTAAGATCAAACACCTCAACTCTGTCATTTACCGTCCCAAAATGAATGGGGCAGTGGAGGCTGCCAATAAGAACATCAAGAAGATCATGGCAAAAATGTCTACTAATCATCGGGGATGGCCAGATCTGCTACCCCTCACCCTGCTGGCATATCGAACGTCAACGCGTACTTCTACAGGGGCAACCCCTTACGCTTTGGTGTATGGAATGGAGGCCGTCTTGCCAATTGAGGTTGAGATGGCGTCCCTCAGAATAATGATCGATGCTCAGATAAGCGAGGAGGATTGGATGCAAGGTCGATACGACCAGTTGGCCTTAATTGATGAAAGGAGGGTGGCTGCTGTTTGGCACGGTCAATTATATCAACAAAGGATCTCTCGGTCATATGACAAAAGGATAAGACCTCGGAAATTCAAGGAGAATGACCTGGTGCTAAAGAGAGTCATGCCTTGCCAGGGCGAAGCTAAGGGGAAGAGAGATCCTTTGCCGACCTTTTCCCCAAAATCACCAAAACCAAAAGGCAAAAATAGGAAAAGGGAACGAGACGAGAAAAACCCAGCGTCGACAGCCGGCATATCCACAATGGCCTTAATCTTTGCCGGATCCAACTCAATGCCCCGATCACTAACCAGGAATCCCAAGAGCTTACCCGACTGCACTCCGAAAGCACACTTGGCCGAATTGAGTTTTAAATTATACTTTCTGAGCTGATCGAATAACTTTTTGAGATGGGTTATATGGTCAGATTCTACCTTCGATTTCACAATAATGTCATCCACGTAGACCTCTATCTCCTTGTGCATCATATCGTGGAATAGGGCCATCATGGCTCTCTGATAAGTAGCTCCCGCATTTGTGAGACCAAAAGCCAATCGTCTATAGCAGAAAGTGCCCCAAGGGGTGATGAATGCGGTCTTTTCCCGATCTTCTTCCGCCACCATTATCTGATGATATCCCGCGAAGCAATCCACAAAAGAGTACATTTCGTACTGGGCTGTGTTATCCACCAGGATGTGTATGAAAGGCACCGGGAAGTTATCTTTGAGACTGACCTTGTTTAGATCTCTGTAGTCTACACATACCCTCACCTTCCCTCCGGGCTTAGCCACTGGGACTACATTGGACAGCCACTCTGGGTAAGTGGACACCATAATGATTCCCGCCCTGAACTGCTTAATGATCTCTTCCTTTACTTTTAAGCTCCATTCCGGTTTCAACTTTCTTAATTTTTGCTTGACAGGCCTGAAACCCTCCTTGATGGGTAATCGGTGTACAACAATGTCGGTGGACAATCCGATCATATCCTCATGAGACCAGGCAAAGACATCCTCATATTGTTTTAGCAACTCAGTCATTTCGGCTTTTTGGTTGGGGATAAGGTCCATCCCTATCTTGAGTTCTATTGGCTTGTCAGGGGTTCCAATATCAATGGTGACGGTTTGGTCCAAGTTGGGTTTGGGTTTATCCTCGACCCATCCTTTGATCTCGTCAGGCGCATCGTCGTAATCTGTCTCATCTTGTTCAATGCCCATTAAATCGAAATCCAGCTCAATGTCAAAATCATAATCATCATTCAAATTGGAAGGACCGTTTGTTAGGCAATGATTACTCAAATTGCTACACCTGACATGAAACAAAATACTTGTCATATATAAATCATTTTTCACGACGATCGCATTTTCAAATAACACGAAGAAACGACATAATTATGCAAAAATAAAACAACAACAAAAATAAACTTCTTCATTCCCCCGTCTTCTGGGGTCTACCACCCTGACGTCGGGTTTTACCCTTGTTTGGATATCACTGGTTTCAGGGTCCAGTTGCCGACGGTCAGGTCAGACGAAATGCGCTGGATAAAAGGGGGCCTCACATCAGACACTTCCCAGATAATTACGGATACGTCGCCTGAGCTCTCCTTCCTATCCTCTCCAGGAATAATTAGCCCTGCCCAATCGATGACAGGCACCACCTTTTGGGCTCCTGGTGGTGTGATAATATTCGTCCCCTCCCTACTGCTTGTTGATTGTCCGGGGATATAGCATTTCGTTTCAAACTCCCTTGCGACCTCTTGCAGGAAAATCTCCCTCCTGGCCGATTTATCATTTACGGAGGTCAATTCTTCACCCCTAGACTCAGTTTCGGGCTTGTTGATCCCTTGCTCACTGTTAACCCCGGTCATCAGATGGCCAGCCAGCCGAACCGGCGTCGCACCCTGACGGTGTCTCCGTGCTACGCCTCCACGATACCCCAATCCCGCTTTGCCTATCTGCTGTGGTAGTTGGATGGGCTCGGTGATTCCTTGACTGCTCATCCCCAGTCTTTGTCCAGACTGGAAGTTCATTTTTATCATTTCCTTTGCCACAAAGGTAAGTTCTGGAGAGACCCTAGGTTTCACAGCTGGAGCTCCCAGGTATCTATAGTGGGGAGTGCTAATCTCCAGTGCTTGAAAGCTGGCAGGTGCCGCCGTCTCATCTACATTGATCACCGGTAGGCCACTCCTGGGAGGAGAAGGGTCATCACATTCGGCCGAGATTGTTACCAGATTCCCATTGATGATTAGCTTGATATGTTGGTGGAGTGTAGAAGGAACTGCCCCGGCCATGTGTATCCATGGCCTCCCCAATAACATGTTATAACTGGCTGCAATATCTAGAACCTGGAAAGAGATATCAAAAGTACAGCGTCCTATCTCCACCGGCAACTCAATATCTCCCATTGTATCCCTTCGGGAACCATCGAAAGCTCATACCACCACATGACTGGCTCGTAGGCGCTTGGGATTGATATTCATCTTCTGTAAGGTACCGAGGGGACAGATATTCAATGCCGATCCTCCATCAATCAGCACCCCATTCATTATATAACCCGAGGAGATTACCGCAATATGTAGCGGTTTCCGGTGTCCCCTTCCCTCCTTGGGTATGTCCTCATCCGTAAAGGATATTACATCGTTCTCCAATAGGTGGCCCACCAGCTGGCCGAAACCCTCCTCACTAATCTCCTTGGGCACGTATGCCTCCTCCAGAAACTTCGTCAGGGTTTTGCAATGCTCACTGGATGACAACACCAAGTCCATGACTGATGTTAGGGTTGACTCCTCATTTAAAATCTGGATCCCCCTTATTTCCGGATGATCCATCCTTCTCAAGAATTCTATGGCCCTTTCTTCGGAAATCTCTTCATTTTTCCTCTTTTGGCTATCCAGGACTCGTCCGGGAAGATATAAGGGGTTCCCCTTTGTCGTCACAGAAGCACAATTGGCCGCTTCCTCTGGCATTCCCCCATAATTCCAGGGTACAGTCTTTAGACTACTTATAGGGATTTGTGGCCTTGCCGCAAGGGTGATGGGCCTCGGAGCCGTCAACTTGACAGGTGCCTCTGTGCTATTCGTACTTACCCCTATCAACCTGATGGGCGCTACCCTTGCACTCCCATGATCATGTATCACGTTGATCAGTTCCTCAATTTTCTGCACATAGTTCAACCTTGGCGGCCCTCCAGCTTCACTCGCCCCCGTCGCATTGACTCCCCCCCCCATCATGTCTTGGCAGGGGATTTGCCTTAACATTCGGGGAGTCCGGCTGATCCACCACAATTTCCCCATTGTCAATCAGGTTTTGGATTCGATGCTTCAACGTCTAACAGTCTTGTGTATCATGGCAGGGGAACTGGAGTGGTATGCACACCGCTTGCTCGGGTCAAACCTTCTACCCTTTGGGTCACTCGGGGGTGCCAAACCAACTATCTACTTTTGGGCTAATAACACCGCTAATACCCGTTCAAGAGGCTCCCCGAGCGGGGTGAATACTCGATTTTGCGAGGCTTCATGTCTCCTTCGCCCCTCTGCCCTCTGATCTGTGAAGTTGGGCTGTCGGGATGGCCCTACCCTCTGCACCTGTACCGGAAGATGGCTTTCTGCCTTTCTGGACGAGCCTTGAAGGATGAGGGAAACATCCTCCTCTTTTTTCTTTTGCACCCTTCGGGAGGTGCTGCCATAATTTCCACTCTATATTTGCTCCGCAGCCATTTCCAAAGCAGTGAAATCCCGGATTTTGCCAGATTTCAAACCCATATCCACCATCTCTCCATGTTTAATCATTTCAGCAATGGGTCTTCCAATCCCCGAGATGACTCGTTCATAATACGGTGCCTCTTGAATGTCTACAAAAGTCATCACCATCTCTGATTCGCTCATCGGGGGGGTCACCTGCGCGGCCATGCCCCTCCATCGTTGCGCATATTCCCTGAAGGATTCCCTAGGTTGTTTCTTTACTTTTGTCATTTGGTACCTGTAAGGGGCCATCTGGGCCTGAAGCTGTATTGGGTTAAGACGGTATGGGCCAGTTCTCCCAGTTGTGGATTCGGGTGTTGTCAAGGCGGGCATACCAAATTCTTGCCTCCCCTGTTAAGCTTTTCTGGAACAGCTGCATTCTCAACCCTTCATCCTCGGCATAAGACCCGAGCTCTCCAATGTATATTTTCAAGTGTGTGTAGGGGTCTCCCTTTCCATTGTATTTTTCAAACTCGGGGATTTTAAATTTCTCCGGTTATCTGGCTCCGGGGAAGACACATAAATCTGAATAATTAACCCTGCCAAGGGACCCTATGCCTTTCATAGATTGGATGGTTTCCTCCATTTGTCTCATTTTCTTCCGCAGGTCATCTGTATCTCCCTCCTCCGGGATAGTAATCACTGTCCTGTTGGGTATGGGAACGGCCCTTGGGATGACTGGCTCGTCCTTGAATTGGGATTGGTCTTCCTTAAACAGGTTTGTACCATTTTTAGGGGGATTCGAGTCACCCCCTGGCGGTGGAATATTGTGTGGTCCTTGGTTTGGCGGATCCTTCCTGATTAGGAACTGCTCTCTTAGCATTGTGGCCATTTCCATCATCTGTTTTTTAAAGTCATCAAACTCCTCCCGAGATATGGAACTATGATTTGGAAGATCAGCCATTTCAGAAGTAGAAACCTGGGCTTTCTTAGACTGCGAACGGGTTTGAGGAGCAATCCTACAGAAACCAAGGTTTGAAGTTTAGTCTTGGGGGAGTAAAAAATGTGGATGCATGTTGAAGCTGTAATTTTTGGTGTTTAGGGGTTTTTTAATCTTTCCCTGCAAAACAGAAAGTTAGTAGTCCTCTAATGCAATGACAAATGCTAGACATGGCTTTATTATGCTCCTCAGCCGTTCCCTGTAAAAGATAGAGGTTAGTAATTTCTTCTGTCGAAAGGAGGCGTATATGAATGACATCATGATATTTACGCGTGAATGTAAAAAGGCATGAAGAGACTTTTCCTGCGTTGGGTTAATCTGAGGCTGACCTATCCTAGGATTACTCTCACGGGCTGTTCGGCATGAAGGTTCCCAAATCTTCGCAATCTACTCGTCTGAATCCTTTCGATTGGAGCGGATTTGGGTGGTGTGTTTTCTGAGCCATCTCCGGGGAGCAGCCCCTTCGAGTCCAGTAATAAGCAACCGACAGGTTCGCCTCAGGAGGAGGTACTCTCTCAACATACATCCACATTCATCGTCCTCACCGTATGCAAGTGATTATTTAAAAGTAAAGTAATTTCATTCAAATATTCACTTATTGGTCAAAATACACATTCACACCATAAAACGTATAAAAGTCGAAACATCGCATACACACACATATTCACGAATTTTAAAGGATAGGATAGCATCAAGACTTGAACGCGGCTTAAGCCCTCTAATGTCCCCAGCAGAGTCGCCAGCTGTCGACTCCGGGTTTCGCTTCGTGTGTCCTTTTAGTATTTTCCATTTCTAGCCTCTTGATTAAATGATTTTTTGGAAAAGATCGGCATTAATGTCGACGGGGTTTTGAAAGATCGTTTTTTTATGATGAGCCAATTAACCAGAGTCGCCAGTTGGTATATTTGAAATGGATGTACCAACTCATCCGAGTTTTCGTTTTTTAGGAAATCGCTGGCTCATATGTGACTCCGAATTAATTGGTCTGCGAACCGAGATTCATAGAGTTCGGGGGCTTGCTTAAGTGAGGGGAAGGTGTTAGGCAGCCCTCGACTTCCGTGAAATACGGTTACCGCAATCTTGATGCTGTCCTATCTTTTAATTCATGAAATGTGTATATGTGCAGGTGTGTGTGTGTGTGTGTGTGTTTATGTGAATGTTGTGGTGATTTTGTATGAAAGAATCATTTGGATTTTTGGGAAAGTCGTGCTTTAATTTGGGAACGCTTCGGAATGTCTTTTCGGCCTACACGAGAAAGCTTTATGAAAGAGGTTTGATTTAAATTGTCAAAATTAGGAGATTTTCATTAGGTGACGTTTTGGCAAAAGAGGATTTTATTAAGCCTTAACAAAAATAGGAATCGAGATTTATACGTTGCTTTCATAAATGATGGGCAATTTCTAGGATCTCTTTCGCCCTATACATCAAGGTTTAATAAAACCTTTAATTTCTTTTATAAAACCCATTTTTGTGACATTTAAAAAATAACCCCTTTTTTAGCTTTCTCGTAGAATAGGATTCAACTTTCATTACCCTTTCCAATTTTTAGCCTCGTGATGCTAATATCCTACTTTGATTGATTTTAAAAAAGATCTTTATCGTTTTAATCTCTTGAAACCATTTTGGTGTCACGAAATATAATCAAACATAAACATACGTTGGGGCTATCCATGGGCATGTAAGCCATCAAAATATCCCCAAACGCCAACAATCACATATTCCACTAATACAGGGCCTTAAACCCGATTCTCGTCTTAACGTCGTTTTAAGGCCCAACGGTTACATATTACAAAAACGAGCACCTTGAATCTATACATACATCAAAACGTCCATTATCGGATTTGAACCACGGGGTCGCGTTCCTAGGCTCACACGAGATTATGACATGCCACAAAATGAATACTACATAATTAACCAACCCGGATTTATCTAATACACCATGATATCCTAAAATGACAATCTAAATAAATTACACCCAATGAACCACCATAAACAAGCTAGAAATTTCATCAATTGGATATCCTCGGGTTATTAGGAAGAATTTCGTTCCGATGGAACCCTCACCAATAATCCCTAATCCATGATTATTCAACAAGATACATGAAAGTTACATCTAATTTACTCAATCAATATGACATGAATTGCTAGAACAAATAGAAATTTTCACCTTGTAATTGATCTCAAATGGATGTGAACTTGTGTATTTGAATAGGATAAGGAGTGTATTTGATACAACAAAAATCAGAAGAATTAAATCCTCTCTTTTTTTCTTCTCCTTTCTCCCTATTTTGTTGCAAAATCTAGCTATTTTCTCTCTATTTCCGTGTTTTGCTGCTGCAGAAATTCTTCTTCTTCCAAAACTGCTGAACTCTCTCCAACTCCCTGTATGCTGCACGAAACTGGGCTGAAATAGGCTGGCTGGCCGCCTGCCTTCCACTCACCACGATTTCGAGTTCCGTGTTTCGGGATCCGTGTTTTCAAAAGGCGCACTATTTGGCCGCAGATCAATCCGCGGCTGGACGGTTTGATTTTCTCGTTTTCCGTGCCATGCCTCGATTTTCGTGCCGTAACGTCGGTTTTTGCTGACAGGCTCGTATTCGGCAGTTCGGGAATTTCCGGGAGACGTGCCACCTCATTCGGGGATGTCTGTTTCGGATAGCCTAATTGTCACGTCAGCTCTGGTCGCCAAACATTGCGGTGGTGACGGGCGCTCGCACTTGTGCCCCCTCCTTCGCTCCCGCAAGCCGGTTCAATTGACGATTTTGCCCTCCTGTCATGGTTAGTACAGGGAACGCAAAATTTGGGTGTCTACATTACCATTATGTTTGCAATGAATATACAAGGCTTGATGTTGATCAGTCATATTCTGGAGATGATCATTGTAAGACAGTGATAAACATCTTTAGGTACTTAACCGGTACTGAAGATGTGATCATGATTCATGGTAGGTCTGAATTAAAACTAGAGGGCTAAACAGACTCAAGTTTTTTCAAACTGACCAAGACGATAATAAATCCACTTTAAGATAAAGCGTTACCTTGAATGGTGATGCAGTGAATTGGAAAAGTTCCAAACAGCAAAGAGTTGTTGGTTTAGTGACAAAGACAAAGTATATAGTTGTAAATGAAGCTGCAAGTTGATTGTTTGGATGAAAAGTTCATTACAGAACTAGGAATAGTTCCTAAGTCTCATCTTGGATTCAAACATGTGTTGCGACACTTTCATTTGATTAGTTGAATCATCGAAAGAGGAGAAGTCACTATAGAGATAGTGGACTCTCAAGAACAACATTGCATATCCATTTGCTGAAGCTTTATCCAAACAGCAAGATGATCGTCACTTAGAGAAGAAGGGTATTAGATACCATGGCGATTGGCTTTAGTGCAAGTGGGAGATTGAAAGTAGTATGCACACAAGCCAATCATATTTGATATGATGTAGCATATACTTTGTAATCTTATTCGGTTATTAAAGGCATTTTACATTATCTACATGGTGCTGTTATATTAAATGTGATAAACCCATAGTTTTGAGCAATGCTTTTAGAATCATGATGGGGATCATGCTAATGAGATCTAAATTCTAGATAGCTCACAAACTAAAATCGTTCCTAATCAACAGATTACTAAAAAAGGGGATTAGTGAATCCGGATAGATTAGTACATACGTTGCTTGCTCTTATAAAACGGATGATTGATCTCATAATCATTTATGTGGAGACACTAAAGCAAGTATGTAGGTGTTTATTAGAGAATAAGTTCACTGAACGTGGCTCGCTAAGGAATACATAATGAAGTTTTACTCGCCTGTCAATAAGAATTCCTCTAGTGATAGTAGTACAAGTGATCCTTGGACTTGAGATCATCATAGTATCTTGTGTAGGATGAGTTATACTTTGACATGTTCCTTAAGACCCTTAGGGTATATCAAAGCGTATGATTGGGTATAATAAGTTGCACATGGAGATAGGTGAATGGTCAATAAAGAATCTACCACTTCTAGTAAAATGAGTGAATGTCCTATGTGATTCGATAAATGACGACTCAAAAGTCTTTGGCCAAAGCAGAATGAAATTAGAAAGGAGTTTCTAATTTGCACTAATCAGAGTTGTGCATTTGAGAATCAAAATACATATAATTAAATAAAATAAGACTTGACAGTAATTTCATGTCTTATATTTAATTGGGACATTGTATGGTAGAAGGATTGAATTGTACGGTAACTATTCACTGAAAGGTTCTTGTGTGATTAATGTTGAAATCTATATTATCTCGAAAGTCGTTGATCGCTAAGGGAGCTTACCCTTATTGTGGAATAACTATTATTTATTTAAATGAATTAAATAGTTAATTTATTTATTTAAATAAAGTTAGAATTATTCTAATTGATTTATTCACAACCGGTTTAATATGGAGAACCTAAAGGGTCACACCGCAAAAGGAAAATAGTTATTTAAGAAGTAAATGACATAATTGTAATAATAAGTTAAGTGTATTTAATTTAGTCTATGGAGACAGAATAAATTAAATAGCTTAATATTTATTATTTAATATTTTAGAAATATTAAATATAAATTAATAAGAGGAGTCTTATTATTGTTATTATTATTATTTAGTTCCTAAAAGGGTCTGGGAATTAATTAATAAAAATACTCTAACAAATTCCTAATTGGATTAGGAGTTTAATTAATTAAAGAAGTTTAATTAAAATAAAAACCCTAATCCTAAATAGTTGAGGAGGGTTCCCTATATCTATAAATAAGAAGAGTCTTATCATGATTTAGGGTTAGACAGTTACACACTCTTCCATAAGAATTGGAGAGAGAGAAAGAGTACTTGTAATTTCTATAGAGATAGAAACAAAGGTTTTGCCAACACCCATCTTCTTGAACAACTATTATTCCTTGGTGGATCACCTCTAGAGGCCATACACTTGGGTGGCTAACGTTGACCAAAGGAAGGAATTTAATCGGTGGAATTCAAGGAGAACGCGAAGGAATTGGACGTGAACTTGTATATGAGGAAGCTTTGATTCATGAGGACATAATTCTATATCTCTATCTCTTTCGTTTAATTGATAATTGATCACAAGGATGATCATGGTGATGGTTTGTATGAAAAATTTTAAAATCTGTTTTATTACGCTTTCGCACTATTTATGTAATTTGATTGCATGTTCGCGCTATATACAAACCTAACAGGTGCAACCGACCTTGAGATGTCGCCGATCTAGGGGTACTGCGGCCGATCTAGTGAGGGGAAAGAACGGTCAGGAAGGTCATTTTTTCCTTTATTTTTCTCTGCGGCTGGTGAAATAAGAGTGAGAAAGCTTGGGAGGGACGCAAATACATGTGTTTAGCATTTGTGGTCTATTCCAGCCTTATCTCTTTTTTTCTTTTTTTTTTATGAACAAAGTATGAAATTTTAAAGTTTAAATTATTATAGATTTATTTCCTTTGATTAAAAAAATAGTCGATATTATAAGTTACTTAAAAAATATTATTAAAAATAAATTTGTTACTATAAAAAATTAAATTTATTTATATTACAATTTATATTCACCACAATTAATTCTAAAAAATTTATTTAGAACAAAATAGTGATCAATTTTATCTCTCGCAAAAAAACCTCTGAACAATAACATATAGTGAGTAATAGTTTATTCATTAATAATTTTTTTTCCTCGCAAATTTTCGTCATAAATTAGCGTCAAATATCTTTCTACCACCTCAATTTTGCGAAAGAAAAAAATATAAATTCTGAAGAATTTTTTTTCGCTAATAACTATAGTCACTATATTTTTTTCTTCACTGTTCCTTCGCTAGAAAGCTCCTCATGTGAAGGAATGAATTTCTTCACAAAATTTTCTTTGCTACATCCATAATTTCTTGTAGTATAGGTTAGTAATAACTTAATTATGCTTAAGTTTCATAATTAAGGTTTAGAAATTTTATAATTAGGTTTAGGGTTTCCTAATTAGGTTTAGGGTTTCCTAATTAGGGTTAGGGTTTTCTAATTTATGATTTAGTGTTTCAATCCTCCAATTAAGTTTTAATTTTAAGTTAATGATTCATAATTTATATTATGATTCATTACTTAAGATTTAATTATATCAATTAGGGTTCTTGTGCACTAATTAGGATTTCGGTTCGCAAATTCAGTTAACAATTGTCAATTAGGGTTTTATAATTAGGGTTTATAATTCATATTATCATTTTAAACCCCTAATTAACTTATTTAGGTTTTTATCAGTTAATATATTATTATATTAACTTCGAAGTACGACAAATCACTTTGTTATTCCTAAGCACGACACAACAGCTTACTGAAAATAATTTGCCGGGATGCTTCTCGGTGAAATCGTAGAAAGCACAACAATTATTTTGTCAGTATAAGCACGACTAAGCAGCTTCGAATTTTTTTTATTTGACCTAATTCTTTATTAAAATATACGATCACATAACACAGAGTCGGAATAAGAAATTTCATTTAATAAAGACATAATTTATAGATACGAATCTTATCAAAGTGTGGAATATCACAAAAGCACTCCGATTTTTGTGTCGACCGGGGGCAATTTGGACGATTCAAAGAAGTGAGGAGCTTCATATTTTATCAAATGAACTAAGTAGGTATGGCTTAGCATGGAATTATTTCACATGTGCTAACGTATTGCCATCTACGCGAGTCCAAGAAATAAACAAAGACCGAGCAACCATGCTTTATGCCATTGTGTCAGGAAAACGGATAGATGTTATGTAATAACCCAATTTTTTTAATAATAATACTAATAAATAAAATTATATATATATATTTTTTAAAGCATATTGTTTGAACTTTGTCTTTTATTTGGGTCAAACTAGTCTTTTAATTTATGTGGGCTAATAAGTATTAATAAGTGATGAATAGATTAATTTGATAAAATTGAGCCTTAAAAGTAATTGGGTTTAATTTATATTTGTGTAATTTTAAATTCTATTAAAATTAAGCATATTAATAAAACATAGTAATTAATAAATAAATAACTAAAACCTAATCTTCTTCACTTACATCTGATACAAACTAGTTAAGGAGAGAAACGAAAGAGAGGCGGGGCTCAAAAAGGGAGAAAAGTAAAAGAAACGAAAAGGTATTATAACTTTACTATTAATAATGAATTGCTTTAAATGGACTTTGATTGGCGTATTGCATTCTGAATCTCAATCCATTTATTGGTTGTTTTCATAAATTGAATTGATTAAGTATTATGTTTGGAATGGAGGGTACTAAATTTACTTTATATATATAAGGAATAAACCTACTAGTCTAGTTAGTCATTTACTTTCAATATTGTATAGGTATATATGTAATAAGTTTGTACGTTTCTGTCATGTATGAAGGAATTGAATTGGTTTTCACTTTTAAATAAAGTTAGTAAACTTAAGGTATGAAACTCACTTCATAATTCCTTTTAAAATTTGTAAGAGGTTATGTACTGAGCTATTATGTTATAATAATAATAATAATAATAATAATAATAATAATAATAATAATAATAATAATATGGGTTTCTGAAAGGGTTAGAGATGAAAAGAACAATTTTGCAAACGTACTTATATTAATTATTATTTTGTTTAATTAGTTCGGACGGAAGGAGTTTAACGAGGTATATTTGGAATATAAATTTTGGGTATTACGTTGCTTATTTCAGGTACGGATTTTCGTACTCCTTCAATAATACTCTTATGAAATTTATTTAGTTCGTTTTGTTCTTCATTTCGATTTCCGTTATTATTTCACATAATTATTTATTGTGAAATTCATTTAATAGTTTCATTTTAGAGTTGATACATAGGACTCTTATTTGTACTCTATGAATTAGATTATCATGTCTAGTATTTATTTTGATATTTGTAGAGCGGTACATGTTGTTACCTTCTTTTTGAGACATTATGATTATGATTTGATCTGGTTCAACATATACATATAGAACCCTTTTTGTTGGTATTGGGTCACATGTGTTGTGACATGGTATCTTTGTTAAAATATACCGTAGGATATACATGAGCTATAACTACCTGTGGGGGTACCACAGGCATGTCTTCTTGACACGAGAGACATGACACTTCTGTGACAGTGTGATCAGTCCACGACGTCTCCATTTTGGGCTCCGGAGGAGGTGGGCCATTTGATGTTTTTGTTGTGGGAGGCGTATGAGTCGACCTTAGTATTTTGTTCTGCGGATTGGTGATGTTGTGTCAAACACACCTTTTCGATTTGCATACATTTGGATTCGCGGTCCAATATGTGATTTGCCTGTGTGGCATTATTTGATTTGCCTGTGTGACATTATTTTGATTACCTGTTTGGCATTATTTGACTTGCCTGTGTGGCAAGGTATATTTTTGAGCGCAGTATGAAATTATAAACACCCAACCATTTGATTCAGCCTATTAATTCATTGTGTTATTTTTACTCGGTTCTGCTCAGCTCAATTAGTTGAGTTGGTTATTTCAGTTTATTATTTTTGAACCCTTCTGTTTGTTTTGTTAATTCTGTTAATTCAGATATATTCTATTCAGATTTTGGAGATCATATTTTCGTCGATATTTAAGTTTGAGGCTTTATTCAGTATTTTGTCTCAGTTAGTTTCGTATTTTAGTTATACATCTATGTATATCTATATTCGTAGTGGAAATTTGGCTCATGCCGTGGATCCGCCCAAGCTTGATTTCCGTGATCTCCATCCACACTCGGGCTAGTTATGTCCTCATCATTCCTCTCCTCTTGAAAAGGATTTGCCTTCAAATCATCACCTACATCAAACGGACTTAGATCAGAAATATTAAATATTGCACTAACATTATACTAACTAGATAAATCTAATTTGTAGGCATTGTCATTGATGTGCTTGATGAGTGTGTTTTATATACACAAATTAGGTGCTTTTGAGCTTGATAATTTGTAAATCCTAAGTCATTTCGTTTGGTTTCATGTGTTTCATCTTATTGTTGTCAAATGTAGTTTTGTATTGCTTTTATATATTTTTGCATGCTTTTATGTGTTTTTACGTTGTTTTGTAGGAATTAAAATAAAAGCCCTTTGGAACAATGCGTTTTCGGCTTGAATTTAGCATTTCAGCTGCTTGTTTCTCGATTTCACCCATGCTCCAATCTGAATCTCTCAAAACTCAAAGAACAAAAGTTGTAGATCTTTGTTTTAGCGTTCCAGAACATCTTGCATCATCTAATTGGAAGTTCGTATGAGAAAGTTATGGTCATTTTACCATCGGATTTATCATAAATTTTACACAGCGGCCACTTTGAGCTCAATTTCACCCTTTCTCCAGCCATTATCTTTTCGAACTTCAGTTATGAAAGTTGTAGAGATACTTCTTAGCTTTCCATATCCTCTTGAATTGCCTTATTTTGAGTTCGTATGAGAAAGTTATGACCATTTTACAAACAAAAGTCAAAGTTGAGTCGGGTGACAAGAGCGGGGCGCGGACGCGCGGAATGGGCGCGGCCGCGCGGCGCCAAGCACCAGGTAGCCAGCGCGCGCGCGCGGCGTGGTAGTGCGACAGGCGTCAAGGGCTTGGTGCGGGCGCGGCAGGTAGCGTGCGGGCGCGCCTATTCGTGCTGAGTGTGATCTTTTGAGCTCCAAGTGCGATTCCAGCTCACTTTTTGACCAAAAATATGATGTTTGGCTAGGGTTTTTCGTGGAGACACTATATAATATCTCTTTGGACTTCATATTACATATCTAGAGATTGGGAGGCTGCCATATACATCAAAATAGAGAGCAAAACTGCTGCAATACAAGGAAAAATTCAGCAAAAGCTAAGGAGCAAAAGAAAAAAAGAGTGCTAAAGGAATAGGAAAAGATAGAAATTGACATCAACCAAGCAAGTAACATATGAATATCTTCAAAATGGGTTTTATCATCTCTAGCTTTCCTTTGAATTTGTATTTTCATTTCATGATGAACACCATGTGTTTGATGTTTTGCTTAACTACCATGAACTAGAGCCTATATTCTAAGATTTCAATGGAACTCAACACATAGTTTGAATTGACTTCTCTTTCTTTGTTATTAATTACTCATTTGTGAATTGAATATCATAATTTATGCTTCATATCTTAATTTCCTAGCTAGTAATTACCGTGGGAACCTATATGAACTTCACGAACGGATTATAGTGTTGAGACCTCGTTATGATATCATGCGAGAGTTAAAGGTTATTATGGATAATTGATAATGATTTAGTGACGTGTGTCTTATTAATTATCCTCGATGAAAGGTAACTTCATAGTATTTAGGATAGACATATACCTAGATACCGTGTACAACCAATGGAGAATCTATTCTTAATGAATTCCTCTGTGAAAGTGGGTAATTGAAAGGACGGTTAATTAGATTTAGTGACACGTGTCTTGTTAATTGTTCTTGAAATTGGTCTCTTGATAGTGTGTAGGATAGACATATACCTACATGCCGCATTAGGAAAATTCGAATTTGACCATCGACAACGGCTTATAAGTAACTTTGATTTCTCGGTTGGCATTTCTATGTTGTTAATTAGTTCAAATGAGAGAGTTAAGATATTCAAATGATGTTGGGGGAAATTGCAATCTTAGACTTGTTAATATTAGAGTTTAATTATCTTATAAGCTTTCCGTATTTACTTGATTATTATTATCTTAGTTATTACAAAACAACAAAAACTCAAATCATCAATTGTCTGAATAAAATCGCGACGATATATAGTTGGTACTTGGGATACACTAGAGATAATTCCCTGTGGGTTCGACAACTCTCTTATCACTTTATTACTTGTTGGCCGCGTATACTTGCGCGTATTTTTTCGGTTGCAAAATCGACCAACAATGCTTAAGGACTTGAAAAGATCCATCTCCCCTAGAACATAACTTTGAACGCCTTTGAGTTGGAAATCTCTCTTTTCTCATGTGTAACCAAACCTAATCTCCCAACTCATGTTCCGTCTTTTTCTCGATGTTGAGCCTAGCTTTTCTCATGTATCTGCTTAAAAAAATCAGTCTTTTTCTTTTCATCCATGCTAATTTATTCAGAAACAGGTAATGGAGATAAATCCAATGGAGTTAAAGGATTAAAACCGTACACAATTTTAAATGGAGAAAAATTAGTAGCAGAATGAATTGAATGATTATAAGCAAACTCAACATGAGTTAAACATTCCTTCCAACGCTCGAGATTTTTTTTAATGATGGCCCTCAACAAAGCAGATAAAGTTCTATTTACTACCTCGGTTTGACCATCAGTTTGCGGATGACAAGTAGTTAAAAATAATAATATAGTATCTAACTTACACCACAACATCTTCCAAAAGTAACTTAAGAACTTAATATCCCTATCAAAAATAATTGTTTTAGGCGTACCATGGAAACAAACTATTTCTCTAAAGAATAAATCAGCAACATGGGAAGCATCATCAGTTTTGTGACATGGAATAAAATATGCTATTTTTGAAACCCTATCCATGACCACGCTTAGACCTAGCTAATCCTAACACAAAATTCATAGAAATATCAATCCAAGGTTCACTAGGTATAGGAAATGGTGTATACAATCCATGGGGTTGAACACGAGATTTTGCTTGACGACAAGTAATGCACCTATCACATATTCGTTTTAGATCCCATTTCATATGTCACCAATAAAAGTGTTCTTGCAAAATAGCCAAAGTTTTAACCACACCAAAATGACCCATTAAACCACCCCATGTGATTCTTTAACCAACAACTCTTGTAAAGATCAAGCAGATATGCACAATTTATTTTCACGAAATAAAAACCCAACATGCTTAAAGTACTTACCTATTGCATTCTTTTCACAAGACTTAAACACTTCACGAAAATCATGGTCTAAAGCATATAATTCCTTAATTTGTTCAAAACCAAGTAACTTTGTATCAAGAGTCGACAACAGCCCATACCTCCGCGAAAGAGCATCTGCAACGACGCTCTCCTTACCTTTCTTGTATCGAATGGCATATGAAAATGTCTCGATAAACTCCATCCATCGGGCATGTCTCTTGTTCAACTTATGTTGACCTTTTAAGTACTTCAATGATTCATGATTGGTGTGAATCATGAACTCCTTAGGCCACATGTAGTGCTGCCATGTTTCCAATGCTTGAACCAATGCGTACAACTCCTTGTCGTAAGTAGTGTCGATGCCGGGAGGAATCCGCTTCCGTGGTGATTGTTACCCTTTCCGATTTTAGCCTTTTTATTAGATGATTTTGGGGAAAAGGTCGGCATAAATGTCGACGGGGTTTTGAAAGATCATTTTTTTTATGATGAGCCAATTAACCCGAGTCGCCAGTTGGTATATTTGAAATGGATGAACCAACTCATCCGAGTTTCGTTTTCGTAAATCGCTGGCTCATATGTGACTCCGAATTAATTGGTCTCATAGAGTTCGGGGGCTTGCTTAAGCGAGGGGAAGGTGTTAGGCACCCACCGACTTCCGTGAAACACGGTTACCGCAATCTTGATGCTTTTCCTATCCTTTAATTCTTGAATGTGTGTGTGTATGCACGTGTGTGTGTGTGTGCCTATGTGAATGTCGTGGTGAGTTTGCGTGAAGAAACCATTTAGGTTTTGATGAAAAGTCGTGCTTTCTTTTGAGAATGCTTTAGAATGTCATTCGGCTTATACGAGGAAGCTTTATGAGAAAGGTTTGATTTTAATTGTCAAAAACTTACGAGATTTTCATTAGGTGTCGTTTTGGCAAAAAAGTTTTCTAAACCTTCGTCAAAATAGGAATCGAGATCTATACGTTGCTTTCGTAAATAGCATGATGGGCAACTTCTAGGATCTCTTTAACCCTATGCACAAAGATTTAATAACACGTTACTTATTTTTATAAAATCATTTTTGTGATGTTTGAAAACGATTTTTCCTTTAGCCTTCTCGTTAAATAGGAATCGACATTCATTAGCATTTCCAAATTTTAGCCTCGTGGTGCTAATAACCTACTTTGATTGATTTTATATAAATCTTCATTGTTTAACCTGAAATCAATTTTTGTGTCACAAATCAAACCAAACATTAAAATGCGTGGGGGCTATTCATGGGCATGTAAGCCATTCGAATAACCCCAACGCCCACAATCACATACTTCACTATTACGGGGCCTTAAACCCGATTTTCGACTTGATATCTCTTTAAGGCTCGACAATTACATATTTACAATAAAGGGTAGATCGGCCCTATTACATACACCCAAGAATGTCCATCATCGAATTTGGACCACGGGGTCGCGTTCCTAGGCTCACATCCAAAATTACTACATCACTATAACGAGCTAAAAATCATCAAATGGATATCATCGGGCCTTTAGGAAGAATTTTGTTCCATTTGGAACCTTCACTAATAGTCCTCCATCCATGGATTCACCATAATATACAAGGAAAACTACATTTGATATAACCCAAATGACCAAAAGTTTAACAAAATGATATAACAAAAATGCTATAAAAGAGGGATTTTCAACTTGCAAATGACACCACAATTCGTATAAACTCGTATATTAATTAGAGTAAAGAAAGTATATGATACAATCTAACAATAGGGATATAAATCCTCACTTTTTCTCTCTTTTTTCTCCCTAACTCGCTGCTGCTGTTGCTATTTTCTTCCTCTCTCCCAATTCTTCCGCGCCCGCCGCGCACTTCAGCCGCTCAGCCGCCCGCCGCGCACTTCAATTATTTTAATCATTGGCCGCAGATCAATCCGCGGCTGGGTGGGCTGATTTTCTCGATTTTTGGGCCGCACCTCGATTCTCGTGTCGTGACGTCGGTTTTCGCCAACAGGCTTGTATTTTGCAGTCCGGGAATTACTGGGAGACGTGCGACATCCTTCGAGAATGCTCATTTCGGACGGCCTTGTTGTCCCGTCGGTTTTAATTTGCAAATCGTCGCGGTGGCGTCGAGTGTTCGCACTTGCGCCCATCCTTCGTTCTCGTAAGCCGGTTCAATGGATGATTCTGCCCTCCTGCCAGGGTTAGTATACGAAGTGCAAAATTTGGGTGTCTACAGCTGCCCCTCTTTATCATGTTTATGAAATGTCAAATGAAATGAACATGATAAAGAAGTAGACACACGATGCATGAATGATAGTGCATAAGAATGACAGTACATACATGAGGCAACACTTATAACTTATGATGCAACACAAGATGTAAGGCATGCAAAACATTTGTGGAGGTGTCAATGTATCACTCCCTGACCGCATTGTTAGTCATCGAATTTCGTCTTCCAATCGATCGTCTCGTTTGCGCCGGGTCTCGTATCCGGTCGCTAGTCTCGTAATCGCCGGGTCTCGTATCCGGTCGATTGTCCTGTGAGTGCCGGGTCTCGTATCCGGTCGCTCGTCTCGTAATCGCCGGGTCTCGTATCCGGTCGATTATCGTGTGAGTGCCGGGTCTCGTATCCGGTCGCTCGTCTCGTCGGGGCCGGGTCTCGTATCCGGTCACCCATCTCGTAATCGCCGGATCTCGTATCCGGTCGATCGCCTCGTCGGGGCCGGGTCTCGTATCCGGTCACCCATCTCATAATCGCCGGGTCTCGTATCCGATCGATCGTCCTGTCGGGGCCGGGTCTCGTATCCGGTCACCCATCTCGTAATCGTCGGGTCTCGTATCCGGTCGATTGTCTCGTTGGGGCCGGGTTTCGTATCCAGTCACCCATCTCGTAATCGCCGAGTCTCGTATTCGGTCGATCGTCTCGGGGCCGGGTCTCGTATCCAGTCGATTGTCTTGTCGGGGCCGGGTCTCGTATCCGGTAACCCATCTCGTAATCGCCGGGTCTCGTATCCGGTCGATTGTCTTGTCGGGGTAGGGACTCGTATCCGGTCACCCATCTCGTAATCCCCGGGTCTCGTATCCGGTCGATTGTCTTGTCGGGGCCGGGTCTCGTATTCGGTCACCCATCTCGTAATCACCGGGTCTCGTATCCGGTCGATTGTCTTGTCGGGGCCGGGTCTCGTATCCGGTCACCCATCTCGTAATCGTCGGGTCTCGTATCCGGTCGATTGTCTTGTCGGGGCCGGGTCTCGTATCCGGTCACCCATCTCGTAATCGCCGAGTCTCGTATCCGGTCGATTGTCTTGTCGGGGCCGGGTCTCGTATCCGGTCACCCATCTCGTAATCGCCGGGTCTCATATCCGGCCGATTGTCTTGTCGGGGCCGGGTCTCGTATCCGGTCACCCATCTCGTAATCGCCGGGTCTCGTATCCGGCCGATTGTCTTGTCGGGGCCTGGTCTCGTATCCGGTCACCCATCTCATAATCGCCGGGTCTCGTATCCGGCCGATTGTTTTGTCGGGGCCGGGTCTCGTATCCGGTCACCAATCTCGTCATCGCCGGGTCTCGTATCCGGCCGATTATCTTGTCGGGGCCGGGTCTCGTATCCGGTCACCCATCTCGTAATCGCCGGGTCTCATATCCGGTCGATTGTCTTGTCGGGGCCGGGTCTCGTTTCCGGTCACCTATCTCGTAATCGCCGGGTCTCGTATCCGGTCGATTTTCTTGTCGGGGCCGGGTCTCGTATCCGGTCACCCATCTCCGAATCACCTTATTCCATCGCATTGTCATCAAAGGAAGTTATTCTCCTGACTAGCTTGAAAGGCATCCTTGGAGTTCGTCCTCGTACTTCGTTCTTGGCAGCCATCGCTTTTGACTCTGATAGGCTAGGACCTTGACACCCAACCTGCATGGATCACGTATAGAATTATCATCTATTCAATGCATGTGACACAACATTTAAAATGTAAATTTGATGAAAAATGACCCCTGTACAGTCTTTTGATACTGTTCTACAGATGTCATCATTTGTCGGGGTTTGCTTGGATCTCAGCCTTTCCCAGGGATCACTCACTTTTTGGATATCGGCCCTTCCCAGGGGTTGTTCACCACCTTGTTGTGGTTCGTTTGGATGCCTTCCCAGGATGCTCACCACCTTGTTGTGGTTTACTTGGATGCCTTCCCAGGTTCACTCACCACCTTGTTGTGGTTTGCTTGGATGCCTTCCCAGGGTGCTCACCACCTTGTTGTGGTTTGCTTGGATGCCTTCCCAGGTTCACTAACCACCTTGTTGTGGTTTGCTTGGATGCCTTCCCACGGTGCTCACCACCTTGTTGTGGTTTGCTTGGATGCCTTCCCAGGGTGCTCACTACCTTGTTGTGGTTTACTTGGATGCCTTCCTAGGTTCACTTCGGGTTTGGATACCAGCCCTTCCCAGGGTCATTGATTATTTGGATGCCAGCCCTTCCCAGGGGTCATTGATTGTTTGGATACCAGCCCTTCCCAAGGATCATTGATTGTTTGGATACCAGCCCTTCCCAGGGGTCACTTCTTGCTTGGATACCAGCCCTTCCTAGGGGTCACTTCTTGCTTGGATACCAGCCCTTCCCAGGGTCGTTGATTGTTTGGATACCAGCCCTTCCCAGGGGTCATTGATTGTTTGGATACCAGCCCTTCCCAGGGGTCACTCGATTTGATTTGAGTGATTTCTTGAAATGGGATGTGTGATCGGCTTCTGTCCTGGATCTCCCACCAACATCGTCCACGTACCATGCCGCAAAAGCCATCACAGTCTGATCATTTGTGAGGTCGAAAGCGACGTGCTTGTACTTTCCTGACGATTTTTATTTTGATCGTACCTGTATGCATGCAAAAGATGTTATGCATGATCTGGCAGATATGTTATGGACAGATGCATGTGCACAACATATGTTTAGATAGAAATGACCCATGTTCAGTCAAATGATACGATTCGACAGTCGTCGTTGTTTGCCAACATTTGATTGGATCACGCCTCATCGTGAAGTGTAGTTTCTAGACTTCAGCATTGGTTTGGTACTCTGCCTGTTCTTGGTCGTCTTCATTTCATCGAGTTGAGGCAGTCTGTTTCGCTCTCTGTGATGACCGACAGCTATGTTAGGCTCCTTGGCCTTTTGATCATTTCTGATGGCCGATATGCTGTTGTCCCGCATTATATCATCCTTGTGTATGCTTATGCACGTGGATCATTTGAATGTCGAGGCAGTGATAGTCAGGATTGGGGAGAGGCCCAATGATGAGAAGTTCTGTACAGCCTCAGCTTCCTTCCATTTCACGATTCTTAACTGCCCCTGCCTTGGCGCGTGTCGCTACCAAGAATTTCTATCGAAGACTCGCGATGTTGACTGTGCTGAGTTATCCATAGCTCTGCATGATCCTGCATATCAGATGAGTAATAAATGCCAAAACTTGAAGGCTCGGGCCGTTAGTGTTAGTTCAACACAAAGATATTATAATCTCGACAAAAGAGTAAATGCAGTTAAAGCACATGAAATTGAATGTCTGTTGATCGCACAATCTAGCAAGTTGTGAACCATGAATGTATCAGATTGGAAGTTATTTTCAATCCCTCACGAGTTGATGATTTTCTATTTAACGAGTTATGAAATCGTAAGAACACCTTCACGCATTCATGGTCATTGTACGTGAGTAAGGTCGAATTCAAAAGAACTACCTTCCCTCGTCAGAGGTATTCTGCCTCCATTCTCGACAACGTTCTTAGCAGGATTGACATCATATGACAAATACACTGTGCGATGCAGCATTCAGCAGGGTTTTCTCTTCCATGACTTCTTGTTTAAGGCTGAGAGTTTTTCGTATTATCTTTTCTCTTTATTAGCCCACCTCACTTGTCTCGTTTTCTTAGGCTATTCAAAGTTACCCATTTAACGAGTTTTGGACCAATGACTCCCAAACTAGACGGTTTTGGGGCATTAGGTGTACAGACACCCCTTCGGGTTTATTTACTTGAGTAACAAAGGCCACGGTTCGAGACAAGCTGGTGGTCTGCACCATTCATTCTTTGTTTGACCTTGCGCAAGATTCATTTTCTTAGGCTTGAGTTACCCATGTAGCGAGTGTTAGGCCGGTGACTCCCAAACCAGATAGCTTTAGGGCACCAGATGCAGAGACACCCCTTAGGCTTAATTACTCGAGTAGCCCATGCCACGATTCGAATCTTCTCGGGCCTCCTCTACTGTAATGCTCATTTTCTTAGGCTCTGAGTTACCCATGTAACGATTGTTAGGCCAGCGACTCCCAAACCAGATGGCTTTAGGGCACCAGGTGTAGAGACACCCCTCGGGCTTAATTACTCGAATAACCCAGGCCACGATTCGAGACATTAGCTTGATAATCATTTATTGTCTGACTTCTTGATATTAGCTCGATAATTATTGACTGTCTGACTACGTGTTAATTGCCATCAACGTCATCATAGTTTTATACCCCACAACTGAAAGTTTGTGCAATGCAAAGTGAAGACTGGCACATGAGGTCGATTCTGTCGCAAACGTTGCTTTGAATTAAGGCTTTGTACCTGATCCAAAGGTTGAATAGCCTTCTTCGTCTAATCATACTCACGATCGTGCTCCAAGGCTGCTTGTCAGAATTAATCTGATTCCTATTAAGTCAAATAAAATCCCCCTTCACGCGGGTCATTGTATCCCGGGAAAACTATGTTTGACAAATGCCAGATGATTGTATCGTTGAATATTGAAATGACATGAGGTATCATTTGATGATGATGGTGCATGTTGATGGGATTGTTGTATGGGTGCCAATTTGCACGTTATCATTTCCTGGGTAGTTGACAAATGCCCCAGTGTTAAGTTGCTTTTCTTGTGATCTCCCTCGTACTGGTTGCATCGGTATCTCACTGGGCTGACAAAAGATCCGGTCCTTTGACTTGTTAGGGGATTTTTGATTTATGAGATTTTTTTTTTGGTCGAATATGCCCCTACTCCGGGTTCTTTGTGATCGTTAGGGGTTCTGATGTTTGCTGGTGATGGTTTGGTCGAAGTCGGGTTTGGGTTTATCTTCGACCCATCCTTTGATCTCGTCAGGCGTATTGTCGATATCTGTCTCGTCCTGCTCAATCCCCATCAGATCGAAATCTAGCTCTATACCAAAATCGTGATCCTCCTTCAAATTTGGCCAAAATCGTGATCTTGGTTTGGAACTTGGATTGTATTGTAGAGCTACTCCTTAGCTTTCCAGAACATCTTGAATCGTCACAATCGGAGTTCAGATGAGAAAGTAATGATCGTTTTCCCAACGGACGTTGAACCTCAAAGTTTGGAGTTGTCATTTGCATAGCACTCACTTCAAGCCCAATTTCGACTTTGATCCAATCTGAAGCTCAATTATCAAAGAATGAAAGTTGTAGATCTCGTCGAGATCTTTGATTTGATATGTGGCAGGCCCCGTAACTCTTCTCGGATCAAAAGTTATGACCATTTTACCAACAGATGCTGCAGCAAAATTTTGTCTGGCGCGGGCGCGCCGATTCCAAGTGTATTTTGGGCGCGGCCGCGCAGGTCTGCAGAGTGAAAAACTTAGTTTCTGGCATTTGGGCCCGGGCTCGCTGCTTTCTAGGCCAAATATGGGCGCGACCGCGTTGGGTCGGGTTTTTAAAAGGCTTATTTTTGACCTGCATTGAATGGAACAAGGATTGTAACTTCTAATTGGTTTAGGAATTTAACTAAAACCTATGAATACATGATATGAAGCATAGAATGGGAGAGATTTTGCTACTTTTGCTAACCCTAGTTTGGGAGAAAGAGATGGAGGCTTGAAGCAATTGCAAGAGCACAAAGGATTCAATTAAGGACCTAAAGGAGAGACTCAAGGATTGCAATTACAGATTTTATTCTCTTCTCTATATCTTATTTTGTATTCTTGAATGCTTTATCAATTGTGGATTAAGGATTTTAATTCAATCATGAACTAATATCTTTTTAAGATTACAATGGAACTTATTGCGTAGCTTTTATTGTTATGCTTCCTTATTAATTATTGTTGATTATTATCGGATTGTCTATTATGATTTGTGATTAATTGCTTAATTATTTGATCAACAATTACCGTTGTAATCTTTATGAACTCGAGAGATGGATTATAAATTTAGACCTAATCATAATAGCATGTGATTGTGTTTTCTGCATATGATGGAATTCATAATTTGTGTTTAGGATAAAGATATGCCTATACGCCGCACGTAATCTAAAAGAGAATCTGAGCTTTAAATCATTTTTAATTGTAATTCACATAGAGATACGGTGAATTAGTTAACTAGGATGTTCATCTTAATTCTATCTTTTGTGGATTTAAGTTGATTCGTTTATGATACATCGAGAGATGATTATAAATATTGATGAGTTCTTGATTAACAATCCGGAATAATTAATATAATCTAATAGGAAGTGTATTAATTCAAGTGAAACATTAAGGGAAATTGTAATCTTAAGCCTTTTTATCTGAATTCAATTCTTGGTAGTTAGTAATTAGTTAGTTTAGTACTTTATTTTCAAAATTCAAAATCTTTTATCGAATTGTTTAAATAAAATTAATTTGATTATGAGTTAGTATTTGGTAATTATTATTAAATAATTCTATGTGGGTTCGACACTCTCTTGTCACTTTATTACTTGTTGACCGTGTACACTTGCACGTATGTATTGATTGCTAAATCGACAAACAAGTTTTTGGCGCCGTTGCCGGGGAATTAGTTTAATAATTTTTGCCATCATTAGCTTCAATCAAATTAGTCTTAATTTAATCATTTTGCTTTTATTTTAATTCTCTTCCTATATTTCACTCTTTTTAGGTACACCATGGCCAACTTTGACTGTCAATGGCCTTATACGAGAATGACTCAGCCAAAAGTGATAGGGATTTATGAAGTCGATGATTTATCTGTGCAGTTAGAGACACTTTCGAGGAAGTTTGATGCTTTAGCAACACAATCTATTCAAAGTGTAACGATGATTTGTGATTATTGTGCTAGAAACCATCTGAGTCACCAATGTACTATCAGTTTTGAGTCGGTATAGTGTGGTGGTGACTACCCCAACAATTATGCACATCCTAATAATTATCATCATAGTTGGGGGTATGATCCATATTTTTCATGGAGTCATAATAATCAAGTCCAGATCTTTGCTCCAAGCCAATCATACACTCCAGAATTTCAAGATTCAGCCTATCTACATGAAGAAGAAAGGAAACTAAGTTTGGAGGAGGCCTTGGCAAAGTTTATTACAGCTACGGACAAAAGAATGAGTGATCAGGATCGACTGTTGAACCAAGTGGATTTAAATATAAAAAGCCAAGCAGTGTCGATTCAAAATCTTGAGAAGCAGATGGGACAGCTTATCAACGCCTTCAAGAATAGTTATCATTGTGCATGGCCCAGTGATGTGGTTCTCGAGACTGATGGATTGCCCGCGCCAAAGCTGCAACCGGACGTGCTAATTGATGATAATTCTGATATGGAGGAGAATAGTGGGGATCAAGAAAACACAGCTGAAGTTGTGAGTTTCGACGCTGATGTACCGATTTTGTTAGTGCCCCATGTACCTTTTCCACCAAAGCTCAAAGATCCGGGTAGTTTTGCAATCCCCTGCCCACTTGGTAGTCATGTCCTTGGTAAAGCCCTTTATGACACGAGAGCTAAGACTACATTACAACCATGGTGGGATGAGAAAGAGAAGATAGAAGAAGAGCCCGTGGTGTTTGACAAGATTCAATGCCCTAATCTAATCACGAACACAACGGAGGAAGCAACTAGCTATTTTACAGTCGTAATTAGAAACCTATCTACAAAACGCAAACTAGGTGACTTTGAAACAATGGCCCCTACTGCAGCAAATCCCTCGAAAGCTACATTATTACTAATGGATGGAGGGTTCCTCAATTTTCGAAGGGGAATTGGATAGTAAATGGTGAAGTCGGGCTGACGACTTTAAAACAAGCGCTTCTTGGGAGGCAACCCAAGTTTAATTTTTTGTTTTAGTTTTTTTTTATTTTATTAGGTTTCATAGTAGTTAATAAATTTGCTTCTAATGTGTTTACAGGTTATTCGAGTCCAATTCAAGTGTAATGCCTTATTCATTCCAATGTGCCTACCCTATTCTTCAGACTTAGCAGACAAGGAGGAAGATTGCTATATTTTCAGGGAAGTCCTTTGCTTTATTTTTTCCTATTTTAGCCATTGAGGACAATATCTGGTTTAAGTTTGGGGGCGGTCTTGTTTTGTGTTATTTATTTTAGTTTATTGAGATTGCATGTTAGTTAGTATGTTTTTAGGTTAGGTGAGCAATGCTTTGATTTAAATTTGATTTTGGCCAATGATAAGAAAAAAATGGATTAATTTTTTTTAACTCCTGTGAAGTTGAGAAGCATGCTTAGTTTATATTTTGACCTATGAGTTGGGTTTACACTATTTGTGATCTTTTTGAACTTCAAAGCACATATCCATCTGTTTAGCTAGTTGTGTCTTAAGAAAAAAAAATGGTTGAATACTTGTGAAAGATATCATTTAAACTCTAGAAATCTTATTTGAGCTTCATTCAAAGCGAAATTTAGGCATTAACATAAGTTTGGGAAAAATCTTGGGTTATTGAAAATTTTAAAAATTGTGAAACCTTGCTGAGTTAAAATGATGAATCATGTGGTAGGTTAAGATGGAGCGTAAAACGCACTCACCCATAAACACATGCACGAGAAGGAGCGTAAAACGCACTCGTGCGAGAGAAAACGAGAGGGAGCGTAAAACACACTCGTTCAATGGGAAGTGAGATGGAGCGTAAAACGCACTCACTAAAAAGAAGAAAAAAAAATAAAAGAAAAATTGTGTTTTAAATTACTTGGGAAAGGGTTCAAATGTGCTTAAATGTATGAAATATCCTTTTGATCCTCTAAATTTTGTGTTTTGCCTTTATTAGTGGAGATTGATGTGAAAGCAGGTTTTTAGGGTTGATTTAAAAATCTTTTATAAGTATTTGATTATATGATCTAGTGTGAGTTATGGCTAGTTGAACATTTAGATGCACACACATGCACTTAAAGAATCATGAGTAGTTGTGAAACTGATGATTAGGTTGAAATTTTAGACTTTGCATGTTTTCGGAATTTTTTCTTGAGTTAACATTAGAATAAATCTTTGAGGCTATTATGCAAATTTGTATTGATTCATTGCTTGAGTCGTGTGAGTTGTTATTTAGAATTAGTTGTTATAGTTGTTGTTCTTAGTGTTTGCTTGAGTACAAGCAAAGATTTAAGTTTGGAGGTTTTTGATGAGTGGGTTTTACATCTATGAATTAAGTATGTTTGGCTTGATAATTTGTGAGTTCTTAAGTATTTTAAGTTAGAATTAGGTATTTATAGTGTTTTTATGTTATTTTGTAGGAATGAGCAAGGAAACGCAATTCGAACATCTTTTGGAGTACAATATGCGAGCAAATGCGAGAAGGGAAGATTGCAGGGCTTTTAACACTAGGTTGGATGTATGTTCTTGGTTTGGAACTTGGATTGTATTGTAGAGCTACTCCTTAGCTTTCCGGAACATCTTGAATCGTCACAATCGGAGTTCAGATGAGAAAGTAATGATCGTTTTCCCAACGGACGTTGAACCTCAAAGTTTGGAGTTGTCATTTGCATAGCACTCACTTCAAGCCCAATTTCGACTTTGATCCAATATGAAGCTCAATTATCAAAGAATGAAAGTTGTAGATCTCGTCGAGATCTTCGATTTGATATGTGGCAGGCCCCGTAACTCCTCCCGGATCAAAAGTTATGATCATTTTACCAACAGATGCTGCAGCAGAATTTTGGGCGCGGCCGCGCAGGTCTGCAGAGTGAAAAACTTAGTTTCTGGCATTTGGGTGCGGGCTCGCTGCTTTCTAGGCCAAATATGGGCGCGGCCGCGTTGGGTCGGGTTTTTAAAAAGCTTATTTTTGACCTGCATTGAATGGAACAAGGATTGTAACTTCTAATTGGTTTAGAACTTTAACTAGAACCTATGAATACATGATATGAACCATAGAATGGGAGAGATTTTGCTACGTTTGCTAACCCTAGTTTGGGAGAAAGAGATGGAGGCTTGAAGCAATTGCAAGAGCACAAAGGATTCAATTAAGGAGCTAAAGGAGAGACTCAAGGATTGCAATTACAGATTTTATTCTCTTCTCTATCTCTTATTTTGTATTCTTGAATGCTTTATCAATTGTGGATTAAGGATTTTAATTCAATCATGAACTAATATCTTTTTAAGATTACAATGGAACTTATTGCGTAGCTTTTATTGTTATGCTTCCTTATTAATTATTGTTGATTATTATTGGATTGTCTATTATGATTTGTGATTAATTGCTTAATTGTTTGATCAACAATTACCGTGGTAATCTTTATGAACTCGAGAGATGGATTATAGATTTAGACCTAATCATAATAGCATGTGATTGTGTTTTCTGCATATGATGGAATTCATAATTTGTGTTTAGGATAGAGATATACCTATACGCCGCATGTAATCTAAAAGAGAATCTGAGCTTTAAATCATTTTTAATTGTAATTCACATAGAGATACAGTGAATTAGTTAATTAGGGTGTTCATCTTAATTCTATCTTTTGTGGATTTAAGTTGATTCGTTTATGATACATTGAGAGATGATTATAAATATTGATGAGTTCTTGATTAACAATCCGAAATAATTAATATAATTTAATAGGGAGTGTATTAATTCAAGTGAAACATTGAGGGAAATTGTAATCTTAAGCCTTTTTATCTGAATTCAATTCTTGGTAGTTAGTAATTAGTTAGTTTAGTACTTTATTTTCAAAATTCAAAATCTTTTATCGAATTGTTTAAATAAAATTAATTTGATTATGAGTTAGTATTTGGTAATTATTATTAAATAATTCTATGTGGGTTCGACACTCTTTTATCACTTTATTACTTATTGACCGTGGACACTTGCACGTATGTATTGATTGCTAAATCGACAAACAGTGGTCGAATATGCCCCTACTCCGGGTTCTTTGTGATCGTTATGCCACGCTTTCACGGTTCTCTAATCTTATCCTGCAAAACAAGGTCACTGTTTGATGACATGATAGTATTTAGGAGTTTTAGAAAACCTTGGTACGTGGCACGGATTGCCTTCCTGCAAAACCATGTCAGTATTCTCTTTATATGTGTTGGTGATGTAATCACATGATATAGGACATTTATTACGATGATGCCGGTATGACAGTTGTATGCCATTTACATGACATTTATTTATTTGACTGAACGATAAAAGGGCATGAAGAAGCTTCCCTTTCGTTAGGTTTATTAGAGGCTGACCTACCCTAGGGTTACTCTCGCGGGCTTTTCGGCATAAAGGTCCCCAAATCTTCGCAATCTACTCGTCTGAATCCTTTCGATTGGAGCGGATCTGGGTGGTGTGTTTCCTGAGCCATCTCCGGGGAGCAGCCCCTTCGAGTCCAGTAATAAGCAACCGACGGGTTCGCCTCAAGAGGAGGTACACTCTCAACATACATTCACATTCATCGTCCTCACCGTATGCAAATGATTACTTTAAGGTAAAGCAATTCCATTCAACCATTCATTTATTGGTAAAACACATTCACACAACAACAAGTCAAAATATCGCACGCACACAGACATTCATTAATTTTAAAAGATAGGACAGCATCAAGACTTGAACGCGGCTTAAGCCCTCTAATTCCCCAGCAGAGTCGCCAGCTGTCGACGCCGGGAGGAATCCGCTTCCGTGGTGATTGTTACCCTTTCCGATTTTAGCCTTTTTATTAGATGATTTTGGGGAAAAGGTCAGCATAAATGTCGACGGGGTTTTGAAAGATCGTTTTTTTATGATGAGCCAATTAACCAGAGTCGCCAGTTGGTATATTTGAAATGGATGTACCAACTCATCCGAGTTTCGTTTTCATAAATCCCTGGCTCATATGTGACTCCGAATTAATTGGTCTGCAACCCGAGATTCATAGAGTTCGGGGGCTTGCTTAAACGAGGGGAAGATGTTAGGCACCCCCCGACTTCCGTGAAACACGGTTACCGCAATCTTGATGCTTTTCCTATCCTTTAATTCTTGAATGTGTGTGTGTATGTGCGCGTGTGTGTGTGTGCCTATGTGAATGTCGTGGTGAGTTTGCGTGAAGAAACCATTTGGGTTTTGATGAAAAGTCGTGCTTTCTTTTGAGAATGCTTTAGAATGTCATTCGGCTTATACGAGGAAGCTTTATGAGAAAGGTTTGATTTTAATTGTCAAAACCTTACGAGATTTTCATTAGGTGTCGTTTTGGCAAAAACAAGAGTTTTCTAAACCTTCGTCAAAATAGGAATCGAGATCTATACGTTGCTTTCGTAAATAGCATGATGGGCAACTTATAGGATCTCTTTAACCCTATGCACAAAGATTTAATAAAACGTTACTTATTTTTATAAAATCATTTTTGTGATGTTTGAAAACGATTTTTCCTTTAGCCTTCTCGTTAAATAGAAATCGACATTCATTAGCATTTCCAAATTTTAGTCTCGTGGTGCTAATAACCTACTTTGATTGATTTTATAGAAATCTTCATCGTTTAACTTGAAATCAATTTTTGTGTCACAAATCAAACCAAACATTAAAATGCGTGGGGGCTATTCATGGGCATGTAAGCCATCCGAATAACCCCAACGCCCACAATCGCATACTTCACTATTACGGGGCCTTAAACCCGATTTTCGACTTGATATCGCTTTAAGGCCCGACAATTACATATTTACAATAAAGGGTAGATCGACCCTATTACATACACCCAAGAATGTCCATCATCGGATTTGGACCACGGGGTCGCGTTCCTAGGCTCACATCCAAAATTACTACATCACTATAACGAGCTAAAAATGATCAAATGGATATCATCGGGCCTTTAGGAAGAATTTCGTTCCATTTGGAACCTTCACTAATAGTCCTCCATCCATGGAATCACCATAATATACAAGGAAAACTACATTTGATATAACCCAAATGACCAAAAGTTTAACAAAATGATATAACAAAAATGCTGTAAAAGAGGGATTTTCACCTTGCAAATGACACCACAATTCGTATAAACTCGTATATTAATTAGAGTAGAGAAAGTATATGATACAATCTAACAATAGGGATATAAATCCTCACTTTTTTCTCTCTTTTTTCTCCCTAACTCGCTGCTGCTATTGCTATTTTCTTCCACTCTCCCAATTCTTCCGCCGCTGCCAACTCCCCTATATGCAATGAAGAAATGACCTGAAATAGGCTGGCTAAGGGCAACCGCAGATTGATCTGCGGCTAGCCTTGGTTTCCCCGCGCCCGTCGCGCACTTCAGCCGCCCGCCGCGCACTTCAATTATTTTAATCATTGGCCGCAGATCAATCCGCGGCTGGGTGGGCTGATTTTCTTGATTTTCGGGCTGCACCTCGATTCTCATGTCGTGACGTCGGTTTTCGCCAACAGGCTTATATTTTGTAGTCCGGGAATTACTGGGAGACGTGCCACATCTTTCGAGAATGCTCATTTCGGACGGCCTTGTTATCCCGTCGGTTTTGATTTGCAAATCGTCGCGGTGGCGTCGAGTGTTCGCACTTGCGCCCATCCTTCGTTCTCGTAAGCCGGTTCAATGGACGATTATGCCCTCCTGCCAGGGTTAGTATACGAAGTGCAAAATTTGGGTGTCTACAAGTAGGATAGTTTAAAGTTGCCCCACTCAACTTCTTGCTGAAGTACGCTACTGGTTTTCCTTCCTGCATTAACATAGCTCCAATTCCCAAACCTAAAGCATCACATTCAATCTCAAAAGTTTTAGAAAAGTTAGACAAAACAAGTAAAGGAGTATTAGTCAATTTTTCCTTAATCAATTGAAACGCCTTATCTTGCTCATCTCCCGATCTAAATCCCACACTCTTCTTGATGACTTCCATAAGTGGTGCTGTGATTTCGCTGAAGTTTCTCACGAAACGTCAGTAAAAACTTGCGAGTCCATGAAAACTACGAACTTAGCTTACATTCGTAGGACTCGGCCATTCCCAAAGAGCACATATCTTTTCTTCGTCCACCTGTATTCCTTATGCACTAACAACAAAACCAAGGAACACATCTCTATCCGTACAAAACGTGCATTTATCCATGTTAGCAAATAACTTTTCCTTTCTAAGTACATCTAAAATAGATTTTAAATGTAACACATGTTCAACCAAGTTTTTGCTATAAACCAAGATATCATCAAAATAATCCACAATAAATTTACCAATAAATGGACGCAAAACATGATTCATTAGTCGCATGCAGGTACTAGGAGCATTTGTTAGACCAAAAGGTAACACTAACCACTCATATAATCATATTTCGTTTTAAAAGTAGTTTTCCATTCATCACCCTTTTTCATTCTAATTTGATGATACCCACTTTTTAAATCAATTTTAGAAAGCACTGAAGAACTATGCAATTCATCTAACATATCATCTAAGCGAGAAATAAGATGTCAGTATTTTTGTTGGTTTGTAATATTCAAGAACATACAATCAAATTGCATAAAAATAGCGAAATCATGGTAAAATTAGAATTTAAAATTTTACAAACTATAATCAGGATCTATCTTTATGCGCAATTATCAATTAACAAAAGGAAGATAGAGAATTATATCCTTGTAGAACAAAGCTTCTTCAGGTACAAGTTCAACTCCAATTCCTTCGCATTCTCCTTGAATTCCAATGATTAGATTCCTATGTTCAACGTTAGCCACCCAAATGTTTGGCCTCTAGAGGTGATCCACCAAGGAATAATAAATATTCAAGAAGTGGGTAGTGGTAAACCCTAGTGTTCACTCTCTAAAAAATTTATGAGTACTCTCTCAAATTTGATGGAAGTGTGTATAACCGTAATCCATAATTAGACTCCTCTTATTTATAGATTTAGGTAACCCTACTAAGCTATTTAAGAGTAAGGTTTTTAATTAAACTCCAAATCTAATTAGGAACTCCTAATATAATTAGGAACTTATATAAGAGTATTGTTATTAATTAATTCTTAAACTATTGAGAAACTAAATAATAATAATAATAATAATAATACTTTTCTTATTAATTTATAATTAGTATTTTCAAAATACTAAATAATAAATATTAAGCCATTTAATTTATTGTATCACCATAGTATAAATTAAATATACTTATTATTACGATTATGTCATTCACTTTTTCAATAAATATTTTTCCATTTTTGCGGTGTGACCATTTAGGTTCTCTATATTAAACCGGTTGTAGAATAAATCAATTAGAACTATTTTAATCTTATTTAAATAAATAAATAAAATCATATAATTCATTTAAATAAATAATATTTATTCCACAATAAGGGTAAGCCCCCTTAGCGATCAACGACTTTCCAGATAATATAGATTTTAACATTTAATCATAAAAGAACCTTTCAGTGAATAGTTATTGTACAATTCAATCCTTCTACCATACAATGTTCCAATCAAACATAAGACATGGAATTACTGTCAAATCTTATTTTATTTGATTATATGCATTTCAATTCTCAAATGCACAACTCTAAATAATGCAAATTAAAAACTCCTTTCTAATTTCATTATGTCTTGGCTAAGGACTACTGAGTTGTCATTTATCGAATCACATAGGACATTCTCATCTTTTACTAGAAGTGTAAATTCTTTGTTGATCATTCACCTATCTCCATGTACAACTTATTATACCCAAGCATACTTTTTGTGTTGGGTTTGTATATAACGCAAGCATGCAATCAAATTACACAAATTGGGCGGAAGCGTGATAAAACGAATTTTTAAATTTTTAATACAAACAATCACCATGATCTTTCCTTGTGTTCAATTATCAATTAACGAAAGAGATAGAGATTAAGAAATTATACCCTCGTAGAACTGTGCTTCTTCGGGTACAAGTTCACCTCCAATTCCTTCGCGTTCTACTTGAATTCTACCGATTAAATTCCTTCCTTTGATCAACGTTAGCCACCCAAGTGTTTGGCCTCTAGAGGTGATCCACCAAGGAATAATATGTATTCAAGAAGATGGGTGTTGGCAAAACCGTAGTTTCTATCTCTATAGAAATTACAAGTACTCTCCACAATCTAATGCAAGAGTGTGTGTAACCCTAGTCTATGATAAGACTCCTCTTATTTATAGATGTAGGAAAACCCTTCCCTGAATTATTTAGGATTAGGGTTTTTATTATAATTAAACTCCTTTAATTAATTATGCTCCTAATCCAATTAGAAATTCATGAGAGAGTACTTCCATTAATTAATTCCCAATCCCTATTATGAATTAAATAATACTAATAGTAATAATAATAATAAGACTCCTCTTATTAATTTATATTTAATATTTTCAAAATATTAAATAATAAATATTAAGCTATTTAATTTATTCTATCTCCATAGACTAAATTAAACACACTTAACTTATTATTACAATTATGCCATTTACTTCTTAAATAAATACTTTTCCTTTTGCGGTGTGACCCTTTAGGTTCTCCATATTAAACCGGTTGTGAATAAATCAATAAGAACAATTCTAATAATATTTAAATAAATAAATTAAACTATTTAATTTATTTAAATAAATAATATTTATTCTACAATAAGGGTAATCCCCTTTAGCGATCAACAACTTTTCAGATAATATAGATTTCAACATTAATCACAAAAGAACCTTTCAGTGCATAGTTACCGTACAATTCAATCTTTCTACCATACAATGTCCCAATTAAATATAAGACATGGAATTACTATCAAGTCTTATTTTATTTAATTATATGTATTTTGATTCCCAAATGCACAACTCTAAATAATACAAATTAGAAACTCCTTTCTAATTTCATTCTGCCTTGGCCAAGGACTACTGAGTTATCATTTATCAAATCACAGAGGACATTCACATCTTTTACTAAACGTGGTAGATTCTTTGTTGATCATTCACCTAACTCCATGTATAAGTTATTATACCCAATCATCATATCAAATACTTAGAATCAACTTCCATACCACATGCCTTCATAGGCTTGTACTAAATTCACGAGCTTAGAATCAACTTCCATACCACATGCCTTCGATTCATTCTCAATCCAAACCTTTTGAATTAAACCATTAAGCTCCTCTTCGAACCGCTTAGCTCGCGACCTCATCACCGGACCTACAGGAACTTTAAGTGGATCCGCCCAAGCTTGATTTTCGTGATCTCCGTCCATGCTCGAGCTAGTCATGTCCTCATCATTAGGCCACCAAAAATGTTAACGAAGGTCTTGATATATTTTTGTACTTCCCGGATGAATCAAATATCTTGAACTATGGGCGTCTCATAAAATTTCCTCTCGTAAAATCTAGTACTAACGGTACCCATATTCTCTCTTCGAATCGCAATAACCCTTCATTATACATCTTGAATTTAATCTTTCCCCTTTTGAAACTCTTTTCCTGATCCTTTCACACTCTTCATCTTTGCCTTCTACTTCTTTTACTCTATCCAATAAAGTTGGACGAACCTCCATCGTGAACAACTTCTCCTCCAACTCCTTCGGATACTTTAATTCTATTTCCATCCTTTCCATCTCATTTATTAACTCTTTCTGAGCTATTAACATTGACAACTTCTCCCTACCCTTTCTACTTAAAGCATCGACAACCACATTAGCTTTCCCTAGGTGATACAAAATCTCACAGTCGTAGTCTTTTATCAACTCTAACATCTCCTCTGTCTCATGTTCAACTCCGTCTATGTGAAGATATACTTTAGACTTTTACGGTCCATATATATCTCACATTTCTCACCATATAAATAATTGAAAGTAGTATGCACACAAGCTAATCATATTTGATATGATGTAGCATATACTTTGTAATCTTATTCGGTTATTAAAGGTATTTTACTTTATCTACATGGTGCTGTTATATTAAATGTGATAAACCCATAGTTTTGAGCAATGCTTTTAGAATCATGATGGTAATCATGCTAATGAGATCTAAATTCTAGATAGCTCATAAACTAAAATTATTCCTAATCGTTGGATTACTAAAAAAGAGGATTAGTGAATCCGGATAGATTAGTACATACGTTGCTTGCTCTTATGAGGAGGATGATTGATCTCATAATCATTTGTGTGAAGACACTAAAACAAGTATGTAGGTGCTTATTAGAGAATAAGTTCACTGAACGTGGCTTGCTAAGGAATACCTAATGGAGTTTTACTCGCCTGTCAATAAGAATTCCTATAGTGATAGTAGTACAAGTGATCCTTGGACTTAAGATCATCATATTATCTTGTGTACGATGAGTTATACTTTGACATGTCCCTTAAGACCTTTAGGGTATATCAAAGGGTATGATTGGGTATACTAAGTTATACATAGAGATAGGTGAATGATCAACAAAGAATCTACCACTTCTAGTAAAAGGAGAGAATGTCCTATGTGATTCGATAAATGACGACTCATAAGTCTTTGGCCAAAGCAGAATGAAATTAGAGAGGAGTTTCTAATTTGCACTAATCAGAGTTGGGCATTTGAGAATCAAAATACATATAATTAAATAAAATAAGACTTGACAGTAATTTCATGTCTTATATTTAATTGGGACATTGCATGGTAGAAGGATTGAATTGTACGGTAACTATGCACTGAAAGGTTCTTTTGTGATTAATGTTGAAATCTATATTATCTGGAAAGTCGTTGATCGCTAAGGGGGCTTACCCTTATTGTAGAATAAATATTTATTTAAATGAATTAAATAGTTTAATTTATTTATTTAAATAAGATTAGAATTGTTCTAATTGATTTATTCACAACCGGTTTAATATGGAGAACCTAAAGGGTCACACCGCAAAGAAAAATATTTATTTAAGAAGTAAATGGCATAATCGTAATAATAAGTTAAGTGTATTTAATTTAATATATGGAGATAGAATAAATTAAATAGCTTAATATTTATTATTTAATATTTTGAAAATATTAAATATAAATTAATAAGAGGAGTCTTATTATTATTATTACTATTACTAATATTTAATTCTTAATAGGGATTGAGAATTAATTAATAGAAGTACTCTCTCATAAATTCCTAATTGGATTAGGAGTTTAATTAATTAAAGGATTTTAATTAAAATAAAAACCCTAATCCTAAATAGTTTAGGAGGGTTCCCTATATCTATAAATAAGAGAAGTCTTATCATGATTTAGGGTAAGACAGTTACACACTCTTCCATAAGAATTGGAGAGAGAGTGAGAGTACTTACAATTTCTATAGAGACAGAAACTAGGGTTTTGCCAACACCCATCTTTTTGAACAACTATTATTCCTTGGTGGATCACCTCTAGAGGCCAAACACTTGGGTGGCGAACGTTGATCAAAGGAAGGAATTTAATCGGTGGAATTCAAGGAGAACACGAAGGAATTAGAGGTGAACTTGTACCCGAGGAAGCACGGTTCTACGAGGGTATAATTTTTATCTCTATCTCTTTCGTTTATATCGTTAATTGAGCACACAGATTAATCATGGTGATGGTTTGTATGAAAAATTTTAAAATTCGTTTTATTGCGCTTCCGCACTATTTATGTAATTTGATTGCATGTTCGCGCTATATACAAACATAACAGTGGTATCAGAACCTAATCTTGTGCTAATTATCGATTTTGATGATTCCATGTGTATATGGTATGCGATTGGATCGAAATTTTTGGGCAGAATCTGTTTTTTTTGTGAATCTGCTACGCGGCGCAGCTGCGCCGTTTCCAGTTCATTTTGGAGCGCAGCTGCGCCCAAGCCCAGAAAGTCGTTTCTGGGGTTCAGCGCAGCTGCGCCGTTTTCCAGTTCATTCTGGGCGCAGCTGCGCCGGACAGCAGAATCCGAAAAATAATTTTTCCTTCAATTAAAATAAATGGTTTATTTAATTGATATAAGTTTAGAATAAAAGAGTTTATTCACATATGGAATATGATTCCATGTTTCCTAGAATAAAGGAGTTTATTCACATATAGAATAGTATTCCATGTTTCCTTAAAAATAAAGATGTTTATTTTGATAAGGAATAGGATTCAACATATTTTATTTTCCAACAATTTTAAGTTAAAATAAAAGAGTTTGTTTTGAACTTGAAATTGGATTCCATGTTAATTGAAATAAAAGAGTTTATTTTGATTTGGAATTTGATTAAAAATAAAGGAGTTTATTTTTATTCAAAATTAGATAAAATAAAATAAATAAGTTTATTATGATTTAAATTTTGATTATAATAAAGGAGTTTATTTTTATTCCAAATTAGATTTCTAGTAAACTTTTAATTGCCCATTACTTGATATTAATGCATATATGGAATGGTTTTATTATTCATGAGATGAATGTTATTTATTGATACTTATAGAGATATGTAGGGTAATAAATAGGGATTGATTATGGACTACTGATCAATGTGTGATTGGATTTATTTTAGTGGATGCTTGAATGAATGGGTTTTTATAAATGGGGTCTGCGTGCCTCATCTTCTCTAATTTTTCTTGATGTAAATTCTATCTTCCTCCTATGTACCTCCCCTTGACTGCTGATCAATGTTTCTATTTATTGTAAATAGTTTATGTAATAGGTTTAGTTAAAATTACTTGAAGAATTGGAGACAAAGGAGCAAGGAGCGCTTGAAGACCCGTTTGTAATGGAGCCCGGGTTTAAATGTAATAGTTATATTTAAATTTTGTTCTTGTACCCTAGGTTTGACCTTTTGGTTCACTTGGTGGCTCTAGTGAACCAAATTACAATAAAAGTCCATAATCAATCCGGGTAGAATATAGTATTCTATATGTGCATGCTTACTATGTATATATTATATATTATACAACATGTTTCGCATGTTAAATAATATGACGCATATTTTATATATATATGTGCATGCGCGCTAAACAAGATGAGACAAATAATAACAAACCCCTCAAATAAATTATATTAAGTCCTAAGCGTTCAAAGATAGTTGGAATATCGAACGTCGCCTTCTAGCATGGTAAACCAATAGAGTATTAAATATTTAATATGAGTTTGTTGTGTCACTACAAGGCAAGTATTAAATATTTAAGATGTTGCATTATCACATTTGATGCTTATTAAGGAATTGAACATTACTGTTTTGTTGTGTCACCACAAGGACGGTATTTTTCTCTTCACATATATGGAAGTGCTAGGTTGGATATAACTTGGATAATTTTGATTCGGATGTGTCACCACTTGATCAAAATAATCTAAGGGGCAAAATACAAGGAGTTATATAGTGATGTAATTGACAATAGTTGTCTACCTATTTATTTATATATCGTTTGTTGCGTCACCACAAGGCTATATACATTTAAAATGGGATCCTTATTCTCACTAGCAAATCTTTAATTAGAATTGCTAAACTATATATTGAGGGTAATATAGTTTGATGAAAAAGTGAGAGATACCAATTTAAAATAAAGACCTAATTTATTTTGATAATTAATTAAAATGAATGTATGCTAAAATGTTGTTAAATTACAAATTCATTTATATAATTTTACGATGTCTAATTCACTATCACTGCATAGCATATAAGATGCTAATTAACTAGACCAAATAACACGGACTAGTTAAGGAATTTGAGAATAGTTCTCAAGGCTGAAAAGCTATCTTATGTCCTTAATACGCCTATCACTACAATGGTTACAGACAATGCCTCTGAGGAAGAGATTGCTACTTTTAGAAAGTAGTAAGATGATGCACAGTTGGCTCAATGCATCATGCTCGCATCCATGAGTAACGAGCTTCAGCGTCAGCATGAAACTATGGATGCTCCTACTATACTCCTGCACCTTCAAGGAGTTGAAGGGTGAGGAAAGTAGGACTATTAGATATTAGATATCTAAGGAGCTCTTCCGATCTAGAATAACCGATGGCACTACAGTATAAACAAATGTCCTAAAAATGATCAATCTGATTGAATAATTAGGACAACTGAGTTTTAATGGATGGAGAGTTGATCCAAGATTTGATCTTGCAATCACTTCCGGACACTTTCTCACAGTTTGTTGTGAATTTCCACATGAACAAGCTATATGTCAGCCTGCCTGAGTTGCTTAAACATGTTGAAAACTGTGAAGAGTCACTTTCCAATCAAGAAAGACCAAGTCTTACTAGTAGATGATTCTTCTAAGAAGCGGAAGAGGGCCAAAGGATCTTCTTAAAAGAAGAACAATTCAAAGAAGGTAAATGGAAAGGCAAAAACAAAGGACAATAAGAACAAGACTAATGCAGATAGCAAAGGAGTTTGCTTCCACTGCAATAAGCCTAGATACTAGAAAGGAAACTGTAAGGAGAATCTTACAGAGGCTAACCAGAAGAAGCTTAGTGAAGCTTCGGTTACAAATACAGGTTTGTTCATGATTAAAAATAAATCTTTCTATAAGTCAAGGTTCTACTTGGGTATTGGATACCGGCTGTAATTCTCACGTATGCAATCTAATGCAGAGACTAAGCAGAAGTAGAAAGCTAAACAAAGAGTAAGTAATCTTATGTGTGGGAATGGAGTAAAGGTTTCTACATTAATCATAGGAACTTATAGTTTAGCATTGCCTACGGGCAAGTCTATTGAGTTAATAAGTTGTTATTATGTTCCAGTTCTCATTAGAAATATTAAAACTTTCGTTGTTGGACAAGGAAGGTTCTGGTATTATATTTAAGAACAATTATTGTTCTATTTATAATGATAATATTTTGTTTGAAACTGGAAGATTACTTGATAGACTTTGTATACTTGACTTACATGAAAAACATTTTACAAATTGAATAAACTAATAAAAGAAAAAGGCGATGGTCATTTAAAGAGTTAAATGTGTGTATTTGATGAAATACAACTCTGAATCATTTGAAAGGTTCAAAGAATTCAGAAGTGAAACAAGTTGACAAAGTATCAAGATTCCTTGATCAGATCGAGGAAGGAATACTTGTGCAATAAGTTTCTAGATCATCTCAAAATGGTATTTTCTCATAATGGACACCTCCTGATATACAATAATTGATTGGTGTATCTAACAGGAAAATTGTACCTTGTTGGACATGGTACAATCCATAATAATTTTTACCGACATTCTAGTATCCATCTGAGGTTATGCCCTAGAAACGGCTGCATATCTACAAAAATAAGGTAACCTCAAAATCCGAGCCCAAGACTCTATAAAGGTTATGGATAGGAAAGATTCCTAATCTTAAGTATGTTAAGATAAAGGGGTTGTCCAGCTTATGTGAAAAGGTTTCAAAGATAAGTTTGGGATAAAATCTGACAAGTGCAAATTTGTGGAATATCCTAAAAACGTTTAGGGTATTATTACTATAATCCTACACGCTGCTTTCTTAGATAAAGGTGTTTATCATTGAAGGAGCTAGTGAGAGGGTAATAGATCTTGAAGGAGTTCAAGAACCACAAAGCACTTTAAGTCGAATCGAGGAACCTGTAGATAGACTTATTGTACCACAACTGAATCGTAAATCTAGAAGAGTACTGAAGATACCTAGGAGGTACGGATTCATCATAGAGGATGATGATGAGGTACGCATCATAGAAGACGATGATCCAGTTATATATGATGAGGCTATGAGTAGTAGACACTCAGAGAAATGGCAGATGGCCATGAAATCCGAAATGGACTCCATGTATAAGAACCAAGTATAGACTCTGGTTACTCCACCGAAAGGCATAGTGCCTAAAGGGTGTATATGGGTCTTTAAGAGAAAGACTAGGGCAAATGGCAAGGTAGAGACCTATAAGACCAGACCTGTTTAAAAGATTTCAAATAAAGTCAAGGAGTTGACTATGATAAAACCTTATTACTGATAATGCTCAAGTCCATTTGGATTTTGCTTGTGATTGCAGCTTATTACGAAATCTGGCAAAATGCATGTGGAGACGTCCTTCCTCAATGAAGAATTGAGGAGAATGTATGTATGATACAGCTAGAGGAATTTGTTTTAAAGGTTGAAGCAAATTGTGTATATAAGATGCAACGATCCATTTATGGATTGAAGCAAGCTTCTCGAAGATGGAACATTCATTTTGATGAGACAATCAAAAGAGTTTGATTTTATCAAAAATAAGAATGAACCTTGTGTGCACAAAAGGGCCAGTGGGAGCGCTGTGACATTCTTGGTATTATATGTTGATATACTACTGCTAAGGAATAACACACCAATGCTACAATCAGTAAAGATAAAATTGTCTAAACATTCCTCTATGAAAGACTTGGGAGGAACATCCTATAAATTGGGGATATAAATCTATATAGATAGATTTAAAAGGATGTTCGGCTTGACCCAAGGAACGTATATTCATTTGATGCTAAAGGCGTTTAACATAGCAAACTCCAAGACAGGTCTCATGATGATGAGCCATGGAGTGTATCTCTCTAAAATTATCTCTAATTAAAAGAGAGATCGCATGAGTTACTATCATGTATTCAGTGAATATACAAGGCCTGATGTTGATCAGTCATATTCTGGAGAAGATCACTGTAAGACAGTGAAAAACATCTTTAAGTACTTAACCGGTATTGAGGATGTGATCATGATACATGGTGGATCTGAATTAAAAAGTAGAGGGCTAAACAGACTCAAGTTTTTCAGATTGACCAAGACGATAATAAATCCACTTTAGGGTAAAAAGTTACCTCAAAAGGTGGTGCAGTGAATTGGAAAGGTTCCAAACAGCAAAGAGTTACTGGTTTAGTGACAAAGACAAAGTATATAGCTGTAAATGAAGCTGTAAATTGATTGTTTGGATGAAAAGTTCATTACGGAACTAGGAATAGTTCCTAAGTCTCATCTTAGATTCAAACAAGTGTTACGGCACTTTCATTTGATTAGTGGAATCATTGAAAGAAGAAAAGTCACTATAGAGATAGTGGACTCTGGAGAACAACATTGCATATCCATTTACTAAAGCTTTATCCAAACAGCAGGATGATCGTCACTTAGAGAAGAAGGGTATTAGATACCATGATGATTGGCTTTAGTGCAAGTGGGAGATTGAAAGTAGTATGCACACAAGCCAATCATATTTGATATGATGTGGCATATACTTTGTAATCTTATTCGGTTGTTAAAGGTATTTTACTTTATCTACATGGTGCTGTTATATTAAATGTGATAAACCCATAGTTTTGAGAAATGCTTTTAGAATCATGATGGTGATCATGCTAATGAGATCTAAATTATAGATAGCTCACAAACTAAAATTGTTCCTAATCGTTGGATTACTAAAAAAGGGGATTAGTGAATCCGGATAGATTACTACATACGTTGCTTGCTTTTATGAAGAGGATGATTGATCTCATAATCATTTGTGTGGAGACACTAAAGCAAGTATGTAGGTACTTATTAGAGAATAAGTTCACTGAACGTGGCTCGCTAAGGAATACCTAATGGAGTTTTACTCGCCTGTCAATAGGAATTCCTGTAGTGATAATAGTACAAGTGATCTTTGGACTTGAGATCATCATAGTAACTTGTGTACGATGAGTTATACTTTGACATGTCCCTTAAGACCTTTAGGGTATATCAAAGGGTATGATTGGGTATAATAAGTTATACATGGAGATAGGTGAATGATCAACAAAGAATCTACCACTTCTACTAACAGGAGAGAATGTCCTATGTGATTCGATAAATGACGACTCAGAAGTCTTTGGCCAAAGCAGAATGAAATTAGAAAGGAGTTTCTAATTTGCATTATCAGAGTTGTGCATTTGAGAATCGAAATACATATAATTAACTAAAATAAGACTTGACAGTAATTACATGTCTTATATTTAATTGGGACATTGTATGGCAGAAGGATTGAATTGTACGGTAACTATGCACTGAAACGTTCTTTTGTGATTAATGTTGAAATCTATATTATCTGAAAAGTCGTTGATCGCTAAGGGGGCTTATCCTTATTGTAGAATAAATATTTATTTAAATAAATTAAATAGTTTAATTTATTTATTTAAATAAGATTAGAATTGTTCTAATTGATTTATTCACAACCGGTTTAATATGGAGAACCTAAAGGGTCACACCGCAAAAGGAAAATATTTATTTAAGAAGTAAATGGCATAATCGTAATAATAAGTTAAGTGTATTTAATTTAATCTATGGAGATAGAATAAATTAAATAGCTTAATATTTATTATTTAATATTTTGGAAATATTAAATATAAATTAATAAGAGGAGTCTTATTATTATTACTATTACTATTATTTAATTCCTAATAGGGATTGGAAATTAATTAATAGAAGTACTCTCTTGTAGACACCCAATTTTTGCGTTCCCTGTACTAACCATGTCAGGAGGGCAAAATCGTCAATTGAACCGGCTTGCGGGAGCGAAATCGTCAATTGAACCGGCTTGGGATTATGCACAACGATTGAGGGGTATGGCCGCACAGGTGAATCCCCCGATGAGCGAGTCAGAGATGGTGATGACTTTCGTAGATATTAAGGAGGCCCCGTATTATGAGCGGGTTATTTCAGGGATTGGGAGACCTTTTGCTGAAATGATAAAACACGGAGAGATGGTGGACATGGGTTTGAAATCTGGCAAAATCCGGGATTTCACTGCTTTGGAAACGGCTGCAGAACAAATACAGAGTGGAAATTATGGCAGCACTTCCCGTAGGGTGCAAAAGAAAAAAGAGGAGGATGTTTCCCTCATCCTTCAGGGCTCATCTAGAAAGGCAGAAAATCATCTTCCAGTGCAGGTGCAGAGGGTGGGGCCATCCCGACAGCCTAACTTTGCGGATCCGAGGGTGGAGGGGCGAAGGAGATTTGAGGCCTCGCAAAATCGAGTATTCACCCCGCTCGGGGAGCCTCTTGAATGGGTTTTAGCGGTCTTGATGGCCCAAAAGAAGATAGTTGGTTTGGCACCCCCGAGTGACCCAAAGGGAAGAAGGTTTGACCCAAGCAAGCGATGCGCCTACCACACAAGTTCCCCTGGTCATGATACGCAAGACTGTTGGACGTTAAAGCACAGAATCCAGAACCTGATTGATAGTGGGGAAATTGTGGTGGAACAGCCAGACTCCCCAAATGTTAAGGCCAATCCCCTGCCAAGACATGATGGAGGGGGGTCAATATGGCGGAAGCCAGTGAAGCCGAGGGGCCGTCAAGGTTGAACTATGTGCAGAAAATTGAGGAAATGATTAACGTGATACATGATCATGGGAGTGCACGGGGAGCGCCCATTAGGTTGATGGGCGTAAGTAGAAATACCACGGAAGGACCTGTCAAGTTGGGGGCTCCGAAACCCCTCATCCTTACAGCGAGATCGCAGCTCCCGGTCAGTAGTCTAAAGACGGTACCCTGGAATTATGGGGGGATGCCAGAGGAAGCGGCCAGTTGTGCTTCAGTGACGACAAAAGGGAACCCCTTATATCTTCCCGGGCGAGTCCTTGAGAGCCAAAAGAAGAAAAATGAAGAAATCTCCGAGGAGAAGGCCATAGAATTCTTGAAAAGGATGGATCACCCGGAAACAAGAGGGATCCAGATTTTAAATGAGGAGTCGACCCTAACATCAATCATGGACTTGGTGTTGTCATCCAATGATCATTGCAAAACCCTGGCGAGAGTCCTGGAGGAGGCATACGTGCCCAAGGAAATTAGTGAGGAAGGTTTCGGCCAGCTGGTAGGCCATCTGTTAGAGAGTGATGTAATATCCTTTGCACATGAGGACATCCCTAAGGAGGGAAGGGGGCACCGAAAACCGTTACATATTGCGGTAATCTCCTCAGGTTATATCATGAATGGGGTGCTGATTGATGGAGGGTCGGCGCTGAATATCTGTCCCCTCAGTACGTTGCAGAAGATGAACATCAATCCCAAACGCCTACGGGCCAGTCATGTAGTGGTGCGAGCCTTCGATGGTTCCCGGAGGGACACAATTGGAGAAATAGAATTACCGGTGGAAATAGGACCCTGTACTTTTGATATCTCTTTCCAAGTCCTAGACATTGCAGCCAGTTATAACCTGCTATTGGGGAGGCCGTGGATACACATGGCCGGGGCAGTTCCTTCCACGCTACACCAACAAATCAAATTAATCATCGATGGGAATCTGATAACGATCTCGGCAGAATGTGATGACCCTTCTCCTCCCATGAATGGCCTACCAGTGATTAATGTGGACGAGTCGGCGGCACCTGCCAGTTTTCAGGCGCTGAAAATTAGCACTCCCCACTACAGATGCTTGGGAGCTCCAGCCGTGAAACCTAAGGTCTCTCCAGAACTTACCTTCGTTGCGAAGGAAATGATGAAAATGAATTTCCAGCCTGGACAGGGACTAGGGAGGAGCAGCCAAGGAATCACCGAGCCCATCCAACTACCACAGCAGATAGGCAAAGCAGGGTTGGGATATCGTGAAGGCATAGCACGGAGACACCGTCAGGGTGCGGCTCCGATTCGGCTGGCTGGCAGTCTGGTGACCAAGGTTAACAGTGAGCAGGGGATTTTCGATCCTGTGATTGAGTCTGGGGATGAAGAATTAATCCCCGTGAGTGATAGGTTGACCAAGAGGGAAAGTTTCCTACAGGAGGTCGCACAAAAGTTTGAAACCAGGTGCTATATCCCCGGATAATTAACAAGCAATGGAGAGGGGACGGATGTTGTCGTGCCACTGGGAGCCCAACACGCTGTGCCTGTCATCGATTGGGCAGGAGTAATTATTCCCGAAGAAGGTAAGAAGGGGGACTCGGGCGATGTGGCCGTAGTCGTCGGGGAAGTGTCCGATGTGAAGCCACCTTTCATCCAACGCATTTCATCTGACCTGACCATCGACAACTGGACCATGAAACCAGTAATATCCAAACAAGGGTAAAACCCGACATCAGGGTGGTAGACCCAGAGGATGAGAGGATGAAGAAGTTTATTTTTGTTGTTGTTTTATATTTTGCATAATTATGTTGTTTCTTCATGTTATCTGAAAATGTGATCGTCGTGGAAAATAACTTATATATGACAAGTATTTTGTTTCATGTCAGGTGTACCAATTTGAGTAATCCTTGCCTAACAAACGGTCTTTCAAATTTGAATGATGATTATGATTTTGATATTAAGCTCGATTTCGATTCAATGGGCATTGAGCAAGACGAGACAGATTACGACGACGCGCCTGACGAGATCAAAGGATGGGTCGAGGATAAACCCAAACCCAACTTAGACCAAACCATCACTATAGATATCGGAACCCCTGACAAGCCAAAAGAACTCAAGATAGGGACGGACCATACCCCCAGCCAAAAAGCCGAAATGACTGATTTGCTAAACCAATATGAGGATGTCTTTGCCTGGTCTCATGAGGATATGATCGGATTGTCCACCGACATTGTGGTACACCGATTGCCCATCAAGGAGGGTTTCAGGCCTGTCAAGCAAAAATTAAGAAAGTTGAAACCGGAGTGGAGCTTAAAAGTGAAGGAAGAGATCATCAAACAGTTCAGGGCGGGAATCATTATGGTATCCACTTACCCAGAATGGCTGTCCAATGTAGTCCCAGTGGCTAAGCCCGGAGGGAAGGTGAGGGTATGTGTAGACTATAGAGATCTAAATAAGGCCAGTCTCAAGGATAATTTTCCAATGCCTTTCATACACATCCTGGTGGATAACACGGCCCAGTACGAAATGTATTCTTTTGTGGATTGCTTTGCGGGGTATCATCAGATAATGGTGGCGGAGGAAGATCGGGAAAAGACCGCATTCATCACCCCTTGGGGCACCTTCTGCTATAGACGATTGGCTTTTGGTCTCACAAACGCAGGGGCTACTTATCAGAGAGCCATGATGGCCCTGTTCCACGATATGATGCATAAGGAGATAGAGGTCTACGTGGATGACATCATTGTGAAGTCTAGGGTAGAATCTGACCATATAACCCACCTTAAAAAGCTCGATCGGCTCAGAAAGTATAATTTGAAGCTCAATCCAGCAAAGTGTGCTTTCGGAGTGCAATCGGGTAAGCTCTTGGGATTCCTGGTTAGTGATCGGGGCATTGAATTGGATCCGGCAAAGATTAAGGCCATTGTGGATATGCCGGCACCTCACACAGAGAAGGAGCTAAGAGGATTCCTCGGAAGAATAAACTTCATCAGCCGTTTTATATCCCACTTGACGACTACATGCGAGCCAATTTTCAAATTGTTAAGGAAGGGTGCTTCCCAAGAATGGAATGAGCAATGTCAGAAGGCTTTTCAGACCATTAAAAAGCAACTGACTGAGGCACCAGTGCTGGTACCCCCGAAGGACGGGATTCCGCTGTTTATGTATATATCGGTCAATGCCATCGCGATGGGATGTATGCTGGGACAGAAAAATGAGGCAGGTAAAGAGTAGGCCATTTATTACCTCAACAAGAGATTTAGCTAATGTGAACAGAATTACACTCCCATCGAGAAGACCTGTTGTGCTCTGGCCTGGGCTGCAGGGAGATTACAGCACTACCTCCATGGGCATACGACGTACCTGATATCAAGGATGGATCCCCTGAAATATATTTTTGAAAGGCCCATTCTAAACTGTCGGTTGTCAAGATGGCAGTTAATCTTATAGCAGTTCGACATGGTGTACGTAACTTAGAAAGCCATGAAAGGACAGGGAATTGCAGATCAGTTGACAGAAACCCCGTCAGGAGGGATGGAGCCGTTAGAAACTCCTCTCCCAGGCGAAGATATATTTTGGGTATCACACGCAAAATGTGATGACGAGAGACAGTTCTGGAAGCTGTATTTTGATGGTGCCATGAATGCCGGAGGAGCAGGAGCCGGAGCGGTCCTGGTCTCTATCACCGGAGAGCAATACCCTGTGGCCACTAAACTGAAATTCAGCAATTCGAACAACACCGCTGAATACGAGGGATGTATCTTGGGACTCCGCTTTGCCCGCGACATGGGAGTGAAGAGACTAGCGGTGTTCGGGGATTCAGAATTGGTAATCAGACAGGCAATCGGGGTGTACAACACTAAAGAGCTTCGGTTACTTCCATACCATCGTTGTGTTACCCAGTTGATGCGAGAGTTCGAAGATATCGCTTTCCGTCATATTCCCCGGGGACGGAATGATTTTGCCGATGCATTGGCAACTCTGGCTTCCTTAATCCACGTAATCAAGAACAGGGACGTTCCACAGATTGAGATAGCAGTACAGAATGCCCCGGCATATGAGGAACATGTGGCAGTATTGTCAGACGAGGTGGTGTTGCCAAGGCAGCCCTGGTATCACGACATAAGGGAATATCTGAGGGATAGATCCATTCCCGACCAGGCGAGCCGAACTGAGAGGATGAGAATTCAAAAGATGGCAATGAAATTTTACTTGAGTGGGGATTCACTCTACAAGAGGGATGCTGGGTTGGGACTGCTGCAATGCGTAGATGAGACGCAGGCCGAAAAGATTATGAGCGAAATATATGGTGGAGTGTGTGGGCCACACATGAGTGGATCGATGCTTGACAAAAAGATCTTGAGGACAGGGCATTATTGGTTAACGCTGAAAGCCGATTGCGATGATCATGTCAAACGGTGTTACCAATGTCAGGCGCACGGTAACGTGATCCATACGCCTCCCAATGAATTGCACTGTATGACCTCCCCGTGGCCATTTTCAATGTGGGGAATGGATGTAATCGGACCAATAGAGCCCAAAGCGAGCAACGGGCACCGATTCATTTTTGTCATGATCGATTACTTCACCAAATGGGTAGAAGCAGCTTCTTTCCCCAAAGTTAGTCAGGTGGTCATCGTTGGTTTCATCAGGAATAATGTCATTTGTCGATACGGGCAACCTGAGGTTTTGGTCTCCGACAATGCCAAGAATTTAAACAACGCCCTCATGAAAGGATTGTGCGACCAGTTTAAGATTAAACACCTCAATTCTGTCATTTACCGTCCTAAGATGAACGGGGCAGTGGAGGCTGCAAACAAGAACATCAAGAAGATCATGGCGAAAATGTCTGCTAATCATCGGGGACGGCCGGATATGTTACCCCTCACCCTGCTTACATACCGAACGTCAACGCGTACTTCTACAGGGGCAACCCCTTACGCTTTGGTATATGGAATGGAGGCCGTTTTGCCAGTTGAGGTTGAAATGGCGTCCCTCAGAATAGTGATCGATGGTCAGATAAGCGAGGAGGATTGGATGCAAAGTCGATACGACCAATTGGCCCTAATTGATGAAAGAAGGGTGGCTGCTGTTTGGCACGGTCAGTTATATCAACAAAGGATCTCTCGATCATACGACAAAAGGATAAGACCTCGGAAGTTCAAGGAAAATGATTTGGTGCTAAAAAGAGTCATGCCTTGTCAAGACGAAGCCAAGGGGAAGTTCGCCCCGAACTGGGAGGGACCATTTGTAATTAAGAAAGTGCTATCCGGAGGAGCCCTCATGTTGCAAGAAATGGATGGGGAGGTATTTCCACAACCTCTCAATTCTGACTCGGTGAAGCGGTTCTACGCTTGAATCATCAATTCTCCCTTTTCTTTGAAGGAACGAACTACGTAGGACCTGATCTCCCAACTTGTGGGGGTACGTAGGCAGCCATCACGGCACGGTCCAATCCCTTAAAAATAATCCTTTCCCTAAAACGAAACCAATTCCCAGCAGCCAGATAAACCTTCTTATACCCTCAGAACCTTCCCGAAACCAACCGCCTAATCAGCTTCATCCCAAGTGACATAACCCTGATCCAACCATACAGTTACCAAAAATCTAAGACCCAATCCGATGAAATCGACAGGGTGTGCGGCAATATCTGTCAAATCTCCGTCAAGACTTGAGAGGAGAAAGAAGGCAAAATGTCAAAATCATGGTTAGCTGGATAAAATGAGGATCCAATGAAAGGCGACGAATACGACAAAAAGGGAAAATGACTAAATTTAAATGCATGTCTACATATATAAGTCATTTTGTTACAAGATTCCTCTTTCAATAACCGATGAAACTAACATAGTCTATGCAGGAAATAAAATAATCTACAAATCTGAAACTAGCTGAAGCAGGATGGATAAGGTGGTGGATAGATCTGAAGCATCAGCATCCCCTGCAATCCGCTGCCCCATCATATTAATACGATCCAATAAAGCAGTGGCTCAGTTGACAGTCCCAGAATGAACATCTATAACTGCCCTGGTCTGAAGTATAATGGCATCTCTGTCAGCAATGGCAGCATCTCTAGCCAGAATGGCATCATCTCTCTCGACAAGAGCGGCATCCTTCTCAGCCTCAGTAGTAACCAAGGCCAGGCGGAGTCGGGTATCCTCAGTGACCCGACTAGGGGCAGAATCAGCTGAGATGGAGTGATCTACGGTACCATCTGGGAAAATCAATCCGGAATCCCCAAAGGCCCCAGTCTGACTCAAACCAACCGGATCTAAGCCTCCGCGCAACCACTGCACGTAAGCAAGTGTCTGGATGTGGCAACCCTCACTATATTCGGCAAGGATCCTGTGAGACCAAAGATCGTATACCCGCAGTAGTTCCCTCTCTGTCTGGGATGATATAAGGAATCGGTAGGTGGCTGCACCCGTGAAAAGGTGGAAGTCCTGTGTCTGATCAAACTGCCCTGTAACAGCCAAGGGATGATAAGTCGTCACGCCCCTCAAGCCAGCAATGGGAATGAAGTCCAGGTTAGGTACATGAGTCAAGAAGCTCATAAAGGAGCAATAACCCGAATAGACCAGTAGATGAAAGAGATCCTCAATGACTGACAAAAATGATGTCCAGGAGGCCGCATCAGTACAACACACGGGACGAAATGAAAACTGCGTGGCTATATCATGGCTGAAGCAAAACCCTTGGCGACGGAAATGGCCGATGGGACTGAGATGACTCATGAACCACACGTACAACAAAGTCGGGCTCCCTCTGAATACTCTGTCGCAGAAAGACTGGCAATATGAGGCTGACATGTAGGTATCCGCCAATATCATGGGAAGAATGGTGTGATCCTCCTGAAGGGCTCGAACGGCCGCGACAACCCGCATGTCCAACTGATCAGGTCCGGCGGGCAAGTACAAAACTGAGACGACACAGGCCATCAGAACGTCCACTCTCAAGGCACCCCAGCGCTCCTCGGACACGGAAAAATAACCGAAGAAAAGACGAAAACTGTCAGATGAGCCAAACCGGTCAATCAAGAACTGAAGGGGAACCAGATGGTCTGATGTGATCACCGGTAGCAAGACAGCCCTCCGCAAACCGGTAAAAGTCAAGAATTGACGGCGCATGGAACCAACTGTAACCCTGGCACAAGGACCGTCCAAAGGCAGGCCGGACCTCCGCTGGACCCGGTCCTCAACGGCGAAGCCCAATAAAGCCCGGACCTCCGCTGGAGTGATGTTAAGATCCAGAGGGATGCGGGATCCAGTGAACTAGATGCCCGTAATGTACCTCCAGTCCCAGGGAGTCAGCACAACCTCGCAGTCAAGAAGATGAAGAGACTGCGTCTGGTGGAACCAGCGCTCGGATAAGGCCCTCATGTAACCCCAGGGGCACTGGCGGGGAATGATGGTGAAGAAGTGACGAAAGCCCCAGGAGTCCACCACCGCCCGGTACTCACTGTGCAGAGCTGTATAGAGGGAATATATGTTGAACCAGTTACCCCTTGGCTGAGTAAACTCGGGCACCTGGGGCAATCACCAATGGGTCAGTCCAGATAAAGGGGAATTGAGAAATTGAGAATAAAATCAGAATAGAACTGAATATACCTCGTTAGCCACGAGAGATGCTGAGGGGTGACGACTGAGATCCCGACCCAATAGATCGGGTATCTGCACAGATGCGCCAGACGGGGCACTATGAGGAGATGGAGCCGGTGTGCTGGAGGATGGCCCCTCTGCCGCAACTTCCGGAAGAATAGCCTCCTCAACGTCCGGGTGATCGGGACGGATGACAGCCTCCGCCAAGCGACGAGCCTGACGGGTCCGAGGAAGAGCAGGGGCAGGTGCAGCCCTACGACGGCGAACGCCCGAGGTCCGAGACGCGGTGGAGCTACTGGGAGTGTCAGGATCCATGGCTGGAATAGAACAGTCGAAAAGGAAGGTAAGTTCTCTTTTGAATTATGTCGATTTCCTATCCTCATCGTAGAACTAATGCAACATGATGCATGTTTATTAGGTAAAAAAAAATAAAATAAAATAAAAATTCGGCAGAGTTCCGTCTGTAAAATGGACATCCTAGGCATAAGCCAAACATGTTTTTCATCAATCCAAGCCTCAAACAGATCAAAGTTGCATTCATACGTGTAATTAAAGCATGTAAAGGACCATAATGCATGATTTTTCTTTCAAAAAAGGAACAAACAGATATGTGGGACCGCATCATGAGCATAAAATAGGACTCACATAGTTGATACATAGCATGTATATATGATAATACATAGCATAGCATTGTAAAGCATACATTTTATCTCTAACCATGCAAATAGCCAAATGTATAGCAAAACATTGACGAAATTGAAAAGTGAACGGTCAAAGTGTTACCTGTAGCGCGTAGATCGATCCTACCGGAGCAGTTTTTGCAGAAAGGTTGAAAGACTCGGCAAAGGGCCCTTGCAAACGAGCAAAATCGCAAGAATCTATGTGGGGTACGAAGTTGAAAGTGACAGATCTGGAAGTGGCGAGCCGCTTATGAATCCCGATCTTGGTCGCAGATCCATCTGCGGTTGGCCCTGGTGGGTCCCCCTGGTTCCCTTGCAGCCGTTGGATGTGTTTAGTGGAAATGAATTACGAGATGGGTGACCGGCGACGATACCCGACCCCGACAAGACAATCGACCGACGACGATAACCGGCGATTACGAGATAGATGTCCGGCAACGAAAACCGGCTCCGACAAGATAACCAACCGGCGACGATAACTGGGGGTTACGAGATGGGTGACCGACGACGATACCCGGCCCCGACAAGACAATCGACCGGTGACGATAACCGGCGATTACGAGATGGATGTCCGGTGATGAAAACCGGCTCCGACAAGATAACCAACCGGCGACGATAACCGGGGGTTACGAGATGGGTGACCGGCGACGATACCCGGCCCCGACAAGACAATCGACCGGCGACGATAACCGGCGATTACGAGATGGATGTCCGGCGACGAAAACCGGCTCCGACAAGATAGCCAACCGGCGACGATAACCGGGGGTTACGAGATGGGTGACCGGCGACGATACCCGGCCTCGATGAGACAATCGACCGGCAACGATAACCGGCGATTACGAGATGGATGTCCGACGACGAAAACCGGCTCCGACAAGATAACCAACCGGCGACGATAACCGGGGGTTACGAGATGGGTGACCGGCGACGATACCTGGCCCCGACGAGACAATCGACCGGCGACGATAACCGGCGATTACGAGATGGATGTCCGGCGACGAAAACCGGCTCCGACAAGATAACCAACCGGCGACGATAACCTGGGGTTACGAGATGGGTGACCGGCGACGATACCCGGCCCCGACGAGACAATCGACCGGCGACGATAACCGGCGATTACGAGATGGATGTCCGGCAACGAAAACCGGCTCCGACAAGATAACCAACCGGCGATGATAACCGGGGGTTACGAGATGGGTGACCGGCGACGATACCCGTCCCTGACGAGACAATCGACCGGCAACGATAACCGACGATTACGAGATGGATGTCCGGCGACGAAAACCGGCTCTGACAAGATGACCACCCGGCGACGACACCCGGGGGTTACGAGATGGGTGACCGGCGATGATACCCGGCCCCGACGAGATAATCGACCGGCGATGATTACCGGCGATTACGAGATGGATGTCCGGCGATGAAAACCGGCTCCGACAAGATAACCAACCGGCGACGATACCTGGGGGTTACGAGATGGGTGACCGGCGACGATACCCGACCCCGACTAGACAATCGATCGGCGACGATAACCGGCGATTACGAGATGGGTGACCGGCGACGAAACCTGGCCCCGACAAGACGATCATCCGCATCGACACCCTTTTATGAATGTTTTGCATCCATTGCATCTTACGTTGCATCATAAATCATATGCGTTGCATGACGTATGTATTGTCATCTTTATGCATTGTCATTCATGCATCGAGTGTCTATTCTTTATCCTGTTCATTTCATTTAAACATTGCATAAACATGGTAAAGAGGGGCAGCTGTAGACACCCAATTTTTGCGTTCCCTGTACTAACCCTGTCAGGAGGGCAAAATCGTCAATTGAACCGGCTTGCGGGAGCGAAGGAATGGGCATAAGTGCGAACGAAGGAATGGGCACAACCACCGCAATGATTGGCGACCAAAGTTGACGTGGCAATAAGGCCGTCCGAAGCGGGCACTCCCGAATGAGGTGACACGTCTCCCGGAAATTCCCGGACTGCAAAATACGAGCCTATCAGCGAAAACCGACGTTACAGCACGAAAATCGAGGCGTGGCGTGAAAATCGAGAGAGTCAAACCGTCCAGCCGCGGATTGATCTGCGGCCAAATAGTGCGCCTTTTGAAAACACGGAACTCGAAACACGGAACTCGAAATCAGGTGAGTGGAAGGCAGGCGGCCAGCCAGCCTATTTCAGCTCAGTTTCATTGCAGCATACAGGGAGTTGAAGGTTGGAAGAATTTGAAGGAAGAAGGATTCAGCAGCAGCAAGAAACACGGAAATAGAGAGGAAAAAGAGCAAAATTTGCAAACAAATAGGAAGAAAAGAGAGAAAAAAAAGAGAGGATTTATTTCTTTTGATTTTGATTGTATCAAATACACTCCTTATCCTATTCAAATACACAAGTTCACATCCATTTGAGATCATTTGCAAGGTGAAAATTCCTATTTGTTCTAGCAATTTATATCATATTGTTTGGTTAAAGTAGATGTAATTTTCATGTATCTTGTTGAACAATCATGGATTAGGGATTATTAGTGAGGGTTCCATCGGAACAAAATTCTTCCTAATAACCCGAGGATATCCAATTGGTGAAATTTCTAGCTCGTTTATGGTGATTTATTGGGTGCAATTTATTTAGATTATCATTTTCGGATGTCATGGTGTATTAGATAAATCCGGGTTGGTTAGTTATGTACTATTCATTTCGTGGGCATGTAGCAATCTCGGGTGTGCCTAGGAACGCGACCCCGTGGTCCAAATCCGATGATGGACGTTTGGACATATGTAATAGATTCAATGTACTTGTTTTTTTTTGTAACATGTAATCGTCGGGCCTTAAAACGACGCTAAGGCGAGAATCGGGTTTAAGGCCCCGTAGTAATGGAACATGTGATTGTTGGTGTTCGGGGATGTTTTGATGGCTTACATGCCCATGAATAGCCCCGACGCGTATTTATGCTTTGATTGGATTCCATGACACTCAAATGATTTCAAAGATTAAATGATGAAGGTTTTTTTTATTAAAATCAAACAAGCTAGGTTACTAGAATCACGAGGCTAAAAAAATTGGAAGTGTTAATAAATGTCGATTCCTATTAAACGAGAAGGCCAAAGGAAATCATTTTCAATCATCACCAAAAAATGGCTTTTATGAATGAACGAAATGTTTTATTAGACCTTTGTGCATAGGGTTAAAGATATCCTAGAAATTGCCCATCATTTTATGAAAGCAATGTATAGATTTCGATTCCTATTTTGACAAAGGTTTAAAAGATTCTTGTTTTGCCAAAACAACGCCTAATAAAAATCTCATAGCTTTTGACAAGTAAAATCAAACCTTTCGCATGAATAAAGGAGCTCTCTCGTACTAACGGAAACGACGTTCTAAAACATTCCCAAAACAAAACACGACTTCTCAATAAAATGCCAAATATTTCATCTTTCATGAAAAACTCACCACAACATTCACATAAGCACACACACACACACACGCACGTATACACATTTTATGAATCAAAGGATAGGAAAGTATCAAGATTGCGGTAACCGTGTTTCACGGAAGTCGGGGGGTGCCTAACACCTTCCCCTCGCTTAAGCAAGCCCCCGAACTCTATGAATCTCGATTTGCAGACCAATTAATTCGGAGTCACATATGAGCCGGTGATTTATAAAAAAACGAAAACTCGGATGAGTTGGTACATCCATTTCAAACATACCAACTGGCGACTCTGGTTAATTGGCTCATCATAAAAACGATCTTTCAAAACCCCGTCGACATTAATGCCGACCTTTTCCCAAACTCAAAAAATCGGAAAAGGACTAAATAATCGCGAAAGAGGCGATTCCTCCCGGCGTCGACATCTCTCATAAATTCCTAATTGGATTAGGAGTTTAATTAATTGAAGGAGTTTAATTAAAATAAAATCCCTAATCCTAAATAGTTTAGGAGGGTTCCCTATATCTATAAATAAGAGGAGTCTTATCATGATTTAGGGTAAGACAGTTACACACTCTTCCATAAGAATTGGAGAGAGAGTGAGAGTACTTACAATTTCTATAGAGATAGAAACTAGGGTTTTGCCAACACCCATCTTTTTGAACAACTATTATTCCTTGGTGGATCACCTCTAGAGGCCGAACACTTGGGTGGCTAACGTTGATCAAAGGAAGGAATTTAATCGGTGGAATTCAAGGAGAACGCGAAGGAATTGGAGGTGAACTTGTACCCGAGGAAGCACGGTTCTACGAGGGTATAATTTTTATCTCTATCTCTTTTGTTTATATCGTTAATTGAGCACATAGATTGATCATGGTGATGGTTTGTATGAAAAATTTTAAAATCCGTTTTATTGCGCTTCCGCAATATTTATGTATTTTGATTGCATGTTCGCGCTATATACAAACCTAACAATAGTATCTCCATATCTTTAGGGCAAAAACTACTGCTGCCAATTCTAGGTCATGGGTGAGATACCCCTTCTCATAATCCTTTAACTGTTATGACACGTACGCAATGACCTTATCGTGCTACATTAGCACAATTCCATGTCCCTTATCCGACGCATCACTATAAACTACAAAACTACCTGTATTATCTGGTAAAGATAACATAGGCTCCTCACTTAACCTTTTTTCAGCTCTTGAAAGCTTTCCTCACACTTCTCCGACCACATGAATTTAAACGTCTTCCTCGTCAAATTAATTAGAGACCCCGTTATTTTTGAAAAGTCTTGTATGAACCTTCTACAGTAACCTGCCAATCTTAGGGTACTTTATACCTCCGTTGGTGTCTTCGGCTGCTCCTAATTAATCATTGCCTCCGCCTTTGCTGGATCCACAGATATTCCATCCTTATCGATCACGTATCCCAAAAATATAACTCTTTTTAACCAAAATTCACACTTTGAAAACTTCGAATATAACTTCTCCTTTCTTAGTGTCTCCAACACCACCCTCAAATGTTCAGCACGATATTCTTATGTCTTAGAGTAGACCAGAATATCATCTATGAATACAACTACAAATTTATCTAAATATTACTTGAACACCCTGTTCATTATATTTATAAATGCTATCGGAGCATTTGTTAATCCAAATGACACACTAGGAACTCGTAATAGCCATAACGTACTTCCTCACCTTCAACTGGTGATACTCGGTCCTCAAATTTATTTTAGAAAAATATTTCGCTCCCTTCAACTGATCAAAGAGATTATTGATCTTGGACAATGTGTACTTATTCTTTATCGTCATTTTGTTCAACTCTCGATAGTCGATACAAAGTCTTAACGATCCGTCCTTTTTCTTAACAAATAAAACTGGTCTCCTCATAGAGGCACACTAGGTTGGATATACTTCTTATCCAATAACTCTTGTAGTTGAACCATCAACTCCTTCATCTCCATTGGTGCCATCCTATGTGGGGCCTTCGAAATCGGCGTCGTCCCTAGTACTACATCTATGACAAATTTGATCTGCCTATCTGGCAGAAGACTTGGAAATTCCTCCAAAAATATATCCGTAAATTCTCTTACTATTCGTATCTATCCCATCTCGGCTCCCATCATCTGAGTATCAACAACGTGAGCCAGATATCCTACACATCCTTTCCTTAACAATCTCTTAGCTTATATCATCATCAGACAACAAGAGTGTCTAGGCGATTGATTACTGCAAAATACTACCTTAGGCTGATTTGGAGTCTAAAGGTTTACACTTTTCTTCTGGAAATCTATCATTGCTCTGTGGTTATATAACCAGTCCATTCCTAAAATTATATCTTACTCTCCTAATTGAATCAAAATTAAATTTACAGGCAACTTATGTCTCCTTATATCAACGTAACAATTCATATGAATATTTCTAACGGGGATTACTTCCTTATTTGCAACTTCTATGTTCAGAGGATGTTCTAGTTTCTCTTGAGGTAAATTTAATTGTTGCGTTAATTCATAAGATACGAAAGAGTAGGTAGCACCCGAATCAAACAATACATATGCATTTATATCATTTATCGGGAGGATACCTAATACAACATCTCTGGATGCCATCACATCTTGAACCGTCATGTTAAAGGTCCTTGTAGTTGGTCAATTTGGCTGGGTTGATCCGGTTATTGCTAATTTGCCATTGTTGTTTCCCTTACTTCCGCTTCATCCATCTGTCCCCTTCTTTAGACAATTTCGTGCTTGATGATCTATCGCTTCACAAGTATAACACCCATTTTTCTTTGGATTGGGACAATTAGGAGAGATGTGTCCCTTTTTCCCACAATTATAGTACACACTCTTACCTCTCAGACATAAGCCCGAATGGTTCTTCCCGCAATTTTTACATGCTTCCATCCTCTCCTTCGGGTCTCCTTGCTTATTTCTAGAATTTCCAGAATTAATGTTGTTGTTCCACTTCCTCTTATGGTTTTCTCTATTTCTACTACTTCCTTCTACTTTACTGATGAGTGGGTTTTATACCTGTAAATAGGGTACTTTTGACTTGATAATTTTGGGAGTTCTTAAGTATTTTTAGTTCAGTTTGATGCATTTTAGTGTTTTTATGTAGGAATTGAATTTTAAGGTGAAATGGTGTATAAAGCAGCAAAATATGCATTATCAGTCGAGAATATGAAGCTAAACGCAGCAATTGGATGATGGCATGCAGTAAGCGTCAGCGGTTGACACGGCGTTGGGCACGACGAAGCACATTAGCAATGCATGGGCTGCGCTTGTGCACGGCGAAGCAACTAGTACGTGCACATGCGTGGCTTTGGCGCTGCAAAGCCTCAGCGCTGCTGCACTGGGACCAAGCGTTACAACACTGCAAGCTTTAGAAACCAAGCATTACGGCTGTAAGGACCGTGAATTCGAAGCGCCATTATTAAGAAATTAATTTCTAATGAGTTAAATTCTTTTGCGTATTAATTTAAACCATTATGTGGTTTGGGTTATTATGTGTAATTATATGATAATTTATTTAATAGTCCAAGTATAATGGGCTAGCCATGTAAATTATTTTTAAACAAGCCCAAACAACTAATTGTGTATTGGACTTGTAGATGGTTAATGATGAGGTGTAAAATATTATTGATAATAAATAGTTCCACTAAGATATTTTTAATAGTGGACTAGTCCGACTTATTTCTTAAAAAAGCCCAATCTGAAATTAGTATGGACTTGTGGTTTGGACTTATAAGTAATTAAATTGGCCCAACCTGGGTAAACATGGTCAACCTTATAAAGGGGGGGAGGTCTATTGGAAATACATTCGGTAAGCCCAATTAGGAATTTACTTTAAAATAGCTGAATACATATTTTAATCGGCAATATAGAATTTCTTCTGCGTCCTTGCACACAATTTATCTAGGCCAATGGCCTATTACCCTACTATGCGGAATGATCACTATGGGTATGGTTGGGGAAGGAGTTGGTAGTACTTTCTACCTAATCTTCCTTAATATATGGGTACAGTCAATTGTGTGTTGATCCTACGGTTTGGAGTAAAGACCAACAAATGGGTAAGTTTTCTCTATAAAAAGAGCTCTTATTCCGTATGATAAGTTGCTGAGATAGTTGGGTCTGTTATAGAGAGAAACATTGTGAGCTTAAGAGCAAGGAGGAGGGGTGGCCGAAAGCAAAGGAATCTAACAAGCGGATGCCCTCTAGCTTCATCACCTACTTCGGGAAGAAGAGAAGAAGTGCAACCAAATCAAGGAGGTGAGAAGTTTTAATCTCAGTAGTTACAGTCTATCTATATTAATATTATGATTGGTTCAAATGTGTGAACTAACTTAATGGTCAGAAATGGTGCATGAGCCAAGTGCTCTATGATCATGTCTTAAATAAGATCATGAATGTTGACCATAAGGCTTATGACCGAGTCCTAGTTAAACCAATGTAAGGTGTGGTCTACGTCAGAAAGGAATATAAAGTTTGACTAGCAAAAAGGTGTAATAATGAGTAATAATGGTAATACCAAAACCGTCCCGATGAGGTTCGCCACCTTACTTCAAACTCATGAACCTAAGTAATGGGGTTAGGCATAGGTTTGTCACCCGACCCCGAACCATAAAGAGGTTCCCGAAGTGAAAGTCGTAGTCGAACCTGAAGGCTTTGGTAGCTACTATGGGTTTGGTTCAGTACTGGACCCGAAGCTGAACCCCTAATGTCAATAAGACTCAAACTTGACTCTCGAAGTCCCAGATCCAATGTTGAAATCCTAGATGTCGTTGAGACCCAAACCTCTAGCTTCCCGAAACCAAACACCAAAAATACCATCTGATCCTGAAGAGGTCCCCAAACTACGAAAGATTCTAAAGTGGAGCCAAAGTCAAAACTTTATAGGCAGCGGGTCGGTCAGACCTCAGCCATGTTTCTAGATGTGTATAACCTCGGACTAATCAGCAAAGGGATGTTCCTTAAGTAAAAATCATGAACTAACCTTGATTCTCGGTAAGTAGTGAAAAGGACTCTACGATCGTAAAGTGACTTCACTCCGATCATGGAGCGCATTTATAACCGTAGAGTGAGTCAGTCGGGTTAGTCAGAAATCGTAGAGTGAACTCTACGATCGTAGAGCTTTAGTCGCACATCGTATAGCTTCACTAGTCGATCGTAGGGTGAACTCCACTAATCATGGAGCTTCACCATCCGATCATAGAGTAATATGACTTAATCACAGAGCTTTGTCAGTGATCGCAGAGTCACCCCACTGATCGTAGAGTGACTCCACCGATAGTATTAAAGCCCTACTAATCGTAGAACTGTCATGACAGACCACGGGTAGTATAAAGGGGCCATAAAATAAACCACATGAGTCTCTTGAGTAAGTTTATTTAATCCATTATTGATACTTAAATATGACTGATCAGAGAGTAAATTATAATTACTATAGGGTACTTGCAAAACATAAACGTAGAGTAATAGTAAGCAACAGATTAGACAAGTTCTTAACCTTGAACTTCTTACATATTACAAGTTCTCTGACCCTATTTAGATGTTCTTTTATGCAAGATTCCCTCATTTTGAGCTAACTAAATTATCATACCGTTACATATATATCGATTACCAATTTCTTAAATCAAACTTGAATTACCATTCCTTATTCGTATTAGTAGTTTAATTATTGATAATTATTCCACATCATTGATAATTGTTGACATTCGCACGATGTGCATTTGGAATTCTGTTCGATCATTGACCAGTGCATTGTTTAAAGTTCGTAATTCATGAACTATTTAAGATATAGTCTATGTCATTCGTTTTGGCTAGGCGATTGCACATTAAACTTTATAAAAGCTATCCAAACCAGTAGTTGGTGTAGATTCTTAGACTGAGAGAGCAACCCATGACAAGGGGGTATAACTGTCAGTTATTCGATATAGTCAGAGTTAAATGTTATGCATATCCATGGTGTACTTTTGGGCATTGATTATGTTATTCAGCTAGTTCATCAATATTTTTACATTTTTGAACTGTGCAATTATTATTTCTATTCATTCATGGTATATCTCCTTTATATATTTTAAACTTGTTGAGCAAAGTTGATGCTCACCCTTACTATATCATGAACCAATCGCAGTTAAGCCGGAGAGTTCCAAAAAGGACAAGGGCAAAGGAAAGCTTAAGGAATAGTTGCACATTAGTTTTCTATATGCTATTATTTGGCTTTGTAAATTAAAGTACTCTCTAGTATTGTAGTGTATCTTATGATGTAATTATTTAAGGTTATAGACCTTGGGACCGTAGTAAACCTTTTGTAATGAACAACCTATGTTTATTTATTATGCATTAGTTAATATATGTTATTTCGAGGTGGTTGAATGTTCTTTATCATGAGAACCAAATTTAAGGTATTGGTACCCGAATTTGGGGGTGTCACAGGTTGGTATCAAAGTCGTATGTTATAAACTTTAGGAATGCGAAACCTAGGTTATAACCTTAGAAGAAAACTCGTATAGAGTATGCTAGGTGATAAATCGAGAAGATTCATTGCGTCGAGTTTGTACATAATAAAATATCATTTCATTTTATCAATGAATATATTTTATTGTGATACTGATGTTACTTTATTGTTGTGTTGTCTATAGGATGTCTAAATTTGGTGAATCTAGCCAAGTTGCTGAGGTTGAGACTACAGATAAACATATTATCTTTGTAGGGCCAACTGAGCCAGTTGTGCTGGTACTGCCGCGAGAGTCTGAGTTAGACTCTAATGGAGCGCCAGTTATAGGTCAAGTAATGAGGTCGTACAACGAGGGGTGAGATTGATGTGGTAGATGAAGCCGATGAGGTTGTGGAGGCCATGGAGGCCGAAGGACCAGTTGACGTGGATGAGTTTATAGCTGAGGCTATGGAGGAAGTAGAGTACTATACTTCGCTTGAGTAGTTGCCAGCTGAGGATTATTTGGTAGAACAATTGGTAGATAGGAACTTGGAGTTAGAAGATAGAGTTAGAGACTTGGAGGAACAAAATCAGACACACCAACACATGGAAAGTCTTAATAAGGAATTGGCATATCAGTTGGAGAAGGAGATAAGATAGCTGAAGGTATAACTACAGGGATATGAGAGCTCAGCACAACAAGTGGGACCAATGTTACATCAGTTGGTGGTTAGGAATGTAGAGCTGAGGGAGAAGAAGGAACGGGCAGAGCTACAGTTAGCAGTACAGAAAGAAGAACACGAGGTCATGAAGGTTGTATTTAACCTGGAGATAGCAGACAAGATCTCTATAGAGGAGGCTTGGTTCGGTCTGCCAAAAGGGTAGCTCAGCTGGAGGGAGAGGTCCAGGACAAGACCATTAGGATTGAGTCCCTGGGCTTTGCGTTGGATATAGTTCTTAGGAAACTGAGAGACATGGATGGAAGTTACCCCACAAGAGAGGGTCAGATTAGGCGCACTATGCATTAATGAGTAATGGATAGGGTTGCACATCAGGAGCACGAGGATGCCGTCCACCGAAGTATGCAGTGATTACTTTGTCTAGTGACATCTTTTGTATATAGATACAGTTAGAACCCCTTTTGTTCATAGGGTAATATATGTTATGTAAGACTCAGACTGTGAGAGGTGATATTTGATGGTGATACAACCCCACTTTTGTAATATTGGGATTGTAGTTCTGTAAATCACATCTCTTGTGTTTTAATGGGATAGGTGGCATTTATAGAAGTATGTCGAAGGTTGTAAGTGTTCTACCCTGCCAGTAGGCATATGAATACAAATGCAATATTATTATTTCATGATTAGACTAAGTTTGAGTTGTACGTTAACTTTTAAATGCTAACACTTATAACACGTTGCATGAGGTTTAAAACGCAAGGTGATAGCATAAGGTTTTGTTTAAAACAGACAATGTTGCCGAGGAGACAACCCCAAAACTCAAGAGTTGAGGAGTCGGTTAATAACGAGGAGGGTCAAGCTGATCCCATGAGGGCTTTTGCGAATATGTTGGCAGAAGCGATGCAGGGCAGACCAGCCGCTGTAGTGGAACAATTAGGAAGTCACATGTCTAGTTTTAAGGACTTCAAGTTACTAGGACCACCAGAGTTTCGTGGGACTACAGATCTGATTGAAGCCCAGACATGGGTAGAAGAAATAGAGAAGGTTTTTGAGGTCGTAGGAGTGGCCGAATAACAGAAGACGTCATTTGCCACCTTTATGATGAAAGGTGAGGTAAATTACTGGTGGAAGGCGAACAAGAATTGAGCTGGGGAAGGCGTTATTGCGTAGACTCATTTTAAGGAGCTATTTTTCAAAAATTACTTTCCAGAAAGCTTGCAGGCGTGTATGGAGATAAAATTCTTGGAATTAAAATAAGGAGGCATGTTAGTAGTGGAGTATGCCGCAAAATTCAATGAGTTAGGTAGGTTTGCTCCACATCAGGTAGACACCGAATCAAGGTGAGTGAGGAGATTTGAGCAGGGGTTGAAGCCCTGGGTGTATAATAAGGTTGCGGTTCTACAAATCAATATATTTTCTACGTTGCTTGAGAAAACAATTATTACTGAGGGAGGAACTAAAGCTTTGTCAAAGTACAATCAAGAACAAAAAAAAGAAGAAAAGCTATGATGGTTATAAGGAAGGTAGTAGCGGGGGAAATAACTCGAACAGTAGAAAATGGAATGACAGTCAGATGTCGGGCAGTAAATCTAGAGGGGAAATGAAGAAAGTTAACAAATGTGAGATATGTGGAAAAAGTTACTCTAGGGAGTGCATGAAAAGGAAATGAGTTTGTTTTAATTGTGGACAACCGGGGCACTTTGCTCCACAATGTCCGAACGCGAAGAAGGGAATCTATTTTTCATGCGGCGCTACACATCATTAGAAGAAGGATTGTCCGAAGAAAAAGAGTGACGTCGGCAGTGCAAACCAAGGGAATGACAACAAGCTGACAACCGGAGGGCCAGTCTAGCAGACCAAACTAGTGGCACGAACATTCAACATGACAGTGTAGGATGCTATGGAGTCAAAGGACGTGGTGTCAGGTATTATTCCAATCAATAATATTAATGCAAACGTATTATTTGATTCGGGAGCTACCTGTTCATTCGTATCTGAAGATTTTGCTAAGAGATTAGAATTACCTCGCGAAAAATTAGAGCACCCCATGAATGTTGAAGTAACAAATAAGGTCATACTTGTAGAGTGCATATATAGGAGTTGTGGCGCCGAGATAAGGGGATATAAGACGAGTGTAAGTCTGATCCCGATAACGTTAGGGGAGTTTGATATAATCCTGGGAATGGATTGGTTGGTGAATCACGGAGCGGTGATTGACTGCCAAAAGAAGTGTATACACCTAAAGACCTCAAATAAGTCGAGGGTCGTATTCTACGGTAGTAAATCGCCGAGGCAATCTTGTTGCCTGACGATGATGCAAGCAAAGAGATTGCTTAGGAAGGGTTGTATAGATTATTTGGCTCATGTGGTGGATACTCAGAAAGCAGTAGAGGACATGGGGTAGATACCAGTAGTAAGGGAATTCCCAGACATTTTCCGATATGAATTATCGGGTTTACCGCCGGATAGAGAGGTCAAATTTGTAATTGATTTAATAAAAGGAACAACGCCAATATCGAAGGCACTAGATAGAATGGCTCCGGTAGAGATGAAGGAATTGATGATATAACTACAAGAGTTATTGGATAAGAAGTACATTCAGCAGAGTGTGTCTCCATAGGGAGCACCAGTGCTGTTTATAAAGAAAAAGGACGGATCGCTAAGGCTTTGTATCGACTATCGAGAGTTGAACAAAGTTACGGTTAAGAATAAGTACCCGTTGCCTAGGATAGATGATCTGTTTGATCAACTTAAAGGGGTGAAGTATTTTTTGAAGATTGATTTAAGGACTGGTTACCACCAGTTAAAGGTAAAGAAGGAAGATGTACCAAATACAGCATTCAGAACTCGTTACGACTATTATTAGTTTCTAGTGATGTCGTTTGGACTGACGAATGCGCCAGCAACAATTATGGACATTACGAACAAATTGTTCAAGCAATACTTGAATAAATTTGTCGTCGTATTCGTAGATGACATTTTAATATACTCAAGGGCGGAGGAGGAGCACGCTGAACAATTAAGGGTAGTTCTGGAGACACTAAGAAAGGAGAAGCTATATGTGAAGTTTTCAAAGTGTGATTTTTGGTTGGAAAGGGTGCAATTTGTAGGACACGTGATTGACAAGGATGGAGTATCGGTGGATCCTGCGAAGGTAGAGGCGGTGATAAATTAGGAGCAGCCGAAGACGCTGACGGAGGTTAGAAGTTTCTTAGAATTGGTAGGTTACTATCGGAGATTTATTCAAAAAATTTCGAACATAGCGACGCCACTAACCAATCTGACGAGGTAGACAGTAAATTCGTATGGACAGATAAGAAAGTTTTTTGGAACTAAAGAAGATATTGAGTGAAGCACCTATGTTGTCTCTAACCGATAATGTAAGGGGATTTATAGTGTATAGTGATGCGTCACACAAGGGTCTTGGTTGTGTACTGATGCAGCATGGCAAGGTCATTACGTACGCGTTACGCCAGCTGAAGGATTATGAGAAGGGATATCCGACTCATGACCTAGAGTTAGCGGCAATGGTGTTTGCTCTTAAAATTTGGAGACACTATTTGTATGGGGAGAGGTGTGAAATATACACAGGTGTGAAATTTGGAGGCACTATCTGTCTGAAGTATATCTTCACTCAGAAGTAACTAAATATGAGGCAGAGGAGATGGTTAAAGTTGATCAAGGATTATGATTGTGAAATTTTATACCATCCCGGTAAAGCCAATGTAGTAGCTGATACTCTAAGTAGAAAGGGCAGAGAAAAGTTACAGTGTTGACCACTCAAGAAGAACTGATAAAAGATATGGAAAGACTAGAGTTGGAAGTTAATTGTCCGGAAGATGCAGATGAGAAATAATATACAATGGAGGAAAGTCCGACCTTATTAGATAGCATAAAGGAGACTGAAGAGTAGGATGAAGAGTGTTTCAGAATCAAGAAGAGGAGTTCAGAAGGTGAAAAATTGAAGTACAATATTGATAACACGGGACTGCTGAGGTTTGAAGGTAGAATTTGGATACCAATGGTTCTAGAGTTGAGAGAAGAGATTCTGCAGAAAGTTCATTCTATAAGGTATTCGATACACCCTGGTAGTACCAAAATGTATCAAGATTTACGCCAACACTTGTAACGATTGAGAATTTGTACTTAGCCATTTTGAATATATTTAAATAAAAATAAATTTTTATGAATATATTATGTGTTATGTGTTTAAAGGTCGTATCATGATCTAAATTGTGTTTACGTGTTAGAAATTTCGAATTTGTATTTCGTAGAAGAAAATATATTTTTTCTGAAAAAAAGGCGTAAAAACACTATTCACCCAAAAACGCTTTTGCGTCTTTTTGATTTTTCAAAGAATACGCGAATATTAATATTACGAGAAAAGATGGAATATCCAATAAAATTTGAAAACGAAAAACGTAGTTTTTTGACTGTGGAATGAATTTCGTTAGAATACGAGTATAATACGAAATATTATATGAAAGAATGAAAGAATAAATACGAGTATAATATGAAATATTATACGGTAGAATACGAGATTAATACGAGGTATAATACGAGTAGAATACAAATATTATACGTAGTATATACGAATATGTAACTAGGAATCCAAGTGGATTATTTTCGACCAATCAGATGCAAGCATGATGTAACCATGACATCATCTTCAAAGAAGCACAAATATGATGTCATCATGATGTCATAATGATGTCACAATGGACAATGATGCAAACGATGATGTCACGTTGGAAGATGATGTCATCATGATGTCATAATGATGTCATGGATGCGAAAAGACTATTTTGCCCTAACTCTACCTAGCCTATAAATATGAAGCTTTGCAAGCTTAAAACAACTTGCTAATTCACAAAATCAAAGAGCAAAGTTACTCTCTAGATATATATTTCATGTATTGAAGTTGCAAAGAAATAGTTAAGCTTGCAACTACAAGAGGTAGAATTCCTAGTCGTTGTTATATTCAATTTTCTTTCATTTTATAGTTGAAAAGCTCAAGAACATAAGTGGTTACCATGTACGATCTTTTTCGACTAAGTGTTTCTTCATGTTCTTGAGAAAAGTCATAAAACTCTATATAAGTAGGTTTATAATTTAGTTAGTTTTATGTTATTGAGTTAATTGAGTGTTAGAACATGATAACATAACATTTTGATGTTTGTGGTATCATATTTTATCAAATGAAATGAAGACGTTATGAACAAATCACACTTCTGACCTTTCTGTCCATTTTTCGAAACTGTAAAGTCTGAATATGCTTCTGATTTATAAAAGAAAGTTGTAGAGGGGAAAATTCTAATGAGAATAGGCACAAGAATCACCTAAAAATGTTTTCGTATGAAAGAGTTATGGCTGTTTTAGTGCTGCTGGGTCTAGCTGTCAATATTTCCGCGGGAGCAGTTTTTAATATGCTTTTATAAGCTTCATAACTCTTAATGTATAAAGAGTTAACATGTGATTTTTATATCAAAAGAAATATCTGGAAGTAAGCTAAACACAGAATCAAGAATCACCCAAAAATGTTTTGAAACGAAGAAGTTATGGTCGTTTAAGCGAGTCGGGGTCCTGCAGTCTACAAACTGCAAGGCATTCGGGAATTGGACCTTAAAAATAAGGTTTTGTGTATGTAAATTTTTTTGTTCATGCCACCTATGGGAGTAGTTAGGCCATGTTATAAATAGTTCACAGTCCAAAGTTGAGACCATTCCGAGGTTGGTTGAACGTAATTATGGATTAAATAAGTTTTGAAATCGATTATTGAAAAAGTTAAAAATACGAAGTTAGGTTCATGTTTAAAAGCTAGTTAAGATGAACTATAATAAGAGTCATGTGATGATTAATTGGTGTGTCTATGTGATTGATATTGTGTAGGACAATTGAAGAGCAATTTAGTGTAATCCTTAAAGAATGCATAAGGCAAGTTTCTAACTCTCATTCGATTTGTGTATTGAATGTAAGTTTCCTAAACTTTCTCAATCTTTATATTTGATTAAGTATCCCAACTTCATTTGATTTCTATATTGAATGCAAGTACTCCTAAACTTTTCACAAGTATTCAAGCTATGCTATGCATAATCTTTTAAAGCTTTCAAGTTCTATTATTCACGAACTGCTTATGAATGATTGTCGATGCTATTTGACTCAGCTAAACAAATGTTTAAATATTCTATCGATTGAATTATAAATCTTTGAAATATTATTGATGTTAAGTAGAGTTATCCAACTGAATTGTTTTGGTTAGGATTCTAATGCATGTATGAGATGAACAACCCTAATATTAGGGGCAGTTTTAATCGGTTAAATCCGATAAGGCCGTGAGGTGCCTAAACCAAACGCATATAGTCGTTTAAAATAGAATGTTGATCAACATAGAGTACTATAGGCTGATCACCTAGAAGTGCTCGTAAGCATATCGGTTTGCGGTTTAAGTACGGTGAAACCTTTTTATGAATAAAAATAAAAGTTCAAGGTCTTATGACCGCTCAGTATGTCGTTTCGAAAATCAATTCAAACAAAAGTAAATTGTTATTCCAGTTTATTCAGAATATTTCTCAACTATTGTTCAGTTGTTGAATAATGATGATATGATTCTTGAATTTGTTGTTATTAAACTGTTATACTTGCTGAGTAATTAAATGCTCATTCTTGCTTTAAATCAAATATTTTCAGTTAAAACCGAGACTGCCGAAGGTTCCCGAAGGGACAAAGGCAAAGGAAAAGTTAACGAATAGGATTATATTATCCTAATATGTAATAGTTTATATTATGAAGGATTTATTCTTAAGAATGATGTAAAATTTATTATTATTATGACGATGAATGATGTAATGGTTATAGAACCTGGGATTTGAGTGAGACATATTGTAATAATATAGTAATTGCATTTATGTCAATATTATTGTGATAAATGGGTAGTACCGTGATGCACTGGACCCAGGTTTAAAGGTAGACCTGGATTTGGGGGCGTTACAGGTTGGTATCAAAGCTTTAGGTTATAAACCTTAGGTGGGGGAAATACCTTAGGAATATGACCTTAGAGAAGTTAGTCAAGAGATAAACTCAAATAGAGTTTTTAAGGGATGAATTGAGGAAATTCATCAAAAGATAATAAAAGTAAAAGCAAAACTTAAAATAAATTATATTTGTTATGTGATATTAATAAATATATTTTGTTACTATAGCTTATGTATAAGGTTATCTTTTATGAATCCCATCATTATGATAGTAATAAGGGGATAGTATGTGAAAAGCTTCAGCTTTATTAAATACGTTGTATGAATTAAGAAGCATATTATATAAAAATATTTATTAAATGTGCTTTGTAATGTGTATGTGCTAGTATTAATGAGAATGTGTAAAAAAAACGAATAGTGAGTTAATAATAACATAATTTTATTATAATTTAACAGAAAAATGCCGCCAAGAGGAAGACCTAGAGGGTACACGACCCAACAGAGATAACCTGAAAACGAGAATAGGGAGCAAGCTAATCCTATGCAACAGTTCATAGACCTCTTACTAGGGGCCTTTAATAGAGAGCGTACTGAGGTACCTGTAAATCCTCCTGCTGTGCAAGTAGCCAGTTTTAAGGATTTCAAAAATATGGGACCGCCAGAGTTTAGGGGGACCACCGAGCCTATAGAAGCTCAATCATGGATTAAAGAAATAGAGAAGGCGTTTGAAATCGCTAGAGTCGGAGAGGAGCAAAAGACTGCTTTTGCTACATATTTGTTAAAAGGTGAGGCCAACTTTTGGTGGGAAGCCAATCAAAATAGGGTCGGAGAGGGAGTTATCGTGTGGGATCGGTTCAAAGAGTTATACTTTGAGAACTACTCCCTATGAGTATGCAGAGCCGTATGGAAATGCGGTTTTTAGAATTGAAACAGGAAGAAATGTCAGTTCCCCAATATGCTGCCAAGTTCAATGAACTGGCTAGGTTTGCGCCACATCAAGTGGACACCGAAGAAAGGAAGGCACGAAGGTTTGAGCAGGGCTTAAAGCCTTGGCTCTACAATAAAATTTCTGTGTTGCAGAATGGTTCTTTCGGATCAATCTTGGAGAAGGCTATTATAGCCGAAGGGGGAAGCGAGGCGTTGAGCTTATTCAACCGAGAGAAGAAAAATAAGAATAAGAATGAAGGAGGAGGTAGAGCTGATGGACCTAGTGGTAGTGGAGGAAGCCACAAGAGGAAGTGGAACAACTTCGGGAATACCGGAACCAAACAAGGGGACCCAAAGAAGAAGGGAGAATCGTGCAAGATATGTGGGAAGAATCATTTCGGGGTCTGCCTGAAGGGAAAGTCAGTGTGCTATAATTGTGGGCAGGAGGGACATATCTCTCCTAACTGCCCCAACTCGAAGAAGAACACCGGATGTTTCATCTGCGGAGCGGCAGACCATATGGCAAGAAATTGCCCAAAGAAGGGAGCAGACAGGGGTAACGACAACAAAGGGAACAACAGTGGTAAGCTGACCATAACTGGTCCAGCCCCACCGAGTAGACCAACCGCCCGGACCTTCAACATGATGGTCCGAGATGCCGTGGCATCTGAAGATGTAGTCTCAGGTATCATCCCAATAAATAATATTAATGCATATGTATTGTTTGATTCGGGTGCGACCTGTTCTTTCATATCCTGTGATTTTGCTATACGTTTAGGTTTACCTCTAGAGAAACTATAGTTACCCTTGAACATAGAAGTTGCGAATAAGGAAGTAATCCCTGTTAAACACGTTCATAGGAATTGTTGCGTCGAAATTAGAGGACATAAGTTAATGGTAGATTTAATTCCAATTAACTTGGGAGAATTCGACGTAATATTGGGGATGGATTGGTTAGTCAACCACGGGGCGATAATAGATTGTCAGAAGAAGAGCATAAACCTTCAGACTTCCAAACAGTCTAAGGTAGTGTTCTATGGTAGTAAATCGCACCGACATTTTCGTTGTCTAACGATGATGCAAGCGCAGAAGCTGTTAAAAAATGGATGCATAGGTTATCTGTGCCATATTATTGATACCCAACAAGTGGGAGAGGAAATTGGACATATACCTATCGTGCAAGAATTCGCGGATGTATTTCCAGACGAGTTACCAGGTCTTCCGCCAGACAGAGAGATCGAGTTTGTTATAGACATAGTGCCCGGGACGGCACCAGTTTCGAGGGCACCATATAGGATGGCACCCGTAGAGATGAAGGAATTGATGATACAATTGTAAGAATTATTAGATCGAAAATATATCCAACCAAGTGTTTCTCCATGGGGAGCACCAGTGCTATTTGTGAAAAAGAAGGACGAAACGTTAAGGCTTTGTATTGACTATCGGGAGTTGAACAAAGTAACGATCAAGAATAAGTATCCATTGCCCAGGATCGACGATCTGTTTGATCAGTTAAAAGGGGCAAAATACTTTTCTAAGATAGATTTGAGAACGGGGTATCACCAGTTAAAGGTGAGAGGAGAAGATGTACCCAAGACGGCATTCAGGACTCGATATGGCCATTACGAGTTTCTGGTGATGTCGTTTGGTTTGACAAATGCGCCTGCCGCATTTATGGATCTGATGAACAGAGTGTTCAAGCAGTATCTAGACAAGTTTGTAGTAGTGTTCATAGATGATATCCTGATCTATTCAAAGACGCAGGAGGATCATGCGGAACATCTAAGGATAGTGTTGGAAACACTAAGGAGGGAAAAGTTGTATGCGAAATTCAGCAAATGTGAATTTTGGCTAGAGAGGGTACAATTTTTGGGACATGTGATCGACAAGGACGGTATATCCGTAGATCCAAGGAAGGTGGAAACGGTGATTAATTGGGAGCAGCCGAAGACGCCGACTGAAGTGCGTAGTTTCCTAGGGTTAGCGGGTTACTATCGGAGATTTATTCAACATTTTTCGAAGATAGCTACCCCGTTAACAAATTTGACGAGGAAGACAGTAAAATACGTATGGTCGGAGAAATGCGAGGAAAGTTTTTAGGAGCTCAAGAAAAGATTAAGTGAAGCGCTAGTGTTATCCTTACCAGATGACACAGGTAATTTTGTAGTTTATAGTGATGCGTCGCATAAGGGACTTGGATGCGTGCTTATGCAGCACGGTAAAGTCATTGCGTATGCGTCACGACAATTGAAAGAGTATGAGAGGGGATACCCTACTCATGATCTCGAATTGGCAGCAGTGGTGTTTGCCTTGAAAATTTGGAGGCACTATCTCTACGGAGAAAAATGTGAGATATACACGGACCACAAAAGTCTAAAATATATCTTCACACAGAAAGAGTTGAATATGAGGCAGTGGAGATGGTTAGAATTAATCAAGGACTATGATTGTGAGATTCTATATCATCCAGGAAAGGCGAATGTAGTGGCCGACGCCTTAAATAGGAAGGGTCGGGAGAAGTTGTCTATGTTAACCGCTCAAGATGAGCTAATAACAGAGATGGCTAAAATGGAGTTGGAGGTAAAATTTCCAATGGAATCGGGGGGAAAATTATTTGCAATGGAAACTCGTCAAACACTAGTGGACAGAGTAAGGAGGCACAACTCAAAGATGAGGAATGCGAAGTTATAAGGAAGAGAATTTCTAAAGGAGAAGAGTTGAAGTATAAACTCGATAGTGAAGGAATGATAAGGTTTGAAGGAAGAATTTGGGTTCCATTAGAACCGAAACTAAAAGAGGAGATATTACAAGAGGCCTATTGTTCGAGGTTTTCGATTCATCCTGGTAGCACGAAGATGTATCAAGACCTCCGACAAAAATTTTGGTGGCCGAACATGAAAAGAGAAGTCGCGGAGTGCGTCAGTAGGTGCCTGACTTATCAAAAAGTTAAGGCCGAACATCAGAGACCCAGTGGGTTGTTACAACCGTTAGATATTCCGGAGTGGAAATGGGAGCATATCACGATGGATTTTGTGGTAGGACTTCCAACGACACAGAAGGGATACGACGCTATATGGCTTATAGTGGATCGTTTGACAAAGTCGGCTCATTTCTTGCCGATAAAGATTAGGTTTAACCTAGAACAGTTAGTTAAACTCTATGTTAAGGAAATTGTTTCGCGACATGGAGTTCCAGTTTCGATTGTGTCGGATCGAGATCCGCGTTTCACGTCGAACTTCTGGAAGAGTTTGCAAGGGCAAATGGGAACGCGGACGGACAGAGCGAACGAACGATTCAGACCCTAGAAGATATGCTACGGGCTTGTGTCATGGACTTTAAGGGGAGTTGGGACGACCACCTACCTTTAGTAGAATTCGCTTATAATAATAGCTATCACGCAAGTATAGGTATGCCGCCTTATGAAGCGTTATACGGAAGAAAGTCCAGAACGCCACTGTGTTGGGATGAGGTAGGGGAACGTCGACTGTTGGGACCAGAATTGGTTCAGCAAACCGCAGAGATTATTAAAGTCATAAGGTCAAGGCTAATCGCAGCTCAAGACCGACAAAAGAAGTATGCAGATCAGCATCGTCAGACACGAGATTTTGAAGTCGGCAGTTATGTATTTTTGAAAGTGTCTCCTTGGAAAGAGAAGATACGTTTTGGAAAGAAAGGGAAGCTTAGTCCGAGATTTATAGGACCGTTCGAAGTATTGAGAAGGGTAGGGGAAGTGGCTTACGAAGTAGCCTTACCTCCTGAGTTAGAACATATTCATAACGTGTTTCACGTGTCGGTACTACGACCCTATAAACCAGATTATAAACATGTTATTGAATATGAACCTATCCAGGTTGAAAAAGACTTAAAATATGAAGAAATTCTGATTTAGATAATTGATAGGAAAGAGCAAGTCTTACGCAATAAGGTTATACCTTCTGTGAAAGTGTTATAGAGGAACCACAATGCCGAAGAAGCAACGTGGGAACTTGAAGATAAAATAAGGAATAATTATCCCCATCTTTTTGTGTAGCATTACTTGTATCATAATTCTGGGGACAGAATTCTTATAAGGGGGGAGAATGTAACGATTGAGAATTTGTACTTAGCCATTTTGAATATATTTAAATAAAAATAAATTTTTATGAATATATTATGTGTTATGTGTTTAAAGGTCGTATTATGATCTAAATTGTGTTTACGTGTTAGAAATTTCGAATTTCGATTTCGTAGAAGAAAATAAAATTTTTCTGAAAAAAAGGCGTAAAAACACTATTCACCCAAAAACGCTTTTGCGTCTTTTTGATTTTTCAAAGAATACGCGCATATTAATATTACGAGAAAAGATGGAATATCCAATAAAATTTGAAAACGAAAAACGTAGTTTTTCGACTGTGGAATGAATTTCGTTAGAATACGAGTATAATACGAAATATTATATGAAAGAATGAAAGAATAAATACGAGTATAATATGAAATATTATACGGTAGAATACGAGATTAATACGAGATATAATACGAGTAGAATACGAATATTATACGTAGTATATACGAATATGTAACTAGGAATCCAAGTGAATTGTTTTCGACCAATCAGATGCAAGCATGATGTAACCATGACATCATCTTCAAAGAAACACAAATATGATGTCATCATGATGTCATAATGATGTCACATTGGACAATGATGCGAACGATGATGTCACGTTGGAAGATGATGTCATCATGATGTCTAATGATGTCATGGATGCGAAAAGACTATTTTGCCCTAACTCTACCTAGCCTATAAATATGAAGCTTTGCAAGCTTAAAACAACTTGCTAATTCACAAAATCAAAGAGCAAAGTTACTCTCTAGATATATATTTCATGTATTGAAGTTGCAAAGAAATAGTTAAGCTTGCAACTACAAGAGGTAGAATTCCTAGTCGTTGTTATATTCAATTTTCTTTCATTTTATAGTTGAAAAGCTCAAGAACATAAGTGGTTACCATGTACGATCTTTTTCGACTAAGTGTTTCTTCATGTTCTTGAGAAAAGTCATAAAACTCTATATAAGTAGGTTTATAATTTAGTTAGTTTTATGTTATTGAGTTAATTGAGTGTTAGAACATGATAACATAACATTTTGATGTTTGTGGTATCATATTTTATCAAATGAAATGAAGACGTTATGAACAAATCACACTTCTGACCTTTCTGTCCATTTTTCGAAACTGTAAAGTCTGAATATGCTTCTGATTTATAAAAGAAAATTGTAGAGGGGAAAATTCTAATGAGAATAGGCTCAAGAATCACCTAAAAATGTTTTCGTATGAAAGAGTTATGGCTGTTTTAGTGCTGCTGGGTCTAGCTGTCAATATTTCTGCGGGAGCAGTTTTTAATATGCTTTTATAAGCTTCATAACTCTTAATGTATAAAGAGTTAACATGTGATTTTTATATCCAAAGAAAGCTCTGGAAGTAAGCTAAACACAGAATCAAGAATCACCCAAAAATGTTTTGAAACGAAGAAGTTATGGTCGTTTAAGCGAGTCGGGGTCCTGAAGTCTACAAACTGCAAGACATTCGGGAATTGGACCTTAAAAATAAGGTTTTGTGTATGTAAATTTTTTTGTTCATGCCACCTATGGGAGTAGTTAGGCCATGTTATAAATAGTTCACAGTCCAAAGTTGAGACCATTCCGAGGTTGGTTGAACGTAATTATGGATTAAATAAGTTTTGAAATCGATTATTGAAAAAGTTAAAAATACGAAGTTAGGTTCATGTTTAAAAGCTAGTTAAGATGAACTATAATAAGAGTCATGTGATGATTAATTGGTGTGTCTATGTGATTGATATTGTGTAGGACAATTGAAGAGCAATTTAGTGTAATCCTTAAAGAACGCATAAGGCAAGTTTCTAACTCTCATTCGATTTATGTATTGAATGTAAGTTTCCTAAACTTTCTCAATCTTTATATTTGAGTAAGTATCCCAACTTCATTTGATTTCTATATTGAATGCAAGTACTCCTAAACTTTTCACAAGTATTCAAGCTATGCTATGCATAATCTGTTAAAGTTTTCAAGTTCTATTATTCACGAACTGCTTATGAATGATTGTCGATGCTATTTGACTCAGCTAAATAAATGTTTAAATATTCTATCGATTGAATTATAAATCTTTGAAATATTATTGATGTTAAGTAGAGTTATCCAACTGAATTGTTTTGGTTAGGATTCTAATGCATGTATGAGATGAACAACCCTAATATTAGGGGCAGTTTTAATCGGTTAAATTCGATAAGGCCGTGAGGTGCCTAAACCAAACGCATATAGTCGTTTAAAATAGAATGTTGATCAACATAGAGTACTATAGGCTGATCACCTAGAAGTGCTCGTAAGCATATCGGTTTGCAGTTTAAGTACGGTGAAACCTTTTTATGAATAAAAATAAAAGTTCAAGGTCTTATGACCGCTCAGTATGTCGTTTCGAAAATCAATTCAAACAAAAGTAAATTGTTATTCCAGTTTATTCAGAATATTTCTCAACTATTGTTCAGTTGTTGAATAATGATGATATGATTCTTGAATTTGTTGTTATTAAACTGTTATACTTGTTGAGTAATTAAATGCTCATTCTTGCTTTAAATCAAATATTTTCAGTTAAAACCGAGACTGCCGAAGGTTCCCAAAGGGACAAAGGCAAAGGAAAAGTTAACGAATAGGATTATATATTATCCTAATATGTAATAGTTTATATTATGAAGGATTTATTCTTAAGAATGATGTAAAATTTATTATTATTATGACGATGAATGATGTAATGGTTATAGAACCTGGGATTTGAGTGAGACATATTGTAATAATATAGTAATTGCATTTATGTCAATATTATTGTGATAAATGGGTAGTACCGTGATGCACTGGACCCATGTTTAAAGGTAGACCTGGATTTGGGGGCGTTACAACACTTCTGGTGGCCGAACATAAAGAGGGAGGTCGCAGAGTGTGTTGGACAGTGTTTGACGTGCCAGAGGGTAAAAGCAGAACATTAGAAACCAGGTGGGCTGCTTCAACCGTTGGAGATTCTGGAATGGAAATGGGAGCACATCGCAATGGATTGCGTGGTGGGACTTCCTATTACTTAAAAGGGTTAAAATGCGATTTGGGTAATCGTTGATCGTTTGATGAAATTTGCACATTTTCTACCGATAAAACTCAGGTATAATTTGGAGCAGTTAGCTAAGCTGTACGTTAAAAAGATTGTGTCGCAACATGGAGTGCCGGTATCTATTATGTCTGACAGAGATCCACGCTTCATGCCAAATTTTTGGAGGAGCTTGCAAGAAAGGTTGGGAACCCAGTTGAGGTTGAGTACAGTGTATCGTCCTCAAATAGATGGGCAAAGCAAACGAACGATTCAAACGATTAAAGACATGCTTGGGGCATGTGTTATGGACTTCAAGGGCAGTTGGGACAATCATCTACCTTTAGTGGAATTTGCATATAATAACAGTTATCATACAAGTATTGACATGCCGCCATATGAAGTATTATACGGAAGAAGGTGCAACATACTACTGTGTTAGGATGAAGTTGGTGAACGGAGACTGTTCGGACCTAAATTAGTGCAGCAGACGGTGGATGTTATTAGAGTAATAAGAGCTCTTTTAGTAGCAGCTCTGACTGACAGAAGAAGTATGCCGATTTGCATCATCAGAAGCGAGACTTTGAAGTTGGCAGATTTGTGTTTTTGAAGGTATCTCCCTGAAAAAAGAAGATCAGATTTGGGAAGAAGGGAAAATTGACCCTAGGTTTATAGGACCATTTGAGGTTCTAAAGAGAGTAGGTGAATTAGCGTACGAGGTGGCCTTACCTCCTGAACTTGAACACATCCACAATGTGTTTCATGTTTCAGTGTTACGACCATATAAACCTGACTATAAGCATGTGATATGTAATGACCGCGAATTCTTAAGCGATATTATTAATAAAGTTAAGAATTTAATTTTATTCTTTTGTGTATTAATTTAAATCCTTAAATGATTTGGATGACTAGATGTGACTATGTATTAATTAAGTTAATAATGAATGGGTGTACTCAAAATATTAATGGAGTAGTCAAGTAAGTCGTTTAAATAAGCCCAAATGATTAATTTTTGTATTGGACTTGTAGACAAGTAATGGCAAAATGTAAGTATTAATGGTAGCAATAATGTATAGTCTCACTAAGAAATTATAGTGGACTAGCCCAGTGGTTACTAAACAGGCCCAATCCTAAGTATTGGCAGGTGAACTTGTAGTTTAGATATGAGTATAATAAATTCCTTGTAAACTTATAAATTGAGGTATTGGGTATATATATATATGCTTGACCCAGTAAGTGTAGGCCCACACCAATACCAAGTTTGCAGAGTCTATTCGGTGAACCCAAGTGTAGGACCGACTGTGTGAGTTATCTTACACTGAAGCGATTCAAAGCATATACCTTCAGTACTGCTACTTACTATCAGCCAAGCTAGGCCAATCGCCTATTCCTTGAGTTATTAAAACCCAGATAAGTAAGATGACAATCTTCAGATTGATTTAACAATGGGCTGGTGGGACTTTTCACCTAATCACTTTTAACCAACTGGTATTACCGCTGTGTAATAGTTACTACAATCTGGGTAATGGCCAACGATTGGACAAAGTTTTCTCTATAAATAGAGACTTACAGTCACCTTGCAGAGCTTGCGACTCTGTTCATTACCGATAGAATATAGAGAGACAAAGATAATTTCTTGGGGAGCTCTTGCCACCAGAAGGGTAAACAGAGACTGAGAGTGAGACCTAGCAGATAGAGCCTCGGAAAGGTATGACGTTACTATTTCTCTTTGAGTTGGCTTTCTTTCAGGTTAAATATCAGTATACGTGTGAGTTGAGATAATGTTGGGCCTTGGGTTATAAGATAATCGTGCAGAAACTATATGTTAAACTGAATGATGGCTTAAACCAGAATTGTAATAATGATCTTAGTCATGTTACCCAGTTGATATTGAGAGTCAATATGCAGTCCGAACAAGTCTAAGACTTCGGGTTACTATTTATACCGACCGTAGAAGGCGACAGTGGAACTTATGACCAAAACTTGAATAAATCAGTAAATGGTGCCAAATGGTAGTTGCTCTAGCCACATGTATTAATAATACCAGTATGCCAACGTCGATCCGATGAGGTTCGCCACCTTATCCGAACCCATGAATCTAAAGAACGCGGGATGCCGAAGCCATTCCGATGGCGTTCGTCATTCGACCCCGAACTCAAAGTAGGTTCCGAAGTAGAATTCATAGTCGAACCTGAAGTCTTCGGTAGCTACTCTAGGTTTGGCTAAGTACTAGATCCGAAAGCCGAACCCCTAATATCGGTAAGGCTCGGACCTGACTTCCGAAGTCACTACTCCGAAGTCGAAGTCCTAATTTGACGTTGAGACCCAAACCTTCAGCTTCCCGAAGCCAAACACAAGGTACATCCGAGCCCAAATGGATTCTCAAATTACAAAAGGTCCAGACCTGGAGCCGAAGTCCCAATCTTATCGGCAGAGGGTTGGCCAGACCCAAAACTATATTACTAGACATGTTTGACCTTAGATTAATTGGCCAAAGGATGTTCCTTGAGCTGAAATTTAAAGTACTTCTAGATCCCAAATGGATTGTAAGGTGAACCCTACGATCGTAGATTGGTCTCACTCTGATCGTAGAGCGTCACTCGGCAATCATACAGTGGACTCTGCTGATCATAGAGTCCCACTCGGTAATCATAGAGTAAGATAGCCAAACCACCCGACCATCGTAGAGTAGTCTCATTTCGATTGTAGAGCTCCACTCGGCAATCGCAGAATGTCGCAGAGTAAGTTTGGCCGGTCCCGGAAGGGATCATATAGTCTCGCCAGTAAGTCGTAGGATGAACTCTACTAATCGTAGAGCCTAGCTAGATGATCGTAAAGCTTCATAAGCAAGTCATGGAACTTAGTTAGTGATCGTAGAGTCACCCCACAGATCGTAGAATGACTCTATCGATGATGCTAAAGCCCTACTGATCATAGAGTTGTTCTAGCAGATCGTAGAGTATTGGAGTAGACTATAGAGTAGGCCGTATGAGTTACTCGTGTAATCTATCTAGTATATTATTAATGCATAACTATGTCTGATCAGAGAGTAAAATTATAATTCCTATAGGATACTTACCGAGCAGAAACGTAGAGTAATCATTAAACAGCAGATCAGGCAAGTTTCCCTCGCTTCAAGCTTTTATACTAATTGTTATACTATTGTGTATATCTCTGTAAGATCCCTATCTTACACACCCTGTATACTGTGTGTAAGTTCTGTCTTATTCGATCTTCATATTGAGTAAGTTTTGAAATTTCTTACATAATGCAAGTTCTCAAATTAAGCTCGAGTTCTACTCCTCAAACATGTGCTAAGTGGTTTAATTATTTTAAAAAAATTTCACATCGATATTATTAATATTCGCACATAGTGCATTTGAATTCGGTTCTATTATTGGGTTGTATTACCATTTAAGGTTCTTGTTATTTCCCAGAGACGCTTAAAGATCTAGAAGGGGGTTGAATAGATCCTTTTTGTTATTAAAAAAAATTACTGGATTAATCATTTACCCAAAAGTTGTTAATACGAATTATTTAGCACAACGGAAATTATGATCTTGAAAGATTTCCCCTTAAAGATAACTTGAAGATTTCAGTTCTTAGTTTAGCTTAGAAAATTAATGACAATTATAGTGCAGATAAATGTAAGACAATAAGATAAGTAACACAAAGAGATTTTTAAGTGGTTCGAAGACTGAACAACTCTTACTCCACTCCTCTACTTCAACAAGTAGGAATCCACTATCAATTTGATCACTCTATAATCAGGACACTCCTGCCCTCTTCAAGCCCAGCAAACTTGGATATATTAGTCACTATAACAAGGACACAAAGACCTCCTCAAGCTCCGGCGACTTCGTAGTTTAGTCATAAAGACAAGGACACTCTTGCCCTCTTCAAGCCCCGCAGACTTGAAAGATCTATGGTCAATAAGACCTGAACGAACATTTGTTTGAATGTTAGTGAAAGGTGCTGCTAATGTAATGCCCGTGAAATTTAAAACGTCATTATTAATTAAATATATGATTTAATTTTAATGAGTTAGCTTTTTGTTCCTATTTAAACCTTTGAATGTATTGGTGGATTTCGTGACTATGTGATTTATTGATCTAATTTGTGTTAAGGGAGTCACTAGTAGTATCTTTAAACTAGTGAGCAAACCCTAAGGCTTTATACCCATAGAATTGGAAAAGCATTTACTAAATTAAATATTCAAGTATATTGAATATAGTTAGTAAATAAAGTGTGTGAGTTAATTAATGAAGGTAGTGGTTAATGAGATATGGCCAAATTGAATAATAATATTTAATAGTCAATGTAGTAATTTATTTACTAATTGACTAAGTTACTTAATTAATGAACCTAGCCCAATTATTTATATTAATCATGGATTTGGGTATTAATTGCGTGGCATATTAAATGAGATATCATTGGGTTAAATTAAAAGGCCTTATATTGTATTTAAATAGGCTTGGTTTCATTAGCCCAATCATTTAATTCTAAGCCCAATGAGTATTTGAGGTATTGCCCAAAACCTAGCCCACTTGGTAATTTAAAGATGTAGCACTAATTGATTTAATGGTGGTATATTTGGGACATCAATTTGGGACAAAAACCCCTCAAAAGCCGTGGACCATAGAGAGAGAAGGAGCAAGTTGGTTTTTTAAATTTTAATTAAAGTATTATCTAGCTTGTGTTGGAAGTTGGATTTTAGACTTGATGGTATAGCTACCTAGGAAGTCAAGTAGCCTACTAAGTTGTCAAGTAGCCTCCTAAGATGTCAACTAGCCACCATAGTGACACAAAGCTCTCACTAGCACCATGATGACAAAAGGTAGAGGTTCCTTGCTATTATTCAATTAGTAAGCCTTTTATCCAAGGGACAACAAAGATATGGGGGATACTAGTTATACTCCTAGTTGTATCTAACTATATTGCAAGATACATTTTTGAATCACCACATTTCATTTTCTCTTCATTTTTCTCCTATTCGTCTTCTTTTATTTTTCTCCCAAGCTAGCAAAATACAAAAAGAAAAAAGAGAGAGAGAGGGGTTCGGTTCTTGAGGGGAAGAAGAGGGGTGCTAGCTTGATTAGTGCACCCTAAGTTCATATCTTACTTTGGTAGATCAAGGCAGGTTGCTACTAGAACAAGGTATAGCCTAAATCTTCATTTCCTTCTTCTATTTGGTATTATAGCAAGATAGCAAGTTTTGATGGGGTTATGAATTAATACCCAAGATACCCTAGTTCTACATATCATCATGTATGGAACTAAGTATCTTGAATATTAGATCAAAGACTTAGAGGAAGAAAGTTAGCATATGTTCTCCTAGGGGTGAAACCCTAGTTTTTCCTTCCACTAAATCTTGTGTAACTCAAGTTTTACCACTTAGATTTGTGATCCGTCAAAGGGGGGTGCTAGATACATGAGTTAGCTAGTAAACCCAAGTGGTAGAATACAAATCAAATAATTTTTGAAGCCTTGGGGGCTATTTTCCCAAACCAGTCTAGCTATAAAACTTAAAGCTTTAAAACCCTAAAAGTTTGTTGTCCCTGTTTTTCCAAAGGTTGTTTCAGCCAGTTATGTATCTTTTAAAACTCTAGGAAAAATCACAGAGGTACCTTAAGAATTATCTACAGGTAGGAAAAAGAACGATCACGTTTTGATACGTGGTTTTTGTGTAATGGCTTTTACCGTGAAGGACTCCTAAATATTCTTACCCGGATTGCTCACTGTGTATACCTTGGAAAAATATGAAATTTGTACAGTATGTTTATATATATTATGAGAGTGTACCCTGACAATTTCAGAATTATTTGAGCTAAATTCGATTTATGAAAAATGTAACAAGATTCGGAGGTTTTGAGTACTTTAAAAACAGTAAATCACTTTCTAAAATTCCAGAAAAATTTGTAAATTATTGTTGTGTCATATACTATCCAGATCCAGAAGATAATAATTTTCAGAACTTGTTTGCTAGTTTTCATAATAATATTATATTTATGGTTAAAAGGAAATAAATGGTTAAATAATGTCATAAATGAGAAAAATAGGATGTTAAAGCTTAGGTACTCCTATTATAGTGTGATCTAACCTATGTGAGGTATTTTGGTAATCTATTATGATAAATAATATTTATGACCTTTTATGAGTATTAAATAAGTTTTTAATAAAGGGTAAAACAATTAAAATAAATTGTTTAGTCGCCTAATAACGTATTAAAATATTATTATGATATTTGTCAGATAAGAATTTGATATTTTAAAGATAATTAATTGATTCCCATTTAATTAATATTGAATGGTAATCAAATGAGAAATGAGCTATTTGAATATGAAGTGTTTAATAATTCCATAATTAAACAAGTAAACCCAATTGTTTAAAGGCTTAAAAAAATGTTTAACCCTTAAGAAAAATATTCTATAGTTAATCTATCATTTACCTAAGTTTGATTAGGGTTAAGGATAGTATGTGGTGCTATGTGTATTATGTGTTTAACTTATGTGGTAGATAAGTTCCTTAGTGAACGTATAGATGTACAACTACGTAATACTAATTGATAGATCGATTTTATCAATGTTAGGTCCTTCAAGGCCAATTAATTAAAGCTAGAATTATTTGTAGCTGAGCAGACATGTAAGTTCTCTATCTTGAAACTTTAATTGTTGCAAGTTTTCTATCCTTACTCATATTTTATTGAGCAAATTCCTTAACCCTACTCAAATTATATTCGAGCAAGGTATTATTGTATCGCAAGTTATTTATTTAAGCTTGAACCTTATTTCCAAGCATGCTTTAAGTGGTTTAATTTCTTTATAATTATTCCAAATCTATGATATTTATTGATACTCGCACTTGGTGCACTTGGGTTCGTACAGTCTTGGACTTGTACATTATTCAAAGTTCTATAATTCATGAACTGTTTAAGATTGAGTCTGAACCTTCGTTCGGTCAGACAATTGCATGAAATTTTATAAAAGCTATCCACATCAATTGATGGTATGGATTCTTAGACTAAAGTGAACACCCCTTTTTATTATAGGGGAGTACCCCACGTATCTAATATAAGATACAAACAGCAGAGTTGAATGTTATGCATATACATAGCGTACGCGAGGCTGATCCCCTCAAGTACTTATTCTGTAGCCAGTAACCAAAGGGTCAATTAGCTATTGATTCCATTGCAAGTTTATTGTTCAAAGTCTACTTGACTATCATTTATTCTAAAAGCAATTACTATCCTTGCTTCCGATATTAATATTGTTGAATCCTTTGTATATATATTCCGTCATTCATGATATATCCTTTATTGTTGTACTTACACTTGCTGAGCAAACTAGTTACTCATCCTTGCTATATCATGACTCTTATTGCAGTTAAACCCGAGACTTCAGGGAAGGGCAAGGGAAAACAAAAGATGAAGTATTAGACTTCAAGTAGCTGGCTTTGTTTTATGCTTAGTTTAGTTTACTATTAATATAATTTGAGCCCTGCTTAATATTTAGGGTATGCTTTGTGTTATGTATTGAGGTTATCGAATTCTTGGGACTAGTAACACCTTTTGAATGAATAACATATATTTATTATATTCCGCATTTCGTTATTGTATGTTGTTAGGAGGTGGATGTTGTATTGGATCGTGATGACCGAATCCGGGCATTCGAGACCCAAATTTGGGGGCGTCACAGGTTGGTATCAAAGCTGTAGGTTATAAACGTTAGGATTGCGAAACCCAGGTTATAACCTTAGTATTAAACTCATATAAAGTGAATTAGGAGATAAATCAGGGAGATTTATCATGTTTGGTATTTTGATAAATTGGGGAATTCATCGAGTCGAGTAGTACCCAATAAAATATAACTTCATTACTTTAATGAATATATTTTATTGTTGTACTAATGTTAGTTTTTGTGTGTTTGTAGGATGGCTGCCGTAGGAGAGACCAGTGGAGTCCGAGAGGAGGAGGAGGTATTCACCGATATACCTGTTGTTACCGAGCAGTTAGTGGGTTATGCACCTGTTGCCCTAGGAGTTCCATTGAGTGGATATGGCCTAGAGGAGGACTACTTAGAGGATTTGGTAGAGCCTGTCATAGGAGGAGTGTTGAGATCTGGCAGTCAGGACAGGGATGATGAGTCCGAGGAGGACCCAGCTGATATAATTATGGGTGGAGCTGCTACAGAGGTACCCGAGGAGGGATCCCCGGTGTTGCACACTTTTCAGGATGACTTGCTTGGGGATTATGCCGATCGCATAATAGAGCAGGAGCAGACTATCGAGCAGCAGAATGCTCGTATTGCACACCTAGAGGAGGAGAATTATGTCCATCAGTAGATGGAAGATCAGTACAAGGTAGAGGTGTACTCGCTACAGTTCCAGATAGCTGAGTTGAAAGCTCAGATTCAACAGTTAGAGAGTGCTACATCCCAGTTAGGCCCCACAGTGCAACAGTTGGTGTTGCAAAATAGTTAGTTGAGGCACGCATTAGAGCAGGCAGATGTCAGGGAGGTGGAGTTGCAGACAGTTCTACAGGCTGTTAGGGCTGAGAGAGACTTGGAGCAGGCAGGCAGGATTAGGATGCAGGAGTTTTGGATTCGCGCAGCCATGAGGGTGGATGTGCTTGAGGGAGAGGTTCGAGGTGGATCCGCCAGGATCAATACCTTGGAGTATGCCTTATATTCGACACTGGCCAGACTACAGGATCGAGTTAGGAGATACCCTCGGGAGGAGGGCAGTAGTCGGCGCATGATCAGACGTCGAGTGGTTGATCGGTTGGCTCGACAGGCACTTCGCCGGGCAGTCCGCCGTAACAGACATTGACATGTTGGTATAGTACCTTTGTGTTTACTAGGTTGTGGTAGTGAGTCCCACTTTTGTTTAATAGGGACAGACTTATGATGGAAATTCTTATGCCTTGTTATATGTTTAGAATGATAGTTAACCCCAACTTTTGTTTTGATAGAGGGGGTAGGTAGTAGTGAATCCTCACCTTTTGTTTAATAGAGAATAGTTAGCATCAAGCAGTTTATGCTATTGAGCATTTATAGTAGTATGCTAAATGTTGGTTCAGTCTGTATTAAAACATTGGTATATGAATATAAATGCAGTTCTTTCCTTTTGAATCGAATATGTTTGATAGATGCTTTTGCTATTAAATGTTGACTTAAGCATAGTGCAGAAAGCGTAATATAATAAGTAGAAGCCTAAGATTTGTTCTTTAGCAGATCATAATGCCGCCAAGAGGTAGACCCCGCAACCAACGTGTCGCCGAGTCAGAAAGTGAGGTTGGAGATCAACCTAACCCAATGAGGATATTTGTTGAACTGCTAGCTAAGGTTATGCAGGCTAGACCCCCACCAGCAGTGGCACAACCAGCACCCCAACAAGCACATCACTTAGCGAACTTTAAGGATTTCAAACTAGCTGGACCACCTGAGTTCAAGGGAACTTTCGACCCCATAGAAGCACAAACTTGGATCGAGGAGATAGAGAAAGTCTTCGAGGTCGCACGAGTGGCCGAGGAGCAGAAAACTGGGTTCGCCACCTTTAACGAGTTAGCCCGATTCGCTCCACATCAGGTGGACACGGAGGCCAGGAATGCAAGAAGGTTCGAGTTAGGATTGAAGCCGTGGGTGCAGAAAACCGTTGATGTGTTGAAGATTAAGAGTTTCTCTGAATTGTTGGAAAGGGCTATCATTGCAGAGGGAGGCAATGAAGCCATAACATGATTTAAGCAGGAAAGAAGGCCGGTCAAGAAGGATTGAAAGGGGGAAGCAGCGAAGCCAGCAACCCTAATAAGCGTAAATGGATGGAGAGCCAATCCTCTGGAGGCAACAAGTCTAGGGGAGAGGCCAAGTCAAGTGGGAAGTGCAGCAGCTGCGGAAAGAATCACTCAGGGGAGTGTATGAAAGGAATAATTGTTTGTTATCGCTGTGGACAACCGGGGCACTTGGCTCCTCAGTGTCCGAATAGGCAGAAGGGAGGGTGTTTCTCGTGTCGAGCCCCAGACCACCAAATCAAAGACTGTCTGAGGAGGAAGAGCGATGCAGCTAGCGACAACCGCAACAACAACAATCATAACAACAGGCCTAACATTGGAGGGCTAGTGTTGGTATATTTGTATGTATAACAAATATAACTCATACACGCAAGTGCACGCGATCCACAAGTAATATAAAGTAAGTAAAGTATCGATCCCACGAGGAAATGAATTGCATTTATGACTACAAACACCGATTTTGTAATTAGTTTGGTTTCTTTAAACAAGCGGTTTTAGTGATGAAATAGTCTAATAATTACTAATGAAACAATTAAAACAAATTTAATGGTAAAAATGACAGATTTTATAGGCTTGGGATTATAATTTCACTTAATGCCGATTTAGATTTCCATGCTTCCTATTGTTGCTAGTTGGTTATTATGGAATGTTGGTCGAAAACACGAAAGTAAAATATGGTCATCTCTCGATGCACCATACCATATCACATTAAATCCACAATTGATAGAATGAATGTGAACACCCTAGATGACTAACGCACTATATTTCTATGTGAATTATAATCAAACGGGTTTAAGAACAAGTTTTCAAATGACCACACATGGTGCTTCGGTATATCTCTATCCTAAGCACGAAACATAATTTCACGAGGAATGTAATAATTATGAACATATGCTAGCATAATGAGATCTTAATTTATACTTCCTTTCTCAATTCCATATAAATTATCATAGTAATTGGTGATCAAGCAATTAAACATGGAGTATAGATTATGCTAGACATTCATTTCACAACCAACTAGTATAAATAAGGAAGCACTTCAATTCTTAATCAAGCAAAAGATCTATTATAATCCCAAGAATTAGATTTAGTTCATAATAATAATAGAGTTCATCATGCACAATTGGTTCATCATCATAATTACAGAATAGAAAAATTAATCAGAAATAGAAAATATTCAAGCTCCCTGTTCCGTTCTGCAACTTCTGATGATTTTCCAAGTTGTGTAGATAGTTAATTTCTTGCTCCCAATCTCCAATTCAGCATCCATATAGCTCCATTCTTCAGTTCCCAAATGCAAATTATGCTCAGCTGATGATTTTCCTGTGTTTAGCTAGAATACAGTAACTATTCTCATTTCGTGTAGGAGCAGAGCTACCAAAATGAATTCCCAAAATTGGCTAATAATACAAGCATAAATTGTCTTCTTTTGACTTATTATTATTCCCACTAATAAAAGCTAAACCCACTGATCCCTCATAATCTGGCATTGCATGATTTCTGGATAATGCTGCTTCGCTGGATGGAACGTGTTGCATGGCTGGCTGGCGACAGGCGCAGCTGCGCCGCCCTCCTTTGTAATAGGGGCGCAGCTGCGCAGGAGTGGCATGGCATGGGCAGGATGGGCGCAGCTGCGCCGGCGCCCTTTGTAAAAGGGGCGCAGCTGCGCCAGGTGCCAGTTTGCTGCAGTGCTGCTATTGCAAAAATTCATCAACTGTTATGACCTGCACAAGCAACAAACAATCAAATAACACCCATCCACAAATGCTCAACACCACGAGCCAACATTATCAAAAACAATGCAAAAGCCGAATAATGAAGCTAGTGAATCAAAAACCGAACGAAAAGGGGAAATGCATGAATTTACACTAGATAGCTATTAGAAAAGCATCAAATGAAACCAAATAGTATCCAATAAGTAGGTACGAAACCTACTTATCAAATACCCCCAAACTTGGATTGTTGCTTGTCCTCAAGCTAATACAACGAAATGAATGCAAACATGAATGCAAATATGAATGCAATGAAATAAGAATGCACCATGACCCTCATCAATTAGCAAGCAATTCACAAGATTTGCCTCAGAAGAATCTAGCGACACATCAAAACTTGGTCCGTGTACCGTGATACCCGTGCAACTCAAATTCCGTGGTGAATGATAAAGTGTGTGTGTGTGCAGCAATCATCAAACTATAGTAATCCCAATTGATTCTCATAATATGTTTCTTAGGGAAAATTTATATAATCGAACCTCTAAAAGACAATTGGGGTAAATATAGTTAAAACCACGCTATGTTCCAAATGTGGGGATCGACTTAGACATTATTCGGATCATGACGCTTGGTCGTGCAATGCCTAGTTCCCATAGGCTATTCAATGATACCCATGTAACGAGCTTTCGGCCAACGACTCCCAAACCAATTGGTCTTAGGGCGCTAGGTGTAGAGACATCCCCTAGGGTGTACTTACTCGAATATCAAAGGCCACAAAACTAAGCTGACCAAGTCTTTATTAACACAAAATTTTTATTTTTTATTTTTTATTTTTTTTATTTTTATTTTATTTATTTTATTTTTTTTTCATTAACGAATGCGTTTTACGCTCCATTTCGTTGCATAAATAATCTACTAAGTACCCCCCCCCCAAACTTGAACACGTATGATTTCAACTAACATTTCCCACAATTGCCACAATTAACACAACTAATTATCTCCAGAACTCAATTATGCGAATCTTGGGGCTACATAGTTAGAAAACTACTGAGAACGTGCAAACCGGTTTTATCACAGCAAACGCAAGATAAGAGTTGCAATGTATCATGGCATCCGACCCAAAGTCTTAACAGTTAGCAAAATCAAAAGTTTTCATCATAGGCATGTGGGGATGCATACTAATCAAACTAAGAGGATCATGCAACTAACTACATGATGTGATATGATATGCATGAGAATTTCACCATATTTTTTTTTTTTTAACGAAAATAAGGAAACAAATAAATAAAATGACAATAAATAACAAGAACTAACAATAAAAACAGATAATTTAAAGCATCATAAAATAACTAGGCAAGCCTAATACCCCCAAACTTAAAATATGCAATGTCCTCATTGGAGATAATAGGGTAAAGAGTACTCCCCTAAGAAGCGTCCTCGGCGCCGCTAGGCGGCGTGTCGGGCGGAGGATAAGGGATGCCGGAGCCGAATGTGGGAAACTCAATGTGGACCCCCTGCTGACTGAACGCCTCCGATAGTGCACCAGCGAAGGAGACGCTGTAATCCCTGAAGCTCGTGTGCAACGCGTCCATGCGGCGCTGCAGGCGGTGCATATCGCGCTCATGTCCACCGACGCCCCTCTGCTGCACTGGCGGGGCAGACATGCCCTCCTCGCTGGCCTCCTCCACCTCATCAGCCACAATAAAACCCAACCCATTTGGTCGGGACTCTCCACCGCGCCAAACATTATACTTTCGGATCGTGGCGCTATCGATGTCTCGCATAGGTAGCTGGAGAGCCTCCTCGCCCCATTCCACGTTTGCTGCTAAGCATAGGCGTGTGATGATCAAGGCGTGCGGAATGGCACCGGAAGTGACAGCCCGCATGAAACGAAGCATGGACTGGTTGATGATATATCCCACGTCGATGCTGCCTCCACGCAGAATACGGTGCAAGAGTACCGCGCGGTCTCGTGTCACGTCCTGATGATGGGTGGTTGGCAAGATACTCGCGCAAATGAAGGCGTACCATGCCTTGGCAAATCTATTCAGCGCGATCTGAGGGAAGTGCACCTTCAAGGTGGTGCCTGGCTGAGTCTTCCACTGCGTGCCCGGCTGGCACATCTCATGTATCAACGCATCAAGGTCGGTTTCATAGCGTTCATGTACCACCCAGTCGGTAGCCTCATCAGTAGTAGATGGTAGGCGAAAAAGTTCATTGATTGCCTGCGCCGAATAGGATACCTGCTTGCCCCGCACGAAGGAAATCCCATTCTGTGTTTCCCGGGCGTTGGCATAAAACTCTCGAACAATGGCTATCGGGGCTGACTTCGGTGTTTCAATGAATAGCAACCAACCCAAACGCCGGATTTGGTCAAGAATACGCCCATCCTGTGCTTTGGGCTTCAAACCCCTCTCTGGTATGAAGGATTTGACGCTAAGCACCTCCCAGTAGTAATGTTGTGCAGATAGATTGACAAATTTGGGGGCATCCAGAGTATTGATGCCACCACCAGTAGATTCGGATCCGCTGCTGCTGGAAGAAGAAGGTTGGGGAGTGCGTGCGCGCTTCGGCATGGTGGTATGTGATTGGGGTTTGAAGGTAGAGTGTAGGTAGTTAGGGTTTTGAGAGAGTGGGTAGGGATGAGAGGAGAGGGTTTTGTGTTGCTGCTAGAGAGTCAGTTAGGGTTTGATGATTGTGACTGATGGGGACCGACTATTTAAAAAAAAAAACTTCGCGATCAGTGCAGCTGCGCCGCATTTATACTGGGAAGGGGGCGCAGCTGCGCAGTTGCTCAGATGCTGCAGACGAGGGTGGCTCGGCGCAGCTGCGCTGATATTGAACTGAAGAAGGGGCGCAACTGCGCTGGAGCTCAGGAATCCTGGAAAAACTTTTTCTTTCTCTGAACAACAGCAAGTGTTTGCAATGGAACAATGTACCCCCAAACTCAAAGAGTGATCAAGTCAAACACTTGAGGGCAAGATTAGACACCTGAAATAAAAACAAACACGCATGTTAAAATGAAATCACACAAACTAAACAAAAATCACACAATAATAGAAGTAATAAAAGTAATCTCGGGTTGCCTCCCGAGGAGCGCTTTGTTTCAAAGTCGGTTAGCTCGACTCTCATTGATGCTCAATCCATGGTCAGGTTAACTGAGGATTTTTGGCGATCAATTTCGCCTCCCCAATAGTGCTTCAATCTTTGGCCATTAACCTTGAAGGGTTGCTCGCTGTCCATTCCAACAATCTCGATGGCACCATGTGGGAATACAGCAGTGATGGTAAAGGGACCCGACCATCGGGATTTGAGCTTTCCCGGGAATAACTTGAGCCTGGAGTTGAATAGTAAAACCGCTTGGCCAGGTTCAAATTTTCTCTCGATGATTTTTCGGTCGTGCCATCTTTTTACCTTCTCTTTATAGAGTTTCGAATTCTCATAGGCTTGCAATCGGAACTCATCGAGTTCATTTAGCTGTAGGAGTCTCCTTTCTCTTTCTGCAGATGGGTCAAAATTTAACTTTTTAATGGCCCAGTAAGCTTTGTGCTCTAATTCAACCGGTAGATGACAAGCCTTGCCATAAACCATGTGATAAGGGGACATGCCGAGAGGTGTCTTGTATGCAGTTCTATAAGCCCACAAGGCTTCATTTAGCTTTAGAGACCAATCTTTTCTGGAAGGATTAACAATCTTTTCCAGAATTCTTTTTACCTCTCGGTTGGAGACTTCGGCTTGACCATTGGTCTGTGGATGGTAGGCAGTGGCAATCCTGTGTCTTACTCCATATTTGGCCAAGAGAGCTGTGATCTGTTTGTTGCAAAAATGGCTCCCCTCATCACTAATGATCGCCCGAGGAGTGCCAAATCTAGTAAAAATGTTTTTTTGTAGGAACCTCAAAACCACCTTAGCATCATTGGTTGGTAACGCCGAAGCTTCCACCCATTTGGACACGTAATCAACCGCTAGAAGGATATAGAGATTGTTGCAGGATGATGGAAATGGTCCCATGAAGTCTATGCCCCATACGTCAAAGATCTCCACCTCCAAGATCACATTTAGTGGCATTTCATTACAGTTGGAGATGTTGCCCACCCGTTGGCATCGATCACAATTCTTTATGAAGTGATGTGCATCTTTGAACAAGGTGGGCCAATAAAATCCGGCCTGGAGTACCTTTGCTGCTGTTCTTTGCGTTCCATAATGGCCACCATATAGAGAAGAATGACATGCATGTAATATACTGGTACTCTCGACATCGGGGATGCATCTTCGGATCACCAGATCTGTGCATTGTTTGAACAAGTAAGGCTCATCCCACATGTATCTCTTTGTATCATGCAGAAATTTCTTCCTCTGCTGAGAAGTTAGATCCGGTGGTAGCACATGACTCACAAGATAGTTGACAATATCAGCGAACCATGGGATTTCAGATGTGACTGCAAATAGCTGCTCATCAGGGAAATAATCGTTTATCTCAACCTTCTCTTTGCTCTCTAAATCCGGATTGTCCAATCTGGAAAGATGATCGGCTACCAGATTTTCCGTACCTTTCTTATCCTTAATTTCCAAGTCAAACTCTTGGAGCAAAAGGATCCATCTGATTAATCTAGGCTTGGCATCTTTCTTTGAGATCAAATACCGAATTGCTGCATGATCAGTGTACACTACTACCTTTGTTCCAATGAGATAGGATCGGAACTTGTCGAATGCATAGACAACCGCGAGTAGTTCCTTCTCGGTGGTGGTGTAGTTCATTTGGGCCTCCGAAAGCGTTTTGCTGGCATAGTAGACTGCATGTAGAACCTTGTCTCTGCGCTGTCCCAATACCACGCCCACAGCGTAGTCACTAGCATCACACATAAGCTCAAATGGAAGAGACCAATCCGGGGCCACTATCACAGGTGCTGTTGTCAATTTTTGTTTCAACAATTCAAATGTTGCTAAGCAATTTTCATCGAATAGAAACGGAACATCTTTTTCCAATAGATTGCACAGGGGTTTTGTGATTTTGGAGAAGTCTTTGATAAATCTCCGATAGAATCCAGCATGGCCCAAGAAACTTCGAACTCCCTTTATAGAAGTTGGTGGAGGCAATTTCTCGATAGTTTCCAACTTTGCTTTGTCCACCTCCAAACCTTTGGCTGAGACTTTGTGACCCAAAATTATTCCTTCATGAACCATGAAGTGACATTTCTCCCAATTAAGCACAAGATTTGTTTCCACGCATCTCCTCAATACCATGACTAAATTCTCAAGACAGCTGTCGAAGGAATTTCCAAACACTGAGAAGTCATCCATGAAGACCTCCATGTTGATTTCCACCATGTCAGAAAATATTGCCATCATGCATCGCTGGAATGTGGCAGGAGCATTGCATAGACCAAAAGACATTCGCCTGAAAGCAAAAGTTCCATAAGGGCAAGTAAAAGTGGTCTTTTCTTGATCCTCAGGAGCGATAGCAATTTGATTATATCCAGAGTATCCGTCAAGCAAACAATAGTACTCATGCCCTGCAAGTCGGTCCAACATTTGATCAATGAATGGGAGTGGGAAGTGATCTTTTCTTGTGGCTTTGTTGAGCTTTCGATAATCCATGCAAACTCTCCACCCCGTGACTGTTCGGGTTGGTATTAGCTCGTTGTTCTCATTTTTTTACCACGGTTATTCCTCCCTTCTTTGGTACACATTGCACTGGGCTCACCCATGGACTGTCAGAAATGGGATAAATGATTCCGGCGTCTAGCCATTTCAAAATTTCTGTTTTCACCACTTCTTTCATGATAGGATTCAGCCTTCTTTGATGCTCTATGGTAGGCTTGCTGTCATCTTCCATCAGGATTTTGTGCATGCAAAATGCGGGGCTGATTCCTTTTATGTCTGCAATGGTCCACCCAATAGCCCCTTGGAATTCTCTGAGGATTCTTATCAGTTTGTCTTCCTGCAAGGATGTTAGTGCAGAGGAAATAATGACAGGTAATGTATCTGAAATGCCTAGGAATGCATACCTGAGATGACTAGGCAGGGGTTTGAGATCGAGTTTAGGAGGTACCTCACTGGATGGTTTTAATTGAAATGAGGCATCGTTTGAGCTTTTCAAGGGCTCAATAGGTACCTTGAATCTTGCCAACTTGGGTATTGCATCTAGAAAATGAGCATACTCACAGTTCTCGGCTTCGTCCAAGTCGATGTCTCCTGTTAGTGTCTGCTCAAGCAAATCCCTATGTGTGGCCTTAATGAATTCCTTGGTTACTGCTTCTTCAACGATGTCAACTCGGAAGCACTCTTCCTCCTCAGTTGGAAATTTCATAGCTTTGAAGACATTAAAGGTGACCTCTTGGTCTTGAACCCTCATTGTCAATTCTCCTTTTTGCACATCAATGAGAGTTCTCCCAGTAGCTAGAAATGGCCTCCCAAGTATGATGGGGATGTCCTTGTCCTCCTCAAAGTCTAGGATTATGAAATCAACTGGGAAAATGAACTTATCAACCTTAACCAAGACATCTTCCACAATACCTCTCGGATAAGTGACTGAACGATCAGCTAGCTGAAGAGAGACATTTGTTGGCTTGGGAGCTGGTAATCCCAACTGAGTAAACACGGACAATGGCATGAGATTAATGCTTGCACCAAGATCACATAAACACTTCTTGAACGAAAGGTCTCCAATGGTGCAAGGAATGGTGAAACTGCCTGGATCCTTTAGTTTTGGAGGTAGCTTCCTCTGTAATATCGCACTGCATTCCTCTGTCAAAGCAACAATTTCAAAATCTTGCAATTTCTTCTTTCTTGACAGAATAGTTTTCATGAACTTAGCATAACTTGGCATTTGTTCTAAAGCTTCTGCGAATGGTATATTGATTTGAAGCTTTTTGAAAACTTCAAGAAACTTAGAAAATTGCCTGTCCATTTTCTGCTTTTGCTGCCTTTGAGGATACGGAACTGGTGGATAATACCTTATGGGGGAAGGTTGAGTTTTTTCTGTGCTTTTTATGAGTGGGGATTCAGATTTCTCAATGCTCTCTTCTTCTTCAAACATTTCAGCAGTGGCAGTTTCTGGGGAGGGGCGCAGCTGCGCCGGTCCCCTTTGTAAAATGGGCGCAGTTGCGCCGATAGGTTCCAGTGCTGATGACGGGCGCAGCTGCGCTGTCTGTTCGTGTGACATTGGCGCAGCTGCGCTGTCTGGCAGGGTCTGCTTTCCACTTCTGGTGGTAACAGCTTGGCATTGCTCCTTCCCATTTCTCCTTGGATTGACTTCTGTATCGCTAGGGAGGGCCCCTTGAGGTCTGCTAGACAACAAACTGAACAATTGACTCATTTGATTTTCCAAATTCTTGAAGCCTAATGTTTGGCCTTGCTCCAACCTGTCAGTTTTGGCCATGTATTTCTCCAAATTCTCACTCATTTCCGCGACCTTCCTATCTGTGGCTGTGACTTGCTGCTGATTGTGGAACCCCGGAGGATTGAGAGGTTTTGGAGCTTGTGAATTATCTTGACGGTTGCTCCACGAGAAATTTGGGTGGTTCCTATTCCCTGGAGTGTAGTTGTTCTGATATTGATTTGCTGGCCGCTGATAGTTGCTCACAAAGTGCACAGATTCAGCGTTGATGGCACATTGCTCCGAAGCGTGAGAACCTGCACAAAGCTCACAAATCATGGAAACTTGTTGACCTTTACCTTCACATATGTGGTCAAGCTTCTTGGCCATAGCTGAAATCTGTGCTTGAAGTGAAGTGGCTGTGTCAACCTCTAGTATTCCTGCCACTTTTGGTTGAGTGGTTCAGGAGGATGGCCATTGATAGTTGTTTGCAGCCATAGTCTCCAAAAGTTCATAGGCCTCGTCATAGTTTTTACCCATGAATGCACCACCTGCAGCCGCATCGATGCCTGCTCGTGTCTGAATATTCAACCCATTGTAAAATGTGTTAAGCTGCATCCATTGGGGCAAACCGTGATGTGGGCACTTTCTCAATAGTTCCTTGTACCGCTCCCATGTCTCGTACAAGGATTCTCCATGATGTTGCTCATATGAGGATATGTCATTTCTCAACTTAGCAGTTTTGGCCGGTGGGAAGAACTTTGCTAAGAATTTCTGGGCCAAATCTTGCCAAGTGGTAATGGACCCGGGTGGTAGCGAGTGCAGCCAACTTTTTGCTTTATCCCTCAATGTGAATGGGAATAACCGCAATCTCACCGCATCTTCCGAGATCCCGCTGAATTTGAATGTATCACATATCTCCAAGAAATTTATCAAGTGCTCATTCGGGTCATCAACCACCATTCCTTCGAATTGGACAGAATTTTGGATCATATGGATTGTCCCTGGTTTGATTTCAAAGGAATTGGCTGTTATGGCTGGCCTTGAGATACTTGATTGCAAATCATTGATTCTTGGCGTAGCATAATCTCTTAAGGCTTTTTGTGCTTCGCCCGCCATAGGTTGAGGTTGTTCTACATCCTCCAGAGTATTTTCAGCACACTTCCTTGATTGTTGAACCCTTTTTTCAATGTTGTCCACAAAAGGCAATAGGTTAGGATTCTTCGACCGAGTATGCATACACTACTCAAGAGTACCTATCACAATGTAGAAGAAAATAAAATAGAATTAGGATAAGAACAGATTTGTTTAACTAAAACCAATCTAATTTAAATTGATGATGAAAGTTATAAACGCAATTGCAATTCCCCGGCAACGGCGCCAAAAACTTGTTGGTATATTTGTATGTATAACAAATATAACTCATACACGCAAGTGCACGCGATCCACAAGTAATATAAAGTAAGTAAAGTATCGATCCCACGAGGAAATGAATTGCATTTATGACTACAAACACCGATTTTGTAATTAGTTTGGTTTCTTTAAACAAGCGGTTTTAGTGATGAAATAGTCTAATAATTACTAATGAAACAATTAAAACAAATTTAATGGTAAAAATGACAGATTTTATAGGCTTGGGATTATAATTTCACTTAATGCCGATTTAGATTTCCATGCTTCCTATTGTTGCTAGTTGGTTATTATGGAATGTTGGTCGAAAACACGAAAGTAAAATATGGCCATCTCTCGATGCACCATACCCATATCACATTAAATCCATAATTGATAGAATGAATGTGAACACCCTAGATGACTAACGCACTATATTTCTATGTGAATTACAATCAAACGGGTTTAAGAACAAGTTTTCAAATGACCACACATGGTGCTTCGGTATATCTCTATCCTAAGCACGAAACATAATTTCACGAGGAATGTAATAATTATGAACATATGCTAGCATAATGAGATCTTAATTTATACTTCCTTTCTCAATTCCATATAAATTATCACAGTAATTGGTGATCAAGCAATTAAACATGGAGTATAGATTATGCTAGACATTCATTTCACAACCAACTAGTATAAATAAGGAAGCACTTCAATTCTTAATCAAGCAAAAGATCCATTATAATCCCAAGAATTAGATTTAGTTCATAATAATAATAGAGTTCATCATGCACAATTGGTTCATCATCATAATTACAGAATAGAAAAATTAATCAGAAATAGAAAATATTCAAGCTCCCTGTTCCGTTCTGCAACTTCTGATGATTTTCCAAGTTGTGTAGATAGTTGATTTCTTGCTCCCAATCTCCAATTCAGCATCCATATAGCTCCATTCTTCAGTTCCCAAATGCAAATTATGCTCAGCTAATGATTTTCCTGTGTTTAGCTAGAATACAGTAACTATTCTCATTTCGTGTAGGAGCAGAGCTACCAAAATGAATTCCCAAAATTGGCTAATAATACAAGCATAAATTGTCTTCTTTTGACTTATTATTATTCCCACTAATAAAAGCTAAACCCATTGATCCCTCATAATCTGGCATTGCATGATTTCTGGATAATGCTGCTTCGCTGGATGGAACGTGTTGCATGGCTGGCTGGCGACAGGCGCAGCTGCGCCGCCCTCCTTTGTAATAGGGGCGCAGCTGCGCAGGAGTGGCATGGCATGGGCAGGATGGGCGCAGCTGCGCCGGCGCCCTTTGTAAAAGGGGCGCAGCTGCGCCAGGTGCCAGTTTGCTGCAGTGCTGCTATTGCAAAAATTCATCAACTGTTATGACCTGCACAAGCAACAAACAATCAAATAACACCCATCCACAAATGCTCAACACCACGAGCCAACATTATCAAAAACAATGCAAAAGCCGAATAATGAAGCTAGTGAATGAAAAACCGAACGAAAAGGGGAAATGCATGAATTTACACTAGATAGCTATTAGAAAAGCATCAAATGAAACCAAATAGTATCCACTAAGTAGGTACGAAACCTACTTATCAGCTAGCCAGTCAAGCTAACAGACCAACGGCACGTACGTTCAACATGACCGTCAAGGATGCAGTAGAATCTAAGGACGTAGTATTTGGTATCATCCCAATCAATGATATAAATGCTTATGTGCTATTTGATTTGGGTGCTACCCGCTCTTTTGTTTCTGAAGAATTTGCTAGAAGGTTAGACTTACCTCATGAAAGGTTAGACCATCCTATGTACATAGAAGTAGCAAACAAAGAGATTATCCCCATAGAATACATTCATAGGAATTGTTGTGCCAAGTTGTGAGGATTTAAGCTCAGCGTGGATTTGATACCGATTCGTTTGGGGGAGTTCGATGTGATCCTTGGATTAGATTGGTTATCGATTCACGGAGCAGTCATCGACTATAAGAAGAAGTGTGTTCACCTGAAGACTTCTAATAAGTCGAAGGTAGTATTCTATGGTAGTAAATCACCGAGACAATCTTGTTATCTAACGATGATGCAAGCTAAGAGATTTTTGATGAAGGGTTGTATAGGTTATTTGGCTCACGTGGTTGATACTCGTCGAGTCGAGGGCGAACTGAGTCAGATACATGTCATAAGGGAATTCACAGATGTCTTCCCAGATGAAATTCTGGGATTACCGCCAGATAGGGAGGTAGAATTTGTAATTGACTTGGTGCCGGGAGCCACACCAATATCAAAGGCGCCGTATCGAATGACACCGGTACAAATGAAGGAGCTAATGGTTCAATTGTAGGAACTATTAGACAAGGGTTATATCAGACCGAGCATGTCACCATGGGGAGTGCCAGTTCTGTTCGTAAAGAAGAAGGATGGTTCGATGAGGCTTTGTATCGACTATCGCGAATTGAATAAAGTCACGATTAAGAATAGGTACCCGCTACCCAGAATAGACGATCTGTATGATCAACTCAAGGGAGCGAAATATTTTTCAAAGATTGATTTGAGAATGGGTTATCATCAACTAAAGGTGAGACAAGAGGATATCCCGAAGACTGCATTCAGAACTCGTTATGGGCATTTCGAGTTTCTGCTAATGTCATTCGGACTGACAAATGCACCAGTGGCATTCATGGATATGATGAACAGAGTGTTCAAGCAGTACTTGGACAAGTTCGTGGTAGTATTCATCGATGACATCTTGGTGTATTCAGTGTTAGAGGAAGAACATGCTGAACACCTAAGGATTGCTTTGGAGACGTTAAGAAGGGAGAAACTGTACACGAAATTTTTGAAGTGTGAATTTTGGTTGCAGAGGGTGCAGTTTCTAGGACACGTCATTGACAAGGATGGCGTTTTGGTAGACCCTGCAAAGGTGGAAACCGTTATTAATTTGGAGTAGCCGAAGACGCCGACGAAGATCAGGAGTTTCCTAGGGTTAGCGGGATACTATCGGAGATTCATCCCAGATTTTTTTGAAGATAGCATCGCCGTTGACCAATCTAACCAGAAAGACGGTAAAGTTTGTTTGGACGGAGAAGTGTGAGGAAAGTTTCATGGAACTAAAGAAGAGACTTAGCCAAGCACCGGTGTTGGCTTTACCGGACGACACTAGGGTTTTGTGGTGTATAGTGATGCATCACACAAAGGTCTTGGTTGTGTGCTAATGCAGCACAACAAGGTCATTGCGTAAGCTTCACGTCAGCTGAAGGACTATGAGAAGGGATACCCGACTCATGACCAGGAGTTAGCAGCAGCAGTATTCGCCTTGAAGATATGGAGGCATTATCTATATGGAGAGAGGTGTGAAATATATATGGATCATAAAAGTTTGAAATACATCTTCACTCAGAAGGAGCTGAACATGAGGCAGCGCCGATGGTTAGAATTGATCAAGGACTACGACTGTGAGATTCTGTACCATTCGGGAAAAGCAAATGTAGTGGTCGATGCCTTGAGCAGGAAAGGCATGGAGAAATTGATGAAACTGACAACTCAGGTAGAGTTAATAAAGGAGTTCGAAGGTCTAGAATTAGAGGTTCAATATCCGATGGAGACGGACGAGAAGTTGTTTACAGTGATAGCGAGCCCGACCCTATTAGATCAAATCAAGGAGCCTCAAGAAAAGGATAAGGATTGTGACTCAATAAAGAGGCGAATTGCCGAAGGCGAGGAGCTTAAGTATAAGATTGATAGCACAGGGTTGCTGAGGTTTAAAGGGAGAGTCTGGGTACCGTTGGATCCGGAATTGAGGGAAGAAATCCTTCAGGAAGCTCATAGCTCGAGGTACTCAGTACATCCCGAAAGCACGAAAATGTATCAGGATTTACGACAGTATTTTTGGTGGCTGAATATGAAATGAGAAGTGGCAGAGTGCGTCAGCCGATGTCTGACATGTCAGCGGATTAAAGCAGAGCACTAGCGACCGAGCGAACTGCTTGAACCATTGGAGATTCCGCAGTGGAAGTCGGAGCACATCACAATGGATTTTGTGTGAGTCTGCCACTAATACAGAAGGGTTTAGACGCCATCTGGGTAATTGTGGATTGTCTAACCAAGTCTGCCCATTTCCTACCAATCAAGATACGATATAAGCTGGAGCAGTTAGCAAAACTTTACTCAAGGAGATTGTATCGCGTCATGGAGTACTAGTATCTATTGTGTCAGACAGGGATCCGCGCTTCACGTCAAATTTTTGGAAAAGTCTGTAGGCAAGAATGGGAACAGAGTTGAGGTTAAGTACAGTGTATCATCCTTAAACTGACGGCCAGAGTGAGCGAACGATTCAGACCTTAGAAGATATGCTTCGGGCGGTCGTGATGGATTTAAAGGGTAGCTGGGATGACCATTTGCCACTGGTGGAGTTCGCTTACAACAACAGCTATCACGCTAGTATCGGCATGCCACCGTATGAAGCGCTATATGGAATGAAATGCCGAACCCCGATGTGTTGGGACTAGGTTGGAGAGCGAAGACTGCTGGGACCTGAAATGGTGTAGTAGACTTCAGATATAGTACAACTAGTCAAAAATCATCTGGTAGCAGCTCAAGATCACTAGAAGAAATATGCCGACTTACATCGTCAAAATCGGGACTTTGAAGTTGGTAGCTTTGTGTTTATGAAGGTATCTCCCTGGAAAGGGAAGATCCGTTTTGGGAAGAAGGGCAAATTGAGCCCTAGGTTCATAGGACCGTTTGAGATATTGAGACGAATCGGCGAAGTGGCGTATGAGATAGCATTACCTCTTGAACTTGAGCACATTCACAACGTGTTTCATGTGTCAGTGTTGCGGCCGTATAAACCAGACTACAAGCACGTTATCTCTTATGAACCAATCCAAGTCGAGAAGGACTTGACGTACGAGGAAGTTCCTGTCCAGATACTCGATAGGAAGGAACAGAAACTAAGGAATAAGATCATTTATTCCGTCAAGGTTCTTTGGAGGAATCACGCAGTCGAAGAAGCTACGTGGGAACTCGAAGAGAAGATGAAAGCAAATTATCCATTTCTATTCGAGTAACCCTATTTTTGTAATTCCGAGGTCGGAATTATTATGAGGGGGAGAGATGTAATGCACGTGAAATTTTAAACATCATTATTAATTAAATATATGATTTAATTTTAATGAGTTAGCTTTGTATTCCTATTTAAACCTTTGAGTGTATTGGTGGATTTCGTGACTATGTGATTTATTGATCTAGTTTGTGTTAAGAGAGTCACTAGTAGTATCTTTAAACTAGTGAGCAAACCCTAAGGCTTTATACCCATAGAATTGGCAAAGCATTTACTAAATTAAATATTCAAGTACATTGAATATAGTTAGTAAATAAAGTGTGTGACTTAATTAATGAAAGTAGTGGTTAATGAGATATGACCAAATTGAATAATAATATTTAATAGTCAATTTAGTAATTTATTTACTAATCGACTAAGTTACTTAATTAATGAACCTAGCCCAATTATCTATATTAATCATGGATTTGGGTATTAATTGTGTGGCATATTAAATGAGATATCATTGGGTTAAATTAAAAGGTCTTATATTGCATTTAAATAGGTTTGGTTTCATTAGCCCAATTATTTAATTCTAAGCCCAATGTGTATTTGAGGTATTGCCCAAAACCTAGCCCACTTGGTAATTTAAAGATGTAGCACTAATTGATTTAATGGTGGTATATTCGGGACATCAATTTGGGACAAAAACCCCTCAAAAGCCGTGGACCATAGAGAGAGAAGGAGCAAGTGGGTTTTTCAAATTTTATTTAAAGTATTATCTAGCTTGTGTTGGAAGTTGGATTTTAGACTTGATGGTATAGCTACCTAGGATGTCAAGTAGCCTACTAAGTTGTCAAGTAGCCTCCTAAGATGTCAACTAGCCACCCTAGTGACACAAAGCTCTCACTAGCCCCATGATGACAAAAGGTAGAGGTTCCTTGCTATTATTCAATTAGTAAGCCTTTTATCCAAGGGACAACAAAGATATGGGGGATAATAGTTATACTCCTAGTTGTATCTAACGATATTGCAAGATACATTCTTGAATCACCACATTTCATTTTCTCTTCATTTTTCTCCTATTCTTCTTCTTCTATTTTTCTCCCAAGCTAGCAAAATACAAAAAAAGAAAAGAGAGAGAGAGGGGTTCAGTTTTGAGAGGCAGAAGAGGGGTGCTAGCTTGATTAGTGCACCCTAAGTTCATATCTTACTTTGGTAGATCAAGGAAGGTTGCTACTAGAACAAGGTATAACCTAAATCTTCATTTCTTTCTTCTATTTGGTATTATAGGAAGATAGCAAGTTTTGATGGGGTTATGAACTAATACCCAAGATACCCTCGTTCTACATATCATCATGTATGGAACTAAGTATCTTGAGTGTTAGATCAAAGATTTAGAGGAAGAAAGTGAGCATATATTCTCCTAGGGGAGAAACCCTAGTTTTTCCTTCCACTAAGTCTTGTGTAACTCAAGTTTTACAATTTGGATTTATGATTCGTCGAAGGGAGATGCTAGATACATGAGTTAGCTAGTAAACCCAAGTGGTAGAACACAAATCCAATAATTTTTGAAGCCTTGGGTGCTATTTTCCTAAAACAGTCCAGCTATAAAACTTAAAGCTTTAAAACCCTAAAAGCTTGTTGTCCCTATTTTTTCAAAGGTTGTTTCGGCCAGTTAAGTATCTTTTAAAAATCTGGGAAAAAGTTATAAAGGTACCTTAAGAAGTTATCTACAGGTAGGAAAAAGAAAGAACACGTTTTGATGTGTGGTTTTTGTGTAATGGCTTTTACCGTGAAGGACTCCTAAATATTCTTACCCGGATAACTCACTGCGTATACCTTGGAAAAAATATGAAATTTGTATAGTATGTTTATATATGTTATGAGAGTGTACCCTTAAAATTTCAAAATTTATGAGCAAAACTCGATTTATGAAAATGTAACAAGATTCGGAGGTTTTGAGTACTTTAAAAATAGTAAATCACTTTCTAAAATTTCAGGAAAATTTGTAAATTATTGTTGTGTCATATACTATCCAGATCCAGAAGATAATAATTTTAAGAATATATTTGCTAGTTTTCATAATAATATTATATTTATCGTTAAAAGGAAATAAATGGTTAAATAATGTCATAAATGAGAAAAATAGGATTTTAAAGCTTAGGTACTCATATTATAGTGTGATATAACCTATGTGAGGTATTTTGGTAATCTATTATGATAAATAATATTTATGACCTTTTCTAGGTATTAAATAAGCTGTTTAATAAAGGGTAAAACAATTAAAATAAATTGTTTAGTCCCCTAATAACTTATTAAAATATTGTTATGATATTTGTAAGATAAGAATTTGATATTTTAAAGATAACTAATTGATTCCCATTTAATTAATATTGAATGGTAATCAAATGAGAAATGAACTATTTGAATATGAAGTGTTTAATAATTCCATAATTAAACAAGTAAACCAAATTGTTTAAAGGCTTAAAAAAATGTTTAACCCTTAAGAAAAATATTCTCTAGTTAATCTATCATTTACCTAAGTTTGATTAGGGTTAAGGATAGTATGTGGTGCTATGAAGTGCTTAATAATTCCATAATTAAACAAGTAAACCCAATTGTTTAAAGGCTTAAAAAAATATTTAACCCTTAAGAAAAATATTCTCTAGTTAATCTATCATTTACCTAAGTTTGATTAGGGTTAAGGATAGTATGTGGTGCTATGTGTATTATGTGTTTAACTTATGTAGTAGATAAGTTCCTTAGCGAATGTATAGACGTACAACTACGCAATGCTAATTGATAGATCGACTTTATCAATGTTAGGTCCTTCAACGCCAATTAATTAAAGCTAGAATTATTTGTAGCTGAGCAGACATGCAAGTTCTCTATCCCGAAACTTTAATTGTTGCAAGTTTCCTATCCTTACTAATATTTTATTGAGCAAATTCCTTAACCCTACTCAAATTATATTCGAGCAGGGTATTATTGTATCACAAGTTATTTATTTAAGCTTGAACCTTATTTCCAAGCATGCTTTAAGTGGTTTAATTTCTTTATAATTATTCCACATCTATGATATTTATTGATACTCACACTTGGTGCACTTAGGTTCTTACAGTCTTGGACTTGTACATTATTCAAAGTTCTATAATTCATGAACTGTTTAAGATTGAGTCTGAACCTTCGTTTGGTCAGACAATTGCATGAAATTTTATAAAAGCTATCCACGTCAATTGATGGTATGGATTCTTAGACTAAAGTGAACACCCCTTTTTATTATAGGGGAGTACCCCACGTATCTAATATAAGATACAAACAACAGAGTTGAATGTTATGCATATATAGCGTACGCGAGGCTGATCCCCTCAAGTACTTATTCTATAGCCAGTAACCAAAGGGTCAATTAGTTATTGATTCCATTGGAAGTTTATTGTTCAAAGTCTACTTGACTATCATCTATTCTAAAAGCAATTACTATCCTTGCTTCCGATATTCATATTGTTGAATCCCTTGTATATATATTCCGTCATTCATGATATATCCTTTATTGTTGTACTTACACTTGCTGAGCAAACTAGTTGCTCATCCTTGCTATATCATGACTCTTATTGCAGTTAAACCCGAGACTTCAGGGAAGGGCAAGGGTAAAGAAAAGATGAAGTATTAGACTTCAAGTAGCTGGCTTTGTTTTATGCTTAGTTTAGTTTGCTATTAATGTAATTTGAACCCTGATTAATATTTAGGGTATGCTTTGTGTTATGTATTGAGGTTATCGAATTCTTGGGACTAGTAACACCTTTTGAATGAACAACATATGTTTATTATATTCCACATTTAGTTATTTTATGTTGTTTAGAGGTGGATGTTGAATTAGTTCGTGATGACCGAATCCGGGCATTCGATACCCGAATTTGGGGGCGTCACGGCTAAGATGACGTTAATATCTTCTTCTCAAATACTTAGTAGCTTGAACCAGGTGTTCAAATTGTAGAGTATGTTCTTTAGTTTAGAAAGACTTTTTGGCTCGTTGATTTCTTGTTCGTTTCTTGTGATTTAAAACTTTGTAGCCCTTTTATAGTCTGCTTGAGATTTCTTCCTGTTGCTAGGTTTCCATTGGCACATTTAATGCTTCAGATACTCTGAGATATTTGATGTGGACATTTTGAGTTTTAGGTGTCAGCTTTCTGGTGTTTAGCCTATCACATCAGCCTGCAATCTCACCAACCACTTTGACCCGTCGCTTTCAACAAACTAGCTGTTGGACATATCCTTTCGTCTTCCATTTTTACTCAAGTATGTTTGGTAAAGATTATCGGGATTCTCAATCAAGCAGCTCTTCCATGTTAGTCAGTCAGAGTTGATTACTTTGCGATCATGTGAGTTCGTAGTGTGGATTCTACATCCTAAAGATAACTTTACGATAAGTCTGGTACTCTATGAATCTTTCTTCAGCTGAACGAATTAGGAGGTGCTCTACCATTTGATTTTAACCTTGTGATTCTAAAGCACTTTACGTTCAATCCTTGCTGAGAGAGCTTTGCATGTCTTTACGAGTTTTTCCACTTTACGATTATAAGCCACAACTTTGCAATGAGTCTATAGCTTTACTATTTTCAAATCGACTTTATGTTTTGTCTGAAGCTTTACGATTGGAGAATTAGGTCTGCAATTCTTATACATATTTCCTTATAGCTCACCAGACTAACCTATACACATCAATCTTATGCAATCATCAACTTAACGTAGATCAACCTAACAAGTTTGATCTTACTCTAAGTCCTTGTATGTTAAATCAGTTAAGGACTTTATAGAAGCTCTTTGATACAAATATATATTAAGATCTATCATCATCAAATCAAATAATTCGAATCATACAGACTCCCACAATCTCCCCCTATTTGATGATGATAAAACCAACAATTTCATATGACAGTTAATATACATTGCTTGAAATGTAAATATGACATAAAATATAGTAAGCCACTATATTGCTAAATCAAAAGGATGAATTTATTGATGTTTAAACAGTTTTACATAATTCATCAGATTCTAGCAAGGAATGGGTAAAATAGACTTACTATTTCTTCCTCTGTCTTGGCTTTTCCAAGGCAAGCCATTTCTTCTCAGCTATTCTTCTGCGATCTGAAGCTTCTTATAACTGAGCATTTTTCCTTCTGATTTCTTCAATAGAGTCTCGTGGACCAAGGTTACGAAAGAGTATTCTTTCTTCTCCTACGACATTAGTCCTTTAAAGATTTCTGTTCAGATATGCCGGATCGCTGGATGGAATGCTTATACCAGTCCTTGTTACTGCATTTGATGATCTTGGTTCTATTGGTAAACCTTGCGGGGTCCATTCTTCCCTTCGTGAAGAAGATCCCTGTTTGTTTCCCTCTCTCCCCCTATCTCCCTAGATCCCCTATTTCCTTCACTTCCTTTCTCCCCTTGCCCTTTCTCCACCTTTTTGTCATCATGCACTCGTGAGAGATGCTGGACTGAGTCAACTAGTTCTTGGATATGGGAGGAGTTCATGGCAATATCAACACAGATTTCCCGTTGTCGATCAGCAGCATGCTCATTGTACTGGGTGATTAAAGTAGTTGTGGTGTTAGCATTTAACTCCATATCACGTTTAAAGGTAGATAAGCCAGTACTGAGCTTAAATACTTTAGAGGTCAGCAATTTGATAGACTGCTCATTCTGTTGCTGAAGGGTGTGTATAATCTGTTTGTGTTCGTCAAGAACTTTGAGAAATATTTTATCTCTATCATGAAGGCGCGCAGACATATCCTTGAACATAGATTTCAATTGCTTTTGAAGTTCTCTTCCCAAGTCGTATGTTGATGACCGACGACAGTAGTATATCGGTCATTTAATGTCGAAGCTCAGTAGAGTTTTGCTCAAGTTTTTCTTCTATGTCTTGAGATATAGTAGTTGTTAATTCAGTCAATTGAGCAGTAGTTGGGATAGCTTCCAGACGGGCCATGATGCGATCAAGTGGAAGTGCAGAACTGCCTGTAGGACCTTGGGATAAGTGAACTAGTGCTAGAGGTAGATCAAAGAATTCATTCTTGGAAGAAGAAGGAATATTAGAGGGAATGGATGGAGTATATTCTTGTGTGGGAGGATGTACAGGAGAACTAATTGGTGATGGTTTGGCAGATACACTAATAAGAGCTTTGAGTTTATCTGACTGTGGAGTAGTTTGAAAGTGGGAGTGAATGGGTGATTGATTTGGTGTTGCGAGAAAGGCGGACACATAAATTGGTGAGGGAGATTTTGTGTGTTGTACTGAAGAGGGAGAATTATGAACATCGATCGTAGGGTTTTGAGACTCTACGAGTAGAGAGAGTGATGTCTACGACTGGCGAACTCGTATTCTCGATATCAATTATAGGGTTTTGAGACTCTACAATTGAGGAACTTGGTATTGGTGCAGTTGATGCAAGGTGTGAAGAAGTCAAGGATTCATAGACTTGAGAAATCGAATCTTCAACACCCTTGTCCTAGTCATATGAAGGAAAAGCTTGATTTAGAAATGAGAGTGGGACAATATGTACCTTTTGATAGATTGAAGAGAGATTGTGGGGCTGAGAGCATATCAGCTTAGTGGCGTAAGTAAGCACCCGTGGGAAATTTTGAGCTACTAGTGGTAAGCTTGGATAACTGGAATAGCACCATCGAATAAAGCTCTGGTCTCCTAAACTAATAGCCTTTACTAGGGGTAGAAGTGGTAGAAAGTAGAGCATTTGATCACTACCAGGATTAGGATTGTAGCGTGTGGTGCTACGATCCATTTTCGGATCAAGGAGATAGTCATAGAGCTCATCTGCACCTAAAGAGACCAGTCTCATTCGTCCTTCACCAGATCCTAGGTAGGGTGACATTTGGATCCGCATATGCTTCAAGTATAATTCGCCTTCGAATCCCTTTAGATGTAGAAGGAATGGAGGGAGGAGGAACTGAATATCCGATTGGTTGCTCCCCCTCTAATGTGGGATCCTCAGGCTTTACGATCGTAGGGTCATAACCCTTATTAACTTCATCTATAACTTCTTCAATAACGTGAGTTACTTGTAGAGATGTATCTGAAGATTGCAGCGATCGTTGAGCAGAATCTTCTTTGTACTTGGTTCTCTGCTCTTACCTTTTTCTCTTCTCTTCTCTTTTCTTTTGCTTTTCTTCTTATGTTTTCTTCTTCATCTTTGTTTGAGGCTCATAACTTAAATCCTTCTCAGCCAGTTCAACATTTGCTACCTTAGGCTTTTGTTGTTCAACAGTCATAGCCACTTCTTCATTCCCTTGTGGCTCAGATGTAGAAACCATCATAGCTAGATCAGTTTTTTAATTTGGCTTAGGAATGTCATCCTTCATAGCCAACCCTTCAGTGGGTCTTGACGCAGATATTGTTGCTATCTCTAACAATGTCTGAACGACACTTTGTGATTCAAGCATGACTGTCTTCTCAGCAGAATCAACTTCCATATTTGCTTCAGAGGAGGATCTAGGTTTCCCTTTATTCTTTCTTGTGAGCTCAGGGATTTCTTCATCTTCCCCTTTATCTTCTTTTTTGTCTTCCTCTTTGTCTTCTTCTTCATGTCCTACAATCGTAGTGGGCATGGATTCTCCAGCTTGTTCTTCAAGCTGAACAGGAGCCTTCTTTTTACGAAGAATCCTCTTCTTCTTTGAAATCATTTTAGACAGAGGAATGTTGACATCCTCTTCATCCTTTTCCTTTTCCTTTGGCTTTGTGTAACTATCCAGAGGTTGCGTAGCAATTGTCGGTGCTTCTTTTTCAATCTTTTTCTTCTTCTTCTTGACTAGTTGGTTGGTCGTAGAGTCTGGCTCACTCCGAGCTTTAGTAGCAACAGACCCTTGAGATACTTCTTCTTCAATAGCTGCTACTTTCCTTTTTCCTTTACCTTTTATGGGCTTCTGGACTTCACTAATGGTTCTCTCACTTCCTCCTTCAGATTGTTTGGACTTCAGATTCTCTACCAGATTTCTATTCCAGTTATTGAATAACCTAGGAGTCATTCTTTTGTTGGCATTTAGAGGCTGCCCTTCCTTCTCAAAAATCATGTTCCTTGACCTTTTCTTTAAAATGATGCTTATTGATCTTCCATGAAACATCGTAGGGACAAATTTTCCTTTTTGCTTCTTCTTGCCATAGCCATCAATCTAGTTTCCCAACCAGTTTAGAAAGATGGCACCAAAGTTTCCCAATCTCAGTTGTAATTCATTAACTTAGTCATGAGCAGAGTCTTTACAGATGATACACTTGCCCACTATCTCTACATAATCTGGAGGAAATTCTTTCTTGTATACTTTGAGTTGGGGATTCTTCTGATGACCCATTAGCTTTAATCATTCTTTTGTATCAATCTCATCAAGGGAGGTAATGCCTCGACTGACAAACCCTAGGTTTAGATTAACTTCTTCAATTCCCATCTGTAGTACTGTGCCTTTTAACTTTGGTGGTCAGGCTTCCATTAGCATACTCATCATTTAGATAGAATTCCTGGACAAGTTTTGTGTAAATTCGAGTGTTTGCTTCCAAACATTCAGAGAAGCCAGCTGCCCACACAAGCTTGAGTACATCTTTGAACTTCTTCTCCTATTATACAAACTTATCGGAGCATAGCTGAATGACAGTCACAATTTGAATATCTGCCATTTTGTTGGATTTGTGCTGAAAGATCACAAAAATATCTAAGCTTTCTGAAGTTTGAAAGTTTGGGGCAGAATAGAGATAAAGATTTTGGATTTGAAAAGTGAGAGAATCGTAAGTGTCGGAGGGAAATTTGAAATGATTTTAATATTACTTCCCTCTTATTTTTCTTGAGTGGGAGACGTGGCACGATATGATTTGTTGCACGTTGCTTCTTGTGCTACGTTTTTACAACTATATAGCAGTAACTTCCTATCTTTACTTGCGTGACTGTTACGTGCTATAAGGCAAAACCGCCTTAAGTTTATTTTTTGTAGAGTGATTCTGGTTAACTCTACGAACTACCTATTTAGCTCAGCGATCCTATCATCGTTCTATGATCTGCTTTTGACTCTACGAGAACTTCTCATTTCTTGCCTGCACTTGTTAGAACCATTTTGAAATACAAAACTAAGGATGCAAATTAAGCATACCTAATTCACTTATCAACTTGTTGAATCTAGATTCGCCTAGTGGTTTTGTAAACACATCTGCTAGCTGATTTTCAATGGCAATAAAATGCAATGATATATTCTTGTTTTGCACATGGTCTCTAATAAAATTATATATGGTGTCTATGTGCTTAGTTCTTGAATGTATTATAGGATTATGGGTAATAGATATAGCACTAGTATTATCACAGAATATGGTAATAGACTTGAACTCAAACCCATAGTCAGCTAGCTGGTTCTTCATCCATAAGATTTGAGCACAACAACTTTCATCTGCGATATGTTCAGCCTCTGTAGTAGATGTTGAGACTGAATTCTACTTCTTGTTGAACCATGAGACAAGTCTATTACCTAGAAATTGACACGTTCTGCTAGTACTTTTCCTGTCTATTTTACATCCTGCAAAGTCTGAATCAGAGTATCCTATTAGATCAAAGGGAGACTCCTTGGGGTACCACAATCCCAAATATGGAGTACCCCTGAGATATCTGAAAATCCTTTTAACAACAATTAGATAAGATTCCTTAGGGTTAGCTTGAAATCTAGCACAAATACATATAGAGAACATGATATCTGGTCTAGTAGCAGTTAAGTATATGAGAGATCCAATCATACCTCTGTATCGAGTAATCTCAATACTTTTACCCTTTTCATCCTTGTCTAATTTAGTCGCAGAGGCGATAAGAGTTTTCATGGGAGTAGCTGATTCCATGCTATATTTTTTAAGTAAGTCCTTGATATACTTGGCCTGGTTGATGAAAATCCCTTCATTTGTCTGTTTTACTTGGAGTCCAAGAAAATAATTTAGCTCACCCATCATGCTTATTTCAAACTTGTTCTGCATTAGCTTAGCAAATCTCTCACATAATTTTTCGTTAGTAGAACCAAAAATAATATCATCTACATAGATTTGTACTGATAATATTTTGCTTTTATGCTTCCTAAGGAACAGAGTTGTGTCTACCCTACTTCTAGCAAATCCATTTTCAAAAAGATAATTAGTTAGAGTTTCATACCATGCTCTAGGTGCTTCCTTTAAACCATAAAGTGCTTTATCTAATTTATAGACATAATTAGAATGAGTAGAGTCGATAAAACCTGGAGGTTGTTCAACGTAAACCTCTTCTTATAGTTCACCATTCAGAAATGCACTTTTTACATCCATTTGGAAAACTTTTAACTTCATATGAGCTGCATAAGCTAGTAACATCTTGATCGCTTCCAGTCTAACAACAGGTGCAAAGGTGTCATCGAAGTCAATTCCTTCTTCTTGAGAGTAACCTTTAGCGACCAATCTTGCCTTGTTTCTTGTGATCACTCCAGATTCATCCATCTTATTTTTGAAGACCCATTTTGTACCTATGACTGGATGATTTCTTGGCTTTGGAACTAGTCTCCACACTTTACTTCTTTCGAACTGATTTAGTTCTTCTTGCATAGCCTCAATCCAACTTGAATCTTCTAGAGCTTCTTCAATCTTCTTAGGCTCCAATTGAGAGAGAGAGAACAGAGGTAGAAGCATTCATTTTGTGTAGCTGATCTTGTTCTAACTCTTGCATTAAGATCTCCAATAATAAAATTTTGAGTGTGATCTTTTGCCCATCTACTTCCTGAGGGGACATCTGTTCTTGTACCTTATTGTCTGAGATCTTCTAGATTTGGTTCTTGCTCCGTATCTCCATTAATTTGTAGAGTTCCCATGATTGGAATCAGAGACTTTACGATTCCTTGATCAGGTATAACAATCGTAGGGTCTGGCTCTACGATTTTAGCTTCTACGGTCGTAGGGTTCTCCTGCTCAGCGATCTGAGATTCCAACTCTACGATCACTTCAGGTTGAGTTGCCTTTTCTGGTGATCCTTGATCAGTCTCATCAAAGATGACATGAATGGAGACTTCCATTGTCAAGGAGTTCTTGTTAAACACTTTATAAGCTTTACTTTCCATAGAGTACCCGAGAAAGATTCTTTCATCCGACTTTAGCTGAAACTTGGTTAGATATCTTTTACCATTGTTGAGTATGTAGAACGCATAACCAAAAGCACGAAAATAACTTATATTCGACTTCCTTCCTTTCCACAGCTCATAGGTTGTCTTCTTGAGCGTAGAGTAAATCAAGGACCTATTCTGAGTATAACATGTCATATTAACTGCTTCAGCCCAAAAATATTCTGGAAGATGAGCAGCAGCAAGAAGTGTACTTCCTACTTCTATTAACGTTCTATTCTTTCTTTCAGCTACTCCATTTTGTTGTGGAGTTCTTGGAGCTGAGAAGTTATGCATAATTCCATTATTGTCACAAAACTGGTTGATTTCAGAATAGTCGAATTCTCTTCCATGATCACTCCTTATTACTATTATTTTCTCACCTTTTTCATTCATCACTTGTTTGAAGAACTTAATCAGCTAAGAACTAGTTTTGTCTTTAGATCTTATAAAGAATGCCCATGTGAATCGGGAGTCGTCATCCACTACTACCAGAGAGTATTTTACCTCCAAAGCTAGTAGTTAGAACAGGCCCAAAAAGATCCATGTGAAGAAGTTGTAAATGCCTATCATTTGAATTGACTGCTTTGCTCTTGAATGAGTTCTTGGTCTGTTTCCCAGCTGACACGCTCTGTAAGGTCTTTCTTTGATGAAGCTCAGCTTTGGTAGACCTCTGACTAGATCCTTTGATACGAGTTTTGTCATACTCTTAAAATTAAGATGAGATAGTCTTCTGTGCCATAACCAACTTACATCTTTAAAGGCTTTGGCAAATAAGCAAGCTAATGATGAAGAACTTAGTTTAGAGAGATTGACCACGTACACATTTCCTTCTCTAGATCCCGTCAACTTTAGTGAATTAGTTTCCAGATCTCGAACTTGACATTGATTATTGAGAAAGGTAACTTGATGACCTTTATCACACAGTTAACTTATACTTAGGAGATTATGCTTTAACCCATCAACATAGGCTACCTTATTGAATGAGACAGCTTCATTGCTAATTAAGCCATAGCATCATGTTTTTCCAGAGTTATTATCTCCAAAGATAAATGCTGGACCGTCTTTAGCCTTAAATTCTGATAAGAGTGCCTTGTTGCCAGTCATGTGCCTGGAACATCCGCTATCAAGATACCAAATTAATTCAGATCTCCTTGGTATCTGCAAGAATGACTACTCTTTCTTTTGGTACCCATATGTATTTGGGTCTAGCAATGTTAGTTCCCTTTGGGACCCAAATCTATTTGATTTTGAGTCCTCTTTGTATAATATGCTCAGAGTAATAACAGTATGCAGCTTTATGACCATGTTTGAAACAGCTATAACATCTTACATGTTATGTATGTGAGTGTGTGTGTGTGGGTATCCTCTCATTTGACATTTATATGAAGAATATGTCTTATCTCTTTTCTGTTTGAATGTTGTTCTATGATTTTGAAATTTCGTAGAGTAAGATCTAGCTCTACGATTAATACCAGGTTGATTCATAGAGTTAAACTTCTCAGACTCTACAACTTTTCGTGGTGAGAATGTAGACTTGGATTTACTCTGTGGTTTAACAAAACCTAAACCAGAATGTGAACTGTTGTCTTTTGGAACAACAATCTGATCACCAGAGATTTGACAACTTGGAATAAAAGGTTCAGAATTTTCTTTAGATTTTACAAATACAATGCCTCTATTTGAGGAAGAGACATGGTTAATGCTGGTATCCCCTGATTTTTCCACACATGAATCATAAGATGAATTTTCAAATCCTAATCCTGATCTGTTAGATATAACACTCTGACTTGTGATCAGTGCTTCCATTGACGAAGAAGAACGATTCAATGTTGAGATTGTCTTTTCTAATTCTTTTATTCGAGAATTAAGAGCAATTTATCTCAGTGTACGATTTTCAGTTATTTTTCTTAAGTTCTCATTCTCAGCCTCAAATTTGGATAGAGAGGCAGTGTTTCGTAGAGTAGTTTCCAGATCTGCGTTTACCTTTTCTTTCTCCTTTTGAAGTAGAGAATGATCCTTCGAAAGAACCCTAAATAACTTCATATATTTGTGTAATTCAGATGTTATATCATGCATAGCTAATCTTAAATCATCCATGCTAACATCAGGAGAGTTGAAGTCAAATACCTCATTGATGTCGATCACTCGACGATCAGTGGTTGTACTGGAATCTTCACCTATTGCCATCAGGCATAGATTTGTAAGTTGTGGTTCTTCATCATCACTGGAGTCTGAATTGGTATCACCTTCTGACTCACTCCATGATTCTTCAGCTACATATCCTTTGTCCTTCTTGTTATGCTTTATATGGTCTTTGAATTCTTTCTTTCTATAAGACTTCTGTTTGTCCTTCTTGAGATCTTCTCGCCAAGGTTTGGTACACTCAGCGATGAAATGGGAAGGTTTCTTGCAATTGTAGCAAAGATCTTTGTCTTGATCCTTGCTACTGTTTCCTTTGAAGTTATTCCTTGAGTTCCAGCTGCCTCTTTTCTTTATAAACTTTCTTAGCCTTCGAGCAAGTAAGGCTATGTCTTCATCTTCAAAAGTTTATCTTAGATAATCATCTTCATCATCCTCAGCTGGAACTCTTGAAGCATCCACAGAAGCTTTGAAAGCCACTTCTTTATCTTTCCTTTTGTTTTCAGAACGAGTTTCAGCTCTTTGATTCATTTCAAGCTCATACGTAAGAAGATTTCCGTAGAGCTTCTGCACCGTCATTTCATGCAGATTTTTCGATTCTCTGATGGCAGTGGTCTTTTGAAGTCCCCAAATTTCCTACACTCCCTGTAGCAGATTTGGTGCTCACGTGAAACTATTCAACTATAAATATTCCATAATATACAACTTCTATCTATCCAAGGTTCACAGCATCCTATAACAGATAATAGTTCTCGTCAGAACGTTAACTGTGTTTGGATACCCTCACTTGGATGTATAGATTCATATCTTATGGATATCTCTTTTATATCGATATTCCCTATCTATCTGACATTCACAGTATTAATGATAAGATTATTCTTAGAACTGAGGGGTGCATTCCGGTAAAGCTGGCAACTTACCGGCGCTCATTAAGTGTAACCTCAGTGCTTACAGAACTCCCAATATCATTTAAATATCCTCATTCAGATATATAGTTCATATGGATATTGTACTAAATTAAATGCTACTTCTTAACTTATCTAAAAATGTAAATACAATGCATTCGATATAACAAAAGATGATAATATTTTTCATAACCTTTAGTCTGATTACAATATTCTCAATACTATGTTCTTATTATAACAAAGTCTTATAAGACTTGAATTTATTAAAACAATAAGATAAAACTAATTAACACAGCCTCTTTCCCTTGTTCGTCCCTGAAGTTCTGGGAATACCATCTAAAACTGCAAAGGAAAGTTTATGCAAGGATGAGCTACAGAATGCTCAGGAAGTTTATTTCAAAAATGTAAACACAATGTGTTTGATTTGAAGGAAGTTCAAAAGCTTTTGCCTAACTGAGGGTTCAATACATGAACCATGTGTTTCAACCAGTTCTATCAGTCTTCAATCAATTAGAAAAGCTTTGTTCAAATATCTTGTAGGCGATCGGCCTATTCGATATCCTAGGAGTATGGATACCATCCTAATCGTGCCCAACATGCACTAGATGTCGATATATTATCGACAATAACAACCCATATAGGGTGTTTGTATACTCAGTATAAGATGTCGTACCAAATAATTTGGCTTGACACAACAATTTATGCTCGGATAAACAATATATGAATAATAATTCATTTCTTAAGTTATGTTGAACCAAGAAGAAATAACTTCACAACAATTGATAGCAAGATGTATAATACTTGCATAAAGGTAACAAGGTTTGGAGACTTGCCTGTGCGTAGTACGTTTAGTTTACGCTCTCTATCTACGTCACGTAGTCTATTTATCTCAATAATAAGCGTTAGAATTTATAATAACATGTATCGATTTAAACTAGTCAAGTATCGCTAAGGTTCGGCATTGATTCAGCCTTTTGTTAGCGTTAATAGACACTTAAACACGTAGGTTTATTAATAAAACTTTATTTAATAGCTTAAATACTAATTCAGATATTATAATTTATAATATTTTTAGAAGCTTAATATTATTTTTAAATAATTTTTACAAGCTTGGTAATATTTTTAAATAATTTAATTATCATTCATAACATTTTTAGAATTTTAGTATATTATTAAAATGATTTATTTATCATTTAAAATAATTTTAGAAATTTATAATATTATTTAAATGATTTAATTATCATTTATAATATTTTTAGAAATTTAATATATTATTCTAATAATTTTAGAAATTTAGTATATTATTTAAAATGATTTATTTATCATTTATAACATTTTTTAGAAAGTTAGTATATTATTTAAATAATTTATTTATCATTTATAATATTTTTAATATCTTAATATCATTTTAAATTATTTATTTAATATAATTATTAAAATAATTTATTATCATTAGTATTTAATTAAATTAAATTATTAATGAAATTTATGTCAAAATATTAAAAGTTAATAAATATAATTTAAAATAAATTTTAAAACTTAATTATTAATTATTAATAATTATTTACTATTTATTTTAATTAATTTAATTATTATTATTTATTTTTATTAGTTTCCGTCACTAAAAGCTATAACGATAGTCAGGCGTCGCCAAAGGTGTTCTTAGTTGGTCAAAAGGAGACTGTCGCCTAAAGGGGTCTATAGCGACGGATGTCTATCGCTATAAGTGTTCTTCATACGCTGAAGAACAGTTGGTCATGGTGAGATGGAAGGTTTGACTGATTTAATTTCCTGTTGGTTAATCATTTAGGTTTAATTTTTGTTTCTAGGTGGAGTAGATATGGCAAGGTATAACAACATACTTTTATTTGGGATAAGCAAACATCATATGATGCTAGTTTTAATTCGGTCAAACTACCAGGTTGGTCTGTTCTTGAGGTTTCTGGGTTACCTAGAAACCCGTTGGTAATGTCAAATAGGCTCCTTTAGTTTGATTTAATTACCATCTGGTTTATCATTTTGGTGTTTAATTGGTTCTTGATTGTAGCTTATATGGCGATGTAACGATCGGGAATTCTGAAATTGCCTTATAATTCGAATTTTTGAATATTAATGAATGAATTATATTTTATTAATATTATTTTTGTGTTGCTTGTTTAAAGTTTATGTGGCAACCTGGATTATGTGAATGCATGAAATTTTTCGGGATATAGTTTTGTTTAAGTGAGTATTTGATTTCGCGTAGCATCGTTAAATCTCTATTCACGGGTTAGAATTCACGTGGAGAATATTCATCTAGAGACGTCTTCTCGGGTGACTTCAATTTTCCTAATTATTGCCAACCCATTTAGGCAATGAGATATTAATCCAAGTGTAGGATTTATGGGAGCCCAATTGGAATTAAGTTAGAAGCCCAAGTGATTTTTAAGGGTGACCCACACCCATGACCCAACCCATGACCCAAGACTTGACCCATGTGGGATATGGGCACAAAAATTAGTATTTTGGTGTTTAGATGAGGGAGTATTCGGGTAACATGGTAAGGGAGAGGCCAAAATGAGTGGAATAATTGTTGCATGTTGCACAAGTGGGAACAAATAAACAATTGTTAGCCAATAGAAAATCAAGAAAGAAACATTGAGCCACTAACCCATTTCTCCCACTTCTCCCTAAATCACTCCCTCCACTTCTCCTAACCCATTCCTTCTCTCCCATATCATCAGCAATTAGAGAGAGAGAGAGCTGTAAAGTTCAGAGAGAGAGAGCTGCCAAAAGCTTGAAGGAAGAAGGAGGAGAAAAGAAGGGAACAAGGAGGAAGAAGGTGAAGAAGCTAACCAAGCCTCCTTGCACACCCATTCAACCCATCAGCTCAATTAGAGAGAGAGAGGGAGGGAGAGATCTGCAAAAGAGGAAGAAGAAAGCAAGAGAAGGTCGCCGGAAAAAGAGGAGGAAGTCGCCGGAAAAAGGGAAGAGTCGCCGAAAAAAGAAGAAGATACGGGTGGAAGAAGAAAAACTCAAGCCAATCAATCCTAGCCGAGCTTCTTAACCATCTAGGAAGGATTTATAGAGGTAAACACCAACCAAATCCATTCCATTCGATTTCTTGTTAAGTTTTTCAAGTTTTCTTAGTTTTTGAGCTCTTGATCTTGTGGATTGATTTTCTAGCGATCCTTGTTGTTTTTGTTTATTATGGATGATTGTTGGTGTTTTGAAGAGGATATGTAAGCTATTAATAACATCAAAGTGGAACAAAAATCGAAGAAATTTGTACCTATGCTTAAGGAGGATGAAGAACATGAAGAACAATGGACTTTGGACATGAACATGGACTGTTGGACGAATTTAGAGGACTTTGTAGCTATGATTCCTTGCTTGTTGTGTTTATTTGTTGTTGTCATATTGTAGTTCCAAGGGTTAAAAAGTTAACCCAACTAGAATCGAGTAAAAAGATGTAAAAACGAAGATTTGGTGATGATTTTTGTAAAGAACACGAAGAACACCAAGAACACGAAAATATAACATGAGTTGATACTTTGGCCTAAGATTTGGCCATGTTAATGTCAATGGATAACTCTGAATTTTTGATATGTTGTAGCCCTATGTCTTAAGAGTCCATAGAGTCCAGAACGGACCAATTTGAACGTGTATTGAGGGAGTTATGGTGGTTGGAAATAAGATAGGTCTAGAAAACCAAAAACAGAGCATTCCGGGAAGCAAAAAAACGGGTTGGAGACTCAGGCCGAGCGCCTAAGGTGCTGGCTAGGCGCTGGCTAGGCACTGGCCACGAGTCCAGCTACTGTGAGAGAGCACTTTAGGCACTACTCATAGGCCATTTTGAGCGCCTAAGGCGCTGGAAAAGAGACTGTGCAAACAACTTCGATGTCCTTCAGTAAAATGGGCATAACTTTGTCATACGAACTCAGATTGAGGTGATTAGAGATGATTCAAAAAAGAACGAGTAGACCTATAACTTTTGTTCTTTAAGTTTTTCAATTTGAGGTCTGTAGCATGGTCTAAATATGCCATTTATAGGACTGATGTGTAATTGGGGGCAATCGGAGGGTGTCGGGCATGCGCTTATGCACATGTAATGCTCCCGACAATGTGAAATGTTGTTCTAAGTTCTAATACACGAATGTTATGAATTATAATGATACTTAGGATTATCCAATGAGTATTAGATAAATCGAAGGGGCGTGCTAGGCGTACGTGAAAATAGGATGCACACAAGCCAATCATATTTGATATGATGTAGCATATACTTTGTAATCTTATTCGTTTGTTAAAGGCTTTTTACTTTATCTACATCATGTTGTTATATTAAATGTGATAAACCCATAGTTTTGAGCAATGCTTTTAGAATCATAATCGTGATCATGCTAATGAGATCTAAATTCTAAATAGCTCACAAACTAAAATCGTTCCTAATCGTTGGATTACTAAAAAGGGGATTGGTGAATCCAGATAGATTAGTACATACGTTGCTTGCTCTTGTGAAGAGAATGAATGATCTCATAATCATTTGTGTGGAGACACTAAAGCAAGTATGTAGGTGCTTATTAGAGAATAAGTTCACTGAAAGTGGCTCGCTAAGGAATACCTAATGGAGTTTTACTCGCCTGTCAATAGGAATTCCTCTAGTGATAGTAGTACAAGTGATCCTTGGACTTGAGATCATCATAGTATCTTGTGTATGATGAGTTATACTTTGACATGTCCCTTAAGACCCTTAGGGTATATCAAAGGGTATGATTGGGTATAATAAGTTGTACATGGAGATAGTGAATGGTCAACAAATAATCTACCACTTCTGATAAAAGGAGAGAATGTCCTATGTGATTCGATAAATGACAACTCAGAAGTCTTTGGCCATAGCAGAATGAAATTAGAAAGGAGTTTATAATTACATTAATCAGAGTTGTGCATTTGAGAATCGAAATACATATAATTAAATAAAATAAGACTTGACAGTAATTCCATGCCTTATATTTAATTGGGACATTGTATGGGTAGAAGGATTGAATTGTACGGTAAACTATTTACTGAAAGGTTCTTTTGTGATTAATGTTGAAATCTATATTATCTGGAAAGTCGTTGATCGCTAAGGGGGCTTACCCTTATTGTAGAATAAATATTATTTATTTAAATGAATTAAATAGTTTAATTTATTTATTTAAATAAGATTAGAATTGTTCTAATTGATTTATTCACAACCGGTTTAATATGGAGAACCTAAAGGGTCACACTGCAAAAGAAAAATATTTATTTAAGAAGTAAATGGGCATAATCGTAATAATAAGTTAAGTGTATTTAATTTAATCTATGGAGATAGAATAAATTAAATAGCTTAATATTTATTATTTAATATTTTGGAAATATTAAATATAAATTAATAAGAGCAGTCTTATTATTATTATTATTATTACTATTATTATTATTTAATTCCTAATAGGGATTATGAATTAATTAATAGAAGTACTTTTCTCATAAATTCCTAATTGGATTAGGAGTTTAATTAAAATAAAAACCCTAATCCTAAATAGTTTAGGAGAGTTCCCTATACCTATAAATAAAAGGAGTCTTATCATGCTTTAGGGGTTAGACAGTTACACACTCTTCCATAAGAAATTGGAGAGAGAGAGTACTTGTAATTTCTATAGAGATAGAAACTAGGGTTTTGCCAACACCCATCCTTTTGAACAATTATTCTTCCTTGGTGGATCACCTCTAGAGGCCAAACACTTGGGTGGCTAACGTTGATCAAAGGAAGGAATCTCATCGGTGGAATTCGAGAAGAACACGAAGGATTTGGAGGTGAACTCGTACCTGTGGAAGCATGGTTCTACAAGAGTATAATTCTCATACTTTATCTCTTTCGTTTAATTAATAATTGAGCACGTGGATGATCATGGTGATGGTTTGTAAGAAAAATTTTAAAAACCGTTTTATCGCACTTCCGCACTATTTATGTAATTTGATTGCATGTTCGCGCTATATACAAACCTAACAGTACGCAATTGCGTGTCGCTTGGGCGTTCGAACAGGCAAGTTTGGCGTACAAACGTGCGAGCGTCGTAACGCCGTAACTAGTGTGTATAATCTTGTTTAATGTTATGTTTCTAATAAGAATGAAACATCATAGGGTAGTATAAACTATTATTTGGTATCTAGTGTGTGACTAATTGTTATGTGCATATGTACTTAATTGTGTACGCTATTAAGGAGCGTGTGTTGTAATATTGTAGCAGCGCTTCAGGCAAGTTCCCTAACTTCATTCTTTCTACATATTGAATGCAAGTTTTCCCTAACCTTACTCGAATTATATTGACCAGGTTTCCTATCCTATCCTAACTCAATTTATTTATTGTGTCAGTTTCCTCAACCGTACAACTTTTGTTATTGTGCGAGTTGTTTATTTATTGAGCAATCATTCTATGTTATTGCAAGTTTCCTATTTCATATAAATGTTGTATATTGTTGCAAGTTTCATGACTCAAATCGAGTTATTTCTTTCAAGTTATATTAGTGGATTAGTTATTGTTAATTATTCCACATTAAGGGTAAATTATTTGTATTCGCAGCTTGTGCTTTTGAATTCATTATCTGTTATTGGATTGTGAAATGTTAAGTTCTTCATTCATGAACTGTTTAAGGGAATAGTATACGCTACTTGTTTCGGCTAGACACATATTTGTTATTATTTTAAAAGCTATCCAAATCGATTGTTGGTGAGGATTCTTGGACTGAGAGAGCAACCCTTATATAGGGGATTTTAATGTGTCAGTTATTCGATGCAGTCAGAGTTAAATGTTATGCATATACATAGGGTACGAGAGGCTGATTCCTCGAGTACTACTGACGGGCCAGGCGTTTAAGAAGGTTAGTTGAATGACTGATCCTTTGGCCAAATAGTTCATGGTCTTTTGGACCACTCAGGAGTAAATAATCAATATTCATTATTTTATTTGAAGTTTGATTATATTGTCAGCTATTTCTTTAATGTTCTTAAATTGTTGGACTATGCGATTATTGTTCTCATTCATTTATGATATATCTTCCTTATTCATTTTAAACTTGCTGAGCAAAGTAGTTTCTCACCCTTGCTATATCATGAACTTATTGTAGTTAAGCCGGGAAGTTCCAAAGCGGACAAAGGTAAAGGAAAGCTTACGGAGTAGTTATATATACTATCTCGTTATGTAATCGTGGAATCATTTCGTAATATTATTGTATTCTGCGATGTATTTATTTAAGGTTATAGACCTTGGGACCGTAGTAAACCTTTTGTAATGAACAACATATGTTTATTTATTCCGCATTAGTTAATTTAAGTTGTTTAGAGGTGTATGGATGTATTTTATCGTGAGCACCAAATTCGAGCTATTGGTACCTGAATTTGGGGGTGTCACAGGTTGGTATCAGAGCTTTAGGTTATAAACTTTAGGATTTGCGAAACCTAGATTATAACCTTAATATTAAACTCCTATTGAGTATGTTAGGTGATGGATCGAGGAGATTCATTTGATGGTCATGTCTGGAGGTGGATTGTGGAAATCCATCGAGCCGAGTTGTGCGTGATAAAATATCATTTCATTTTATCAATAAATATATTTTTATTGTGGCACTGACATCTTGCTATCTATTTGTTTTTGGTCTGTGGCTGTAGGATGTCTGAGATGGGAGAGTCCAGTCCTGCTAGAGAGGTGGAGTTCACAGACATTCATGTGGACGCAGGGCAGTTAGTGGAGGTGCAGCCAAGTGAGCCAGAGATGATGGACACTAGGGATGAGCCTGAGGCCGAGTATGGTTTCTGAGGAGGAGCCAGTTACCGGTGGAGTGTTGAGGTTGTTGAGCGATGAGGGGGAGGAAGAGGACCCCGAGGAGGATCCAGTGACGGAGGAAGATGAGCCACCTGAGTATGCAGATGGCATGGGCACTACTGCTAGTGACATCATCGAAGAGCTGACAAATAGGAATGAGGAGCTCGAGAATCGAGTATCCCACTTAGAGGAGCAGAACCAGGATCACCAGGATCGAGAGGAGCAGTACAGGTCATTGGCGTATCAGACTTTGGGGGGAAAAGCTGAGCTAACCCAGAAGTTGCAGTAAAAGGACCAGAGGATTGCCGAGCTAGAGGTAGAGGTTCACGGTCGGCGTGGGGCTTTTGTTCAGCTAGGTGTCATGGTTTATGACCTCTTACAGAGGAATGTGGTGTTGGTAGGATAGATAGAGCGGGTAGAGGATCAGATGGAGACTACTCGTCTAGAGTGAGATGAAGCTATAGAGTAGTTGGCAGCCCTGACTATAGAGATTGATTCCCTCAGGTTCGGCTTGACTATTTCCATTGGCAGGCTGAAGGACAGTGTGAGGAGGTACCCCAGGGATGGGGGGAGCAGCAGGGGCGTGATTAGGCGCCGAGTGGTCGACAGGCTGGCTCGACGGGAGCTCCGAGTTGCACTCCGCCGCAGTAGGCGGTGATGTGTTATTTTTGCATTATGTTTGCAGTAAGTCCCACTTTTGCTATAATAGGAGCTTACTTATGTTGTAAATCCCTATGCTTGTAGCGTGCATGGGATAGTAGATGAACCCCAAATTTGTTTCTGATAGAGGGGTGGAAGGTTATTATTCCCCACTTTTGTTCGTTAGGGGATAGTTAATGGTTGGTAGGCTATGCCATTTAGCGTTTATAGAAGTATGCCACATGTTGAGTCTGGTTGTATTAAAACAGTGGTATATGATCATAAATGTAGTCGTTTTATTTAAACCAAATATGTTTGATAGATGCTTTTACTTTTAAATTGTTGACCTAAATGACTTATTACATGAGACCTAGATCTATAAGTAAAAGTCGATGGTTTTCTTTTATCAGATCACGGCGCCAAGAGGACGACCGCGAAACCAAAGGGTTGAGGAATCGGTTAATAACACTCAGGGTCGTCTAGACCCAATGAGGGCGTTTGCTGAGTTACTGGCAGAAACCATGCGAAATAGACCCCCACCTGTTGGAGAACAGCCAGGGCGGCAGCCTGCACAACATTTGGCTAGTTTTAAAGATTTTAAGCTAGTAGGACCTCCTGAGTTTAAGGGAACACTAGATCCGATTGAAGCCCAAACTTGAATCGAAGAGATAGAGAAACTGTTCGAGGTTGCAAGGGTGACGGAAGAGCAGAAGACAGGGTTTGCCACTTTTTATGATGAAAGGTGAAGCAAACTATTGGTGGAAGGCCAACAAAGGTCGTGCTGGAGATGGTGTAATACCATGGGAGCGTTTCAAGGAGCTATTCTTCGAGAACTATTTCCCTGGCGAGTATGCAGCAGAATATGGAGGTGAAGTTTTCTGGGAGCTCAAGCAGAGGGGAACATATCAGTTGCAGAGTATGCAACTAAATTTAATGAGTTAGTCCGATTTGCACCTCACCAGGTAGACACTGAAGCCAGAAAGGCAAGGAGATTTGAATTAGGCTTGAAATCGTGGGTGTATAGTAGGGTGGCAGTTCTAAGGATTGACACATTTTCTACGCTATTGGAAAGGGCCATCATCGCCGAAGGAGGCAACGAGGCTCTGGCAAATTTTAATCAAGACAAAAAGAAGGGTCACGAAGGAAGCAAGGGAGGAAGCAGCGGGGGAACTAACCTGAATAAAAGTAAATGGAGTGATAGCCAATCTTCTTGTGGAAACAAGTCCGGAGGAGAGGTTAAAAAGGGTAATAAGTGCAACAATTGTGGAAAGAATAACTCTGGAGAGTGCATGAAAGGGAAAAAGAGTTTGTTTACAATTGTGGCCAATAAGGACACTTTGCTAATCAGTGGCCCAGAGGGAAAGAAAGCAGGATGCTTCTCATGTGGAGCACCAGATCATCAAATCAAGGATTGCCCGAAAAGGAAGGGGGATGCAACAAGTGGTAATAGGAACAACAACAACAACAACAACAACAACAATAACAACAGGCTGAATATTGGAGGGCCAGCTAGCCAAACTAACAGACCAACGACACGCACTTTCAATATGACCATTCAGGATGCGGTGGAGTTGAAGGACGTGGTGTCAGGTATTATTTTGATCAATAATATCAGTGCATATATATTATTTGATTCGGGTGCTACCTGTTCATTTGTGTCGGATAAATTTGCTAAATGGTTAAACTTACCTCGTGAGAAATTAGAGAATCCTATGAATGTTGAAGTAGTTAATAAAGAAGTTATTCCTGTGGAATACATCGAGCATTTGAGGATAGCCCTGGAAATGCTGAGAAGGGAGAAACTATATGCAAAGTTTTCCAAGTGTGAATTTTGGCTACAAAGGGTGGAATTTTTGTGGCACGTAATTAACAAGGATGGTATATCAGTGGATCTTGCGAAGGTTGGAAGTAGTAATAAACTGGGAACAACCGAAAGACGCCAACAGAAGTCCGAAGTTTCTTGGGATTAGCAGGTTACTATCAGAGAATTTATTTAGAATTTTTCAAAGATAGCGACACCGTCGACAAATTTGACAAGGAAAACTGTAAAGTTTGTATGGACAGATAAGTGCAAAGAGAGTTTCTTAGAGTTGAAAAAGAAACATAGTGAAGCACCTGTGTTTATCCCTACCGGATAATACAGGGGGATTTGTGGTGTATAGTGATGCGTCACACAAAGGGCCTTGGGTGCGTATTGATGCAGCACGAGAGAAGGTCATTGCGTACGCGTCACGACAGCTGAAGGACTATGAGGAGGGGTATCCGACTCATGACTTAGAACTAGCAGTAGTAGTGGTGTTTGCTCTGAAGATTTGGAGGCACTATCTGTATGGGGAGAAGTGTGAGATATACACAGACCATAAAAGTTTGAAGTATATCTTCACTTAAAATGAATTAAATATGAGGCAGCGACGATGGTTGGAGTTGATCAAAGACTACGATTGTGAGATTTTATACCACCCCGGTAAGGCCAATGTGGTAGCTAATGCTCTAAGTAGGAAGGGTAGAGATAAGTTGATGATGTTAACAACTCAAGAAGAACTGATCAAGGATATGGAAAAACTGGAGTTGGAAGTCAAGTATCCGACAAATGCAGATGAGAAACTATTCGCAGTGGGAGGCGAGTCCGACTTTATTAGACGAGATGAAGGAGGCTCAAGAAAAGGATGATGAATGTGTCGCCATAAGAAAGCAAATCTCTAAAGGAGAGGACCTAAAGTACAAAATTTGATAACACGGGGCTGCTAAGGTTTGAAGGGAGGATCTGGATACCGATGGTTTCCGGAGCTGAGAGAATAGATTTTACAAGAAGCTTCATTTTACAAAGTAGTCGATACACCCTGGTAGTACGAAGATGTATCAGGATTTGCGCCAACACTTCTGGTAGCCGAACATGAAGAGAGAGGTCGCGGAATGTGTTGGACGATGTTTGACATGTCAGAGGGTAAAAGCAAAACATCAGAAACCGGGTGGACTGCTACAACCGTTTGGAGATTCCGGAGTGGAACTGGGAGCATATCACGATGGATTTTGTGACGGGGCTTCCACCAACTCAGAAGGGTTACGACGCGATCTGGGTGATCGTGGATCGTCTAACTAAATCTGCACATTTTCTACCGATCAAGATAAGTTACAATCTGGGAGCAGCTAGCAAAATTATACGTGAAAGAGGTTATGTCACGACATGGAGTGCCGATATCTATTGTATCTGACAGAGATCCGCGTTTTTCACGTCAAATTTCTGGAGGAGCTTACAAGAAAGGTTGGGAACTCAGTTGAGCTTGAGTACGACATATCATCCTCAAACTGATGGGCAAAGCAAACAAACAATTCAGATACTGGAGGACATGCTTAGAGCATGTGTGATGGATTTTAAAGGCAACTGGGACGACCTGTCTACCATTGGTAGAGTTTTCCTATAATAACAGTTATCATGCAAGTATTGGCATGCCACCATATGAAGCATTATACGGAAGGAAGTGTCGAACACCTTTGTGTTGGGACGAAGTCGGTGAACAGAGACTGTTGGGACCTGAATTGGTACAACAGACCGTGGATGTTGTTAAGGTGATAAGAGGTCGATTGGTAGCAGCTCAGGACCGACAGAAGAAATACGCCGATTTGCATCGTCAGAAGCGAGACTTTGAAGTGGGCAGTTTTGTTTTCTTGAAGGTAAATCCCTGGAAGGGGAAGATCAGATTTGGAAAGAAGGGGAAATTGAGTCCCAGGTTCATAGGACCTTTTGAAGTTTTAAAGAGGGTAGGTGAAGTGGCGTACGAGGTAGCTTTACCTCCTGAACTTGAGCACATTCAAAACGTGTTTCACGTTTCTGTCTTACGACCGTATAAACCCGACTACAAGCATGTGATATCCTATTTACCGATTCAAGTTGAGCGAGACTTATAATATGAAGAGATTCCTGTCCAGATATTAGATAGGAAGGAGCAGACGTTAAGAAATAAGGTCATCCATTCGGTCAAAGTCCTTTGGAGGAACCACACAACTGAAGAAGCTATGTGGGAGCTAGAAGAGAAGATGAGGAAGAATTATCCGCATCTTTTTGAGTGAACCCATGTTAAGTGTTCCGTACCTAGACTGTAATTCTGGGGATAAAATTCTTATAGGGGGGAGGATGTAACGATCGAAAATTCTGAAATTGCCTTGTAATTCGAATTTTTGAATATTAATGAATGAATTATATTTTATTAATATTATTTTTGTGTTGCATGTTTAAAGGTTGTGTGACAACTTGGATTATGTGAATGCATGAAATTTTCGTTATATAGTTTTGTTGAAGTGAATATTTGATTTCGCGTAGCATCGTTAAATCTCTATTCACGAGTTAGTATTCACGTGGGGAATATTCATCTAGAGACGTCTTCTCGGGTGACTTCGATTTTCCTAATTATTGCCAACCCATTTAGGCAATGAGATAATAATCCAAGTGTAGGATTTATGGGAGCCCAATTGGAATTAAGTTAGAAGCCCAAATGATTTTTAAGGGTGACCCAAACCCATGACCCAACCCATGACCCAACCTATGACCCAAGACCTGACCCATGTGGGATATGGGCACAAAAATCAGCATTTTAGTGTTTAGATGAGGGAGTATTCAGGTAACATGGTAAGGGAGAGGCCAAAATTGAGTGGAATAATTGTTGCATGTTGCACAAGTGGGAACAAGGATAAAACAATTGTTAGCCAATCGAAAATTCAAAAAAGAAACATTGAGCCACCTCTAACCCATTTCTCCCACTTCTCCCTAAATCACTCCCTCCACTTCTCCTAACCCATTCCCTTCTCCTCGCCATGATCATCAGCAATTATGAGAGAGAGAAGAGCTGGTAGAGTTTAGAGAGAGAGAGAGCATGCCCAAAAGCTTGAAAGGGAAGAAGGAGGAGAAAAGAAGGGATACAAGGAGGGAAGAAGGTGAAGAAGGCTAACCCCAAAGGCCTCCCTTGCACACCCATTCAACCCATCAGCTCAAATTAGAGAGAGAGATGGAGGAGATAGAGCTGCAAAAAGAAGAAGAAGAAAGCAAGAGAAGGTCCGCCGAAAAAAATAAAAAAAGAGGAGGAAGTCCGCCGGACGGAAAGGAAAAATGGAAAGAATGCAGAAGTCGGCCGGAAAAAGAAGAAGGGAAGTACGGGGTGGAAGAAAGAAAAAACTCAAAGCCAATCCAATCCTAGCCAAGCTTTCTTAACCATTCTAGGAAGGTATTTACAGAGGTAAACATACCAATCCAATAATCCATTCCATTTCGATTTCTTGTTAAGGTTTTTCAAGTTTTCTTAGTTTTTAGAGCTCTTGAGCTTTTAGTGGATTGTATTTTCTAGAGATCCTTGTTGTTTTTGTTTATTATGGCATGATTGTATGGTGTTGTTAAGAGGAATATGTAAGCTATTTAATAACATCAAAAGGTGGAACACAAAAAATGGAAGAAATTCGTTTACCTACTGCTTAAGGAGGATGAAGAAACATGAAGAAACAATGGGACTTTTGGACATGAAACATGGGGACTGTTAGACGAATTTTAGAGGACTTTGTAGCTATGATTCCTTGACTTGTTGTGTTTATTTGTTTGTTCGTCATATTGTATTTCCAAGGGTGTTAAAAATTTACCCAACATGGGAATCCGAGTAAAAAGATTGTAAAAAACGAAAGATATTGGTGATGATTTTTGTAAAGAACACGAAGAACACCAAGACACCTTAAGAAGAACACGGAAATATAGCATGAGTTGATACTTTGGCCCTAAGATTTAGCCATGTTAATGTTAATGGATTAACTCTGAATTTGTTGATATGTTGTAGCTCTATGTATTAGGAGGTCCATTAGAGTCCGGAAACAGACCAATTTGAACGTTGTTATTGAGGGGAGTTATGGTGGTTCCCGGAACCAAGATAGGTCTAGAACACCAAAAAATACAGAGCCATTTCCGGGGGAAAGCAAATACGGGTTTTGGGAGACTCAGGGGGGGAAGGGGGGGGTGGGGAAACTTTTTTTTTTTTTCAATGGGGGTGGGGGGGTGGGTGGTTGAGTTGGGGGTGGTGGGGGGGGCCCCGAGCGCCTAAGGCGCTGGCACACGAGTCCCAGCTACTATGAGAGGGAGCGCTTTTAGGCACTGCTCATAGGCCCATTTTTTGAGCGCCCTAAGGCGCTTGGAGGTATAAAGAGACTGTAGCAAACAGGCTTCAACGTCTCCTTTAGTTAAAATGGGGCATAAAAAAAACTTTGTTGATACGAACTCGGATTGAGGGGTTGATTAAAGATGATTCGGGAATAAGAGAACGGAGTAGACCTACTACTTTTTGTTCATTTAAGTGTTTCATGTTTGAGGTCTGTAATATGGTCCTAAATTGGCCACTATTTATAGGGACCTAATGTG